>VWZI01004063.1:338489-348579 GCA_013396835.1 Psilopogon haemacephalus | reverse complement strand
GAAAAAAAAAAAAAAAAAAAAAGCCAACAGAACAAGCAACAATAAAGGTAATGCCAAATCAGTCCAGCAGTTGTACCATCATAGAATCACAGAACCATAGAATCATGGATTCATAGATGGGGATGAGGAAAAAGCAAACCCACACCTCTGAAATACACTTATGCCTAGAAACTTGGTCACTCTACACTGTTCTAAAAAACAAATTATTTAGAATCATACAATCAGTCAGGATTGGAAGGGACAACAAGGATCAGCCAGTTCCAACCCCCCTGCCATAGCCAGGGACACCCTACCCTGGATCAGGCTGCCCACAGCCTCAGCCAGCCTGGCTGCAAACACTTGCAGGGATGTGGCCTCAACCACCTCCATGGGCAACCCATTCCAGGCTCTCACCACTCTCATGCTGAACAACTTCCTCCTCATATCCAATCTGAATCTCTCCACCTCCAGCTTTGCTCTGTTCCCCCTAGTCCTGTCACTCCCTCATAGCCTAAAAAGTCTCTCCCCAGCTTTTTTGTAGCCCACTTCAGATCCTGGAAGGCCACGATAAGGTCACCTGGGAGCCTCCTCTTCTCCATGATAGTTGCAGGGCTTTTATTGTTGGCACAGCCTGTCTGGAGTTACACAACAGTCACACACCAACAGCCCAAATAATGGGTCACCACCTAATACTTCAGCCACAGGTATAAGAGTAATTGTTCTTTCATAAGAGAAGATTTGCTCAGAACTAGCCCAATTTCATAAGTCAACATCACCTGGAAAGATGCTGCTCCTCCACCTGGTCTGTCAAAAGGCTGTCTTGGCTCAGGCTGGCTGCATGAGCTACTCTTCAGTCCAGAGATGGATGGGTGATGTTTTTCTAGTCCATGCTGTATTTGCCATTAGGAGTCTTCTGGTCAGTTAACAGCTGCTGTTATTTAAAAAAAAAAAAAAAGTTTTTATTATCTCACAATAATAGTTAGTTGTAGGAGGAGCTACATGTAAACTGCTCCATTAAAGCCACTCTAAAGCATGCCAGCAACCAAGGGGGTTTCTGCATAAGAGGCAAATTCCATGATAAAGGCTGCCAAAACCTTGTGGAGAACATTAGAAGTACTTTAATTTAGCAGGGAATGCGAGTGGCGTTTTAAACGCAGGGAAATGCTTAACCGAGTGTTTATTATTAATTAGAGCTGACCTAATGATTAACTTTTATAAACAGAGCAAATTCTGCTTAGAGGCAAGCAGTATTACTTGCAAACTCTCAAATGCACTTTCCTCTTATCCTCCTTGCTGGGAGTGAAACTAAATATTTGCATCGCATCTGGGGCCTCTTCTTGGCTTCTTGTTGCTTCTGTCATGGTTACGTTTTGCTTCTGGGATGGGTGAGCTGGTGCTACAGAAAATAGCTAATAAATTAAAAATCCAGGTGCTGCAGGCAAATGTCATACATAAAATTAACTCAAACAATGAACTGAGGTACTGGACCGTGTCCAGAGAAGGGCAGCAAGGCTGGAGAAGAACCTGGGGCACAGCCCTGTGAGGAGAGGCTGAGGGAGCTGGGGGTGTGCAGCCTGCAGAAGAGGAGGCTCAGGGCAGAGCTCATTGCTGTCTACACCTACCTGAAGGGAGGTTGCATCCAGGTGGGGTTGGGCTCTTCTCCCAGGCAACAGCAACAGAAGGAGGAGACAGTCTCAAGCTGCTCCAGGGGAGTTCTAGGCTGGATGTTAGGAGGAAGTTGTTGGCAGAGAGAGTGATTGGCATTGGAATGGGCTGCCCAGGGAGGTGGTGGAGTCCCTATCCCTGGAGGTGTTCAAGAAAAGCCTGGATGGGCACTTAGTGCCATTGGCTAGGGCTGGGTGCTAGGTTGGACTGGATGATCTTGGAGGTCTTTTCCAACCTGGCTTATTCTATTCTATTCTATTCTATTCTATTCTATTCTATTCTATTCTATTCTATTCTATTCTATTCTATTCTGTTCTGTTCTGTTCTGTTCTCTTCTCTTCTCTTCTCTTCTCTTCTCTTCTCTTCTCTTCTCTTCTCTTCTCTTCTCTTCTCTTCTCTTCTGTTCTGTTCTGTTCTGTTCTGTTCTGTTCTGTTCTGTTCTGTTCTGTTCTGTTCTGTTCTGTTCTGTTCTGTTCTGTTCTGTTCTGTTCTATTCTGTTCTATTCTGTTCTATTCTTTGTCTTAAATACTTAGCCAGTTCATGATGATCAAAGTGGTGTTTTATATCATCAGCCCACTGCTTGGCATCCTTGCATCCAAGACAAAGTTCGAAGAGGAAGGATGGCAGATGTAACGCTAATAACACTGTTTCTTTGGCTGGTTTTTGTTGTGGTTTTTGGGGGGGGGTTGGTTTTGTTGGGGATTTTTTTATTGGGTTAGGTTTTGGGGTTTTTTTGATTGGTGGGTTGGGGTTTTGTTTGGATGGTTTTTGGTTTGGTTTTGGGGGGATTTGGTTTTGTTAGGGATTTTTTTGTTGTTATTTTTTGGTTGGTAGGGGTTTTGGTTGGGTTTTGGTTTTGTTGGGGATTTTTTTGTTGTTATTTTTTGGTTGGTGGGTTGGGGTTTTGTTCGGATAGTTTTTATTTTGTTTGTTTTTTTGGTTTGTCAGGGTTTTTTTGTTTGGTTTTTGTTTCTTGGGGTTTTGTTTGGATGGGTTTTGGTTTTGTTGGGGTTTTTTTTGTTATTTTTTCTTTGGTTGGGGTTTTGTTTGGCTGTTTTTTGTTTTGTTTGGGTTTTTGTTGGGGTTTTTTGGTGGTTTTTTGTTTTTTTTTTCTTTGAGGCTTTGTTTTGTTATTTTGGTTTGGGGTTTTTTTCTGTTTTTTGGTTGTTCAGGATTGGTTTGTTTGAGGTTTTTTTTGTGGTTTTTATCTCGTTTTGGTTTTTGGGGGGGATGTGTGGAGGGGAATTGCTTGTTGCTGGTGGTTTTTTTTTGGTTGTATTTGTCTATGGTTTTGGCTTTCCTGTTTTGATTTTTAGTTGTTTTGGGGTTTTTTTTTCAGGAAAACCTAAAAAGTCAGCAGCACAGATAGTTCCCCTCTAGCTGATTTGGGAGGGAAGCTTGGGGGCTGTTGGCCGCCCCGCGGTGTTTTGTCGCGGATAATACGAGGAAATAGGACATGGCAGAGGGCTGGGAATCGCTCGGGGCTCGGCAGCTCCTTGCTCCCAAGCTCGAAACAGGATCCGGGCTCGGGGTTTGAAGACATTTCGGAACAGGAAAGGAACTTGAGCTTTCCATCCGCCTGCCACAGCAGCCAGCCCCGTCGGGTTTAGCCGGGGAGCTGTTGCCATCTGATGGTAGCTGCCGAGCTCAACACTTACAGAATCATAGAATCAGTCAGGGTGAAAAACTTCCTCCTCACCTCCAGACTGAATCTCCCCACTTCCAGGTTTGCTCCATTTCCCCTAGTCTTCTCATTCCCTCATAGCCTAAAAAGTCCCTCCCCAGCTTTTTTGTAGCACCCTTCAGATCCTGGAAGGCCACAAGAAGGTCACCTGGGAGCCTCCTCTTCTGCAGCCTGCAACTCTTTCAGGCTGTGCTCACAGCAGAGCTGCTGCAGCCCTCTGAGCATCCTCGTGGCCTTTCTCTGCACACCTCCAGCATCTCCACATCCCTCTTGTCCCAGGGGCTCCAAAACTGGGTGCAGTACTCCAGATGGGCTCTCACCAGAGCGGAGTAGAGGGGCAGAATCACCTCCCTGGCCCTGCTGGCCACACTGCTCCTGCTGCAGCCCAGGCTCTGCTTGGCTTTGTGGGCTGCAAGTGCACACTGCTGCCTCATCTTCAGCTTCTCCTCCACCAGCAACCCCAAGTACCTCTCCTCAGGGCTGCTCTCCAGCCACTCACTGCCCATCCTGGGTTTGTGCTTGGCATTGCCTGGACCCAGCTGCAGGACCTTGCACTTGGCCTTGTTGAACCTCCTGAGGTTGGCTTGTGCCCACCTCTGCAGCCTGCCCAGGTCCCTCTGGATGCCATCCCTGCCCTCCAGCCTGGCTGCTGCACCACACAGCTTGGGGTCATCAGCAAACTTGCTGAGGCTGCATTCAATGCCTTTTCCCTTTGATAACCTGTACTGGGACACTTCCAGTGTTCATTTCATAAGCCAGCACACCAGGACAAGTAGCAACTTAAACTTTTCCCTGTGTTTCCTCTTTTCTATACATCTTGAAGAGAAGGTCACCCCTGCAAACCCAAGTCATAGCCAGCTCTACACACACCACTACCTGCAGTGTAACCTGTCTGCATCCTCTGTTTAGGACTTTGTGCAAATTGTGCAAAATCCTATGGAGTTGTGCAAATTGTGCAAAATCCTATGGAGTTGTGCAATTCCCACAAATTCAACTCACTTGAGATCACAGACTTTACTGTGAGGAATATAACATCCTCTGCCTGACCCAGGATGTTTGCTGTTGTTGGCCAGATGACAATATATGGGAGACAATGAATACTAACCACACTGTATAACGATTTGGTCCAGCTATAAGTTTCCTCTCTTTTCTTCTCAGGAGAAGTGGAGGGGGGAAAATAGACCTTTCACTTTATGGCAAAGGCCTGCTGAGTTCAAAATGAAGCAGCATCATAAATTCAGTGAGATGACTCTCTTTTATCCAGTCCACTGGTAGATTTGAATTAACTGTAGAGGAAAAAGAAAAAGCCTGTAAAGAACATACAAGCTTTTGAAGAAAAGATCTTCTAGCCATTTTTTTTTTTAAAAAAAACAACTTCTTCTTTTTTTTTTTTTTTCATTAAAAATCATTGGGGTTTTTTGTGGTTCCTCCTCACTCCAAATTACACCTTTGAAACTAACCCCTGCTGGGTTATAGCTCTTTTTCATGCAAGAATCTAAGATGGAATGTGTTCCAAAATTACATCCACGGGTGTTATATGCTTTTTATTTCATCATTTGCTCTTATCTGAAAAGTATCAAATAATGAAACTTCTGAAGTCCGTTCAGTTATGTGCAGGCTCCTCAGCAGCCCTGAAGAGAGGCACTTGGGGGTGCTGGTGGATGAGAAGCTCAACATGAGGCAGCACTTGCAGCCCAGAAAGCCAAGCAGAGCCTGGGCTGCATCAGGAGCAGTGTGGCCAGCAGGGCCAGGGAGGTGATTCTCCCCCTCTACTCTGCCCTGGTGAGACCCCACCTGGAGTACTGCATCCAGTTTTGGAGCCCCTGGGACAAGAGGGATGTGGAGATGCTGGAGGTGTCCAGAGAAGGGCCACGAGGATGCTCAGAGGGCTGCAGCACCTCTGCTATGAGGACAGACTGAAAGAGTTGGGGCTGTTGAGTCTGGAGAAGAGGAGGCTCCCGGGTGACCCTCCCCAGCCCTCCTGTAGCCCCATTCAGATACTGGAAGACTACTACAAGGCCTCCTCAAAGCCTTCTCTTCTCCAGGCTGCAGAGCCCCAATTCTCTCAGCCTGTCCTCATAGTAGAGCTGCTGCAGCTCTCTGAGCATCTTCATGACCTCCTCTGGACTGGCTCCAACATTTCCATGTCCTTCTTGTGTTGGTGGCTGCAGAGCTGCAGACAGTGCTGCAGGTGGGGTGTGAGGAGAGCAGAGCCAAGGGGCAGAATCCCCTCCCTTGCCCTGCTGGCAACACTTCTCTCAATGCAGCCCAGCACACAGCTGCTGTCTGGGCTGCACTCACACTGCAGGCTCATCTTGAGGTTTTCATCAGCCCTGACCCCCAGGTCCTGTTCTTCAGGGCTGCTCTCAGCCATTCCCCACCCAGCCTGGAGTAGTGCTTGGGATTGTGCCCGCCCAGGTGCAGGACCTTACACTTGGCCATTTAAAAAGTCCAGTAGATATAAACCATTGCTGATAGGTGTCTGTCCTCGTCAGTTTGGATTTATCCTTCCACAGGAGTACAGACCAGCAGACCTCTAAAGGTCCTTTCCCAGCTCATCTCTGTGAAGCTATAGGGAGCTCTGAGCTAGCAGGCAAAGGAAACAGCAACAGCTACTGAGTAACAGCTCACTTAGCCGAGCCCTTTTCCCATCCTTGCCCCTGGCACTCATCCACGTTCTGAATTTTCATGCTGCTGAATGATATCCAAGTAAGTGTCCGCACATGGTTACAAATACGTCCTCTGAGCCAAAATAATTGTCTATTTTTGTGTGAATCATCTCGAGGATAATTTTTTTTTTTTTAAATTATTATTATAAATGAGAGAGAAAGCTTCTAAAAATACATTATGCCCTATTTGGCATGGTATTGTGCAAAACCCGTGGCACTAGATTTGAAAATGTCCCCTTCATGCCAAGGCTTACCCAGGTTGACCTGGTGTAGCTGAGGGCAACTTTTGGCCCGCTGTAATTCAATGCAAACCTTGCATCAGAGTTTAACTAGTGCGAGAATTTGCTTTTTTTGGTGTTAAAACAGTGGAAAAGTCAAATTTCCCCCTCTCCCCACCCCCCACTGTTTTTTGACTGCAAAAGGCCTTCCGTTGGTTTTGATCATATGATGGATGCAAGTCAAAAGCAATGTATCTGCCCAGCATGTGTCACTGGAATTGGAAAAGCAGAATTTTCAGCTAGAATGGAGTTTTCCCTCCCTGCTTCCTGCTCTCTTGTTTATAAAGAACAGACACCAATGTTAGCTGATAGAGAAAGGCATCTGAATTGTGCAAAAATTCTGAAAAGGAGGATAGGGAAGAGCTAGAGGTGTGTGAAGGTACTGATGAAAAAGAGAATTTGGAAGAGTGAAGCTCCACACTGCTACATCCCCCACTTTGAACTAGCATAAATCTCTCTGGTTGTAACTCGAGGTATAATACAATAAATTAGAATAAAGGATGCCTTTCCCCTCGGGTCTCTTTGTGCTTGAAAAAGGAGTCTCTCTTGCAGGATTTATTAGAGCAAACTTGCACCAAGAAAAAAAGAGAAAGGCAGACCCCTTCCATCGTACTGTATTTGTTTGTTCCATCAAGGAGGGTTGAGTATGCTGAGTGAATGATGAATTCATCTCTGGGGACCATAGGACTTCTCATCAGATATTATATCCTAACATCTGCTTGACACAGTTTTCCCATGGGCTATACTGTTGCCCTTATTGGGGAGTTTTCCACAACCCTGTGTAGGATAAGAATAGGCACGGTGCTGTTTGGCTGAGAGCATACTCCCAGCACTGCCATGGATTGGGATTGGCTCAAAAGAGCAAGTTTTAGTGGGACTGGCTTTGAGAACTGTCTGAAAGAGTGCATGTGGAGTCATTTTTCATGTGCTTGGGGTGTTTGTTTGTTTGTCTGTTTTGGGTTTTTTGGTGGGGTTCTTTTTTTTTTTTCTTTTTTTCTTTTCATGGAGGACAGTTGTTGGAAGAAGCTGGACCAGGACACAACTCTGTTTGGCTGGTTTATAAAAGCACTTTCCTCAGTACCCCCACGATAGGTGGCACTTCATAGAATCATATTTTTTTCTGCACAGCATCTTATACAAAGACATAAGGGAAAGAGTAGCAGAAGCACACACAGTTATTTTGAGTCTAAGTCACTAGGAAAGTTATTGGGGAGTATCTCCCATTAGCTTTTTAACTTTATTGGTATGCCTTCAGCTTAGCTGACGAGCTCCTCCTTTGCAGGTCCTCCAGGAATGTGTGGAAAAAAATAAGGTACCTGATGAAATGCTTCCGTGCAGAATCCAGTTTCAGCTGGATGCAGTAAAATGTACACACTCTAAAGCAGACTTGGGCTTTTTCTTATTTAGTCTGGTAGACACTGGCAATATTAAAGAAAAAAAAAAAAATTCCTTAATCTTCTAAAGGTAGGCTGTTTAATAAGGCACCTTACAAACCTAAAGAGAAGTAGGTATGGAAGCTAAATGCGTTTTAAAAGGTAAAGAACTTTCTGAGTCTTCTACTGATGAATGGCTTGGGATTTAATCCTGCTGCCCTTGAAGTCAAATCAAATAACTCAAACGAAATCAGTCCTCCTTCCAACAAGGGGATAAGGGCAAGTACATCTGGAATAACTCAAATAAAGAGTATCCCAAAAGTGTGGAGTTTTCTGTGGCTGCACAGGATTGCAGCCAAGTTTAAGTCATCCTCTGTAGCGGGTAAGCCTGTGTAAAATTTTCAAAGTCAGCTTAGTGTCCTTGAAGTCTCACTCCTTGAAGAGGCCTTGGGACTGCAGGACTTCATACCTCTCTCCAAACCGATTTTGCCTATTTGCCTCCAACATGTGCCCTTTAAATTGATGCCATGAGTGCACTTTGTGCTGAAATGCAGCTGGCAGCCGGCAGTACAAAATAGCTGCTCTGCTTAATTACACGAGGAATGCTGTTTTCCTTTAGACTCTCAGCATCATCAGTATAAAATCCTCACTTCAGGAAATGTCAAATTCTGAAATGCACATGTTCATTTCATAGCTTCCAAATGCACTCTACCGGGTGAAGTATGAATTTAAGGTAACTGTCAAAACGCAGTGTTTGCATTTTCTTTGCTGTAGAGAGTGGCTGTAAGTAAAACCAAGGACAGCAGATTTAAATCTTCATTATCATCATGGATGTATGTTATGACAGCAGTTGTTTGAAGTGGAACTTCAACTCCAAAAGAAAAAAAAAAAAGCCTGCTCTCTAATTTTCGTCATGATATCTGAAGGGGGCCTCCAAAAAAGCTGGGGAGGGACTTTTTAGGCTATCAGGGAGTGACAGGACTAGGGGGAATGGAGCAAAGCTGGAGGTGGAGAGATTCAGATGGTATGTGAGGAGGAAGTTGTTCAGCATGAGAGTGGTGAGAGCCTGGAATGGGTTGCCCAAGGAAGTGGTTGAGGCCACATCCCTGGAGATGTTTAAGGCCAGGCTGGATGAAGCTGTGGGTAGCCTGATGTAGGGTAGGGTGTCCCTGGGCATGGCAGGGGGGTTGGAACTGGCTGATCCTTGTGGTCCCTTCCAACCCTGACTGATTCTATGATTCTATATTGCTCTAGTTCAGTTAATACTGCTCATCATGAGTATTGCAAGCTGTGATATGGAAGGCAAACCTTAGAAGCTTGGATGGGAAACACTGCTGTTGCTACTTTACAGATGGCTGAAGGGAGTCAGAGCATGAGCTCTATCCCTTTATGCACCCCTTGTCATATGATACTGCACACCACAGAGTTGACTTTTCTTATTTCCTTAGCTCATGCTCTGGGTAATAGAATTTTGTTCATATGTGCATGCAGCCCACCCCCTCCTAAAACCTAATTAAGATACTTTCCCTGATTAAAAATAAGTATTTAAGGTTTTGAGCATTCTGAGCATTTCTTAGTCAACAGGACAAGTAAGACTTGAGCAGGGTTTGGCTAAGCAATCAGAACTGGCACTAAGGTCCATTTTATTCTATCCCATGCTAGTGGATTAACGCAGAGTCCTTATACCACTAACATCAGGTGCTCAGAGGGCTGGAGCACCTCTGCTATGAGGACAGGCTGAGAGAGTTGGGGCTCTGCAGCCTGGAGAAGACAAGGCTTCCAGGAGACCTTAGAGTAACCTTCCAGTATCTGAAGGGGACTACAGGAAGGCTGGGGAGGGACTATTCACAAGGTCTTGTAATGACAGGATGAGGGTGAATGGGTTCAAACTGGCAGAGGGGAGATTTGAATGGGATGTTAGGAAGAAGTTCTTCACAGTGAGGGTAGTGAGGCACTGGCACAGGTTGCCCAGGGAGGTTGTGGCTGCTCCCTCCCTGGATGTGTTCAAGGCCAGGCTGGATGAGGTCTCAAGCAACCTGATCTAGTGGGAGGTGTCCCTGCCTATGGCACGGGGGGGTTGGAACTGGATGATCTTTAAGGTCTCTTCCAACCTATGATTCTATGATCCGGGGGTGTCAGTCTGCTGCACAGAGTGTTTCCTGGGCTGAAACATCCATCTTGTTTGGAAGTGTTCAGGACCAAATCCTGCCATCCTTACTGAGACACAGCTCCAGTTGGCTTCACCAGCAGCATTTCTTGAGTCAGGGCTTCCACAGCATTTTTGTTTGCAGGCATAATGCCGCTAGCCTTTGCCCACTGGAGCCTGCAGTAGG
The DNA here is from genome assembly GCA_013396835.1 of Psilopogon haemacephalus. Lineage (NCBI taxonomy): Eukaryota > Metazoa > Chordata > Aves > Piciformes > Megalaimidae > Psilopogon > Psilopogon haemacephalus. The sequence goes on along the minus strand of VWZI01004063.1, from coordinate 338,597 downwards.
TAGATGCCTGTGGTCTTCAGGACCACAGCAGTGTGTGCTACAAGCAGCTTTTAGTTAACCACAGGCACACTGCTTCAAACAGAACGGGGGGCCAAAAAAAAAGAAAAA
>VWZI01004063.1:324751-338460 GCA_013396835.1 Psilopogon haemacephalus | reverse complement strand
AAAAAAAAAAAAAAAAAAAAAAAAAAGCTGAAAAGTTTGGACTCTTTGAAGCCTCACCAAACTTCAGCAAAGTGTGTTTGAAAGTTGTGTTCTTCCTCCAACACCGCAAATCTCCGAGTCAAGGAGGCACTGAGGCTTGATTTCCGGACCAATTATTTCCCCAATAGTTTTGTTATTTGAACAAACTTTTCTAGCCTCTGAAAGTTTGCCCACCCACCCCTCCACTGATCTGCACTTCAAAAGATCTGTGGTTGTTTAATGTAGCAGCACACTGCAATCATGCCTGTGAAGCAGTGTGGCTCAGTTGCCATATGGTGGTCAAAACCGTACCGCACAGGAAGGGACACACACACCAGAACCACATTTTCTGTTTGGGGTATTCTGTTTCAGAACCACGGAATTGCAGGAGGTTAGGGGCTGGAAGGGACCTCAAAAGGTCATCCGGTCCAACCTCCCTACCACAGCAGGATTGCTTATGCCGGATGGCACAGGAACGCATCCAGGCGGGTCTTGAGTCTCTCCAGAGAAGAAGACTGGGAAACATTGTCAAATGCTTTACTGAAATCAAGATAAACCACATCCACTGCTCTACCATCATCTATCCACCTGGTCATGTCCTCGTAAAAGGCTATCAGGTTGGTCAAACATGACTTCCTCTTTTGGAAGATTGGAGTGACGTTTGCCCTCTTCCAGTCCCCAGGCACCTCTCCTGTCCACCATGACTTACCAGAGATGATGGAGAGTGGTTTGACAATGACCTGTGCCAGCTCCCTCAGCACCCGTGGGCTCATGCCATCAGGACCCATGGATTTACAGATGTCCAGATTTCTTAAGTGTTCCCTAACCCAGTCCTCATCAACCAATGAAAAATCCTCCTTGGTCATGTGTTCCACTGGGGCCTCAGGGGTCTTGGGCTCTTGAGGACAGTCTTCACTGATAGAGAAGGAGACAAAGAAGGCACTTAATAACTCCATTTTCTTTGTATCCTCTGTCACCAGGGCACACACCTCATCTAGAAGAGGGCCTACATTGCCTCTAGTGTTAGTTTTTCCTGCCATGTATTTGACATCCCTTGCAAGATTGAACTCCAAGAAGGCCTTAGCCTTCCTAGTTGTCTCCCTGCATCCTTTGACAACGACCATATACTCCTCCCAAGTAGCCAGCCCCTCCTTCCATGATCCATAGACTCTTCTATTCCACTTGAGTTTGCTAAGCAGTTCCCTACTTAACCATACAGGTCTTCTGGCTCCGTTTCTTGATTTCCTCCTTGTTGGAACACTCTGATCTTGAGCTTGGAAGAAGTGGTCCTTAAATATTAACCAACTATCTTGGGCCTCTCTGCTTTCTAGTACCCTGTCCCATGAGGTCTCCCCTAGTAATTGCTTGAAAAGGCCAAAGTTGGCCCTGCTGTGGTCCAAGGTTGTAGTTGTGCTTGATGGGATCAAACTGTATCATTTAGCTCAGTCTTCTATCACCAGTACCTAGTCTAAAGAAGATTACTAAATGGTCTGGGCAGCTCTGAACACCAGAGTGGGGTTCATGCTACATAGACAGCACATGGGGACAGGGATAACCAGGGCAGGTGGCACTGCTGCTCTGGAGCTGACATCCTTCAGCAGATGAGAAAATAGTGTAATTTGGCCTTGGTTCCTCTAGTCTAACTCACAGATTCTTCTTCAGGCCTGTCCAGCTATAAATCTGCGTTCTTTTTGTAGCCAATAGTGAGAAGAGAAACTTCAGCACTTATGCCCTCAGAGTGCCTCCTCTTCTGTACTGACTGTAACATCCCTGAATAGTTCACATGCTGGTAACTAGAAAGCAATTTTGTGAAGTCATGAGCAGGGAAAGCATCCTCTCTGGATATGACTCCAGCCGACAACAGGCAGTTTTGCTTCCGCCTGTGGTGCCTGGATCTCATCTTCTTTACCCATCACTTGGGCCATTGGTTAATTTTTACATAAGAAACACTCGTTTTCAGGTTGGGCAGTTTCAATCATCCCAGGTGCTGATTGCTTCCATGGTCACTTATTGCTGACTTTACTCATGCTGGCTAAAATAGAAAATATTAATAATGCCTGATAAAAGTATTTTTAAAACAAAACAAAAAAAAAACCAACAAAAAAAATTATTTTAAAATTTAAAGTCATTACAACAGCCACAAGAATGGCTCAATATGGTGAGAAAATGTGGAGACCCAGAGTTGAAGCAGAGATGCAGAGGTACAAGCTCGTTACTCGGAGGAACAGCCACAAGGTGGAGATGTTACAAGGTCTTAGCAGCAAACATCAACCACGGTGACTAACACTGATTTCTTTTTTTTTTCCCCCTAAACTAGGGAAATTTGGCCGTATTTTAAATGACAATTGTCTCTAGTTAACAATCCTATTACAATAAACTTAGAGGAAGTCTGTAATACCAAAATAATTAAAAGGAATGTCGTTTCTATCTCGACCTGGAAATTAGTTCCTTAGGTTGCATAAAATTTAATGATGCTAACTTGATTATTTCGTTCTGTGAAGGAATGTGATTGATGTTAGTGAGATAAATGATTCACCTGCTAATTATACAGCTAGACTTCGGGTCAGATTTGCACAATCATCCAAATATCCCCTAAAACCATGCTCCTGATTCCACATGTACTATTTGTACCACTCCCTGTTCTTCCTCTGTAGTAATTAGGTTATGATGAATTAGGATTAAGTGGATGTGTGGTTCATGTATAAGTTTGTATAAAGAAAAATAATAATTCCTTGATTAATTTTCAAAACATCTTTATTATTCTTAGGACATAACCATCTTTATATTCACAGAATCACAGAATTAACCAGGTTGGAAAAGACCTCTAAGATCATTGAGTCCAACCTATCACCTAACCCTGCTAATTAACTAACTCATGGAACTAAGTGCCTCATGCAGCCTCCTCTTAAATGCCTCCAGGGATGGGGACTCCACCACCTCCCTGGGCAGCCCATTCCAATGCCAATCACTTTCCGTGTAGAACTTCTTCCTAACATCCAGCCTGAACATGCTCTGGCACAGCTTGAGGCTGTGTCCCCTCATTCTGGTGCCTGGGAGAAGAGCCCAACCCCACCTGGCTACAACCTCCCTTCAGGTAGTTGTAGATAGCAATGAGGTCACTCCTGAGCCTCCTCTTCTGCAGGCTGCACACCCCCAGCTCCCTCAGCCTCTCCTCACAGGGCTGTGCTCCAGGCCCCTCACCAGCCTCTGCTGACCTTCTCTGGACACATTCCAGCACCTCAACGTCTCTCTTGAATTGAGAGGTCCAGAACTGGACAGAGCACTCAAGGTGTGGCCTGACCAGTGCTGAGTACAGTTGCAAAATAACTTCCCTGCTCCTGCTGGCCACACTGCTCCTGCTCCAGCCCAGGATGCCATTGGCTCTCCTGCCCACCTGGGCACACTGCTGGCTCATCTTCAGCTCCTATCTCCCAGCACCCCCAGGTCCCTCTCTGCCTGGCTGCTCTCCAGCCACTCTGTCCCCAGCCTATGATGCACTGCATGGGGTTGTTGTGGCCAAAGTGCAGAACCTGGCACCTGGGCTTGTTAAAACTCCTGGCACTGGACTGTGCTTGTCTGTGCATCCTGTCCAGGTCCCTCTGCAGAGCCCTCCTCACCTCTAACAGATCCACACCTGCTCCTAACTTGATGTCATCTGCAGACTCACTGATGGAGGACTCCATCCCCTCATCCAGACCATCAGTGAAGATATTGAGCAGGACTGTGCCCAGCACTGATCCCTGGGGCACACCACCAGTGCCAGCTGCCGGCTGGATGTGGCTCCGCTCACCACCATCACCATAAGCAGGCTGCACAGTTTAGTTAAGCTAACAGTAGCAGTGTGTTACCACTGCTGCTGTTAGAGCTTAGAAACCCCCCCCCCCCCCCCCGCCAAGGCTCGCTGGCCTCTAATTTAAAAGCTGGATTCTTACTTCTCCTTTATGTTCTAACTGCATCTATTGGTTTGAGTTTACAAACCGGATAACGAAGACGGAAGAACTGCGCAGTGTCAAAACCAGGCTGCGAAATATTGACTTCAGGTGAAGCATCCTCCCCTTCAAGCCAGAGAAGGATTCATGTTGCCAGAAGGATTCAGAGAAGCCAGAAGAGGATTCACGTTGCCTAAGTGTATGGGCTGCAGCTGGCAATCCGCACCAATTCTCCCTTAAGCCCCCAGAATGAAGTACTTAAGGCTGATCCAGACAAGTAAAGGGCTTACTTCAGAAGGAAAGAAGCATAATTGCTTTTGCCCCCTTTTTTTCTTTTTTTTTTTTTCTTTCTTTTTCCCTCCTGTCAGTTCCCATATCCAGCCCATTTGCAAACACAATGGATCTAGTGGTGTCAATATTTTCTTATTACCAGTACATAAAACCCGCAATTAGACACTCATTATGAGTTACTACACACTTCTGCATGAATGACTGCAGACAGACGTTGTTCTCTGAAAACTGAATAATGCACCCACAGCTATTTCTAGCCCAGTTAAAGAGGCCCACTGAGGACGTGTCTATGCGTGTTTAGCTCAGCAGAGACCATTACAAGGCAGCAAATCCTCAAAATCAACAAAAGTGTGAGCTGGTAGCTACTGTAATTGCTAGCAGTGAGTCATGTTAACAGAGAAATGGTGAAATATGGCCTGGTTTGTTATTACTATGAGAGGCCACAGCTAATCTCAGCTGAAGAATAGAGTGCTTGTGAGAACCCTCGTAAACACTGACATAATCAAGTATTGGGGTTTAGCACAAATTCATAAATTTTTATAGGTGTCAAGTTGCCAGGCAGATTCTATATGAGCAAACTGTGGATAAAGTCCATGAGGGGGGGAAAAAAAAAAAGCATTCCAGAAGGACTCCAAATATAACATGACACAAGGCAACACCACTGAGGACTGCAGCTTGGTTGGGAGCACAGCTGTGAAGGAAGGAGTGGACAAAGCTTTCTGTCTGGTGTCTTCGAATGGTTGCCTGCCTTCTGTACTCAGAGAAAGCTTCCTTGAAGCTCTTGACACAAGCTAGCACAGAAATGTGAGCAGTGGATGTGCAGTTTATCACAGAATCTCTTCTGTGCAAGGCAACGTTTCACTTATGAAGAAATAACAACTGGGATGGCTGGGTTGGAAGATTTGCCAAAGGAAGAGTTGGGACCTTTCTCTGGTAAGTCAGTACTGCTCCAGATTTTATAGAATCATGGAATGCTCAGGGTTGGAAGGGACCTCAAAGATCAGCCAGTTCCAACTTCCCTGTGCCATAGGCAGGGACACCTCCCACTAGAACAGGTCACTCATGGCCTCATCCAACCTGGCCCTGAACACCTCCAGGGAGGTTGTGGAGCACAGAATCACTCAATGTGATCTTTGATTACCTTTGATTATAGGATTAGATCAATGTGATCTTTGATCACATTGTGTGATTCTGTGCTCCACAACCTCCCTGGGCAACCTGTGCCACTGTCTCACCATCCTCACGGCAAAGAACTTCCTCCTAACATCCACTTTCAATCTCCCCTCTGCCAATTTAAACCCATTACTCCTCGTCCTGTCATTACAAGACCTTGTCAATAGTCTCTCACCAGCAATCCTTTAGCCCACTTCAGATACTGGAAGACTACTCCAAGGCCTCCTCAAAGCCTTCTTTTCTCCAGGCTGCAGAGCCCCAACTCTCTCAGCCTGTCCTCATAGCAAAGCTGCTGCAGCTCTCTGAGCATCTTCGTGGCCCTTCTCTGGACTCTCTCCAACACTTCCATGTCCTTCTTGTGCTGGGGGCTGCAGAGCTGCAGACAGTGCTGCAGGTGGGGTGTGAGGAGAGCAGAACAAAGGGGCACAATCCCCTCCCTTGCCCTGCTGCCCACAGCTGCTCTTGCTGCAGCCCAGCACAGGGTTGCTGTCTGGGCTGCTCTCACACTGCAGCCTCATCTTGAGCTTTTCATCACCCCAGACCCCCAGGTCCTTTTCCTCAGGGCTGCTCTCAGCCATTCCCCACCCAGCCTGGATTTGTGCTTGGGATTGTGCCAATCCAGGTGCAGGATCCCCAGTGGCCACTATCTCCTCGTTTCGTTCCTGCCTCAGCCACCCAGGAGAGCTGCTGCTTCCTCCTTCTCAACCTGCCACACTTCTTGCTGTGTTTCTGCAATTGCTGCATTTTGAGGCTGCTGCAAAAGACCAGGGAAGCTTAAAACCTGATATAAGTAAACCTGCTGCTGCCTGTATGAAGGGCTGTGTGCCACATATCTTCAAAACTGTTACATTTGTCAGATATCCAAATGTCACAGGTTCTAGAAAAACTTTGGTGTGTCCTTAGGCAGGCAGCTTAAAGTCCTTTGGAGGAGTCGATCTGTAATTTTCTCATCTAATGCAACAATTATTCTTCAGCATAGGGTCTGACTGTGCTGTAAATGTTAGCCCTTAAAAACTAACCATTGGGCTTGAGCAGATTCTCTGTGCAGACAGCTCACTGCAACAACACCTGTGCTATTCTCTCCCTCCCATCTGCCAAAGTGGAGATCTGGAAAGCAAGCTGCTCTTTTTCTGCTCTTGAAAATGAAACCCACACCAGAAACAATTTCGAGGGAAAGAGTAACCAGGCAAAACCTATCTGAAAGAATGCACTGGACTCCCTCCTGCCTTAAGTTTTTCCAGCTGTTGGCCAGGTGTTCCTATCCATACATCACTGAGTGGATTACATCTCAATTTTGCATACTCGATATCAAATCACTTGCAGATATCCTTCACATCATGAAGTGCTTCGACATCCACCTGCAAATTCCTTCCAGGAAGGAATATGAGTGCTACTTCCTGCAAGTCCACATCAGGTTCTCACCCTTCTATCTTTTATTACTTGGTCCTTTCTTTAAGAATAACATCAGAAAGATTCTGAAGAACTGTGAAGAACAAATGTGTGCTTCCCTCTTCTCTCCTCCAGAAGTTACTCATTTTGCATTTAGAGAAGATGCTTATTGGAAGAAATGGGAGGGAAAATATTCTGTCTGCACATTCAGAAGGGGAACTGGCACAAGGATGAAGCAGAGCAGAGAAATGTGATGTGGAATTCAAAATTTTCTCTATCTGCTGCCTTTTTGCTGTCATTGTCACAGTTTACAACGGGCAGCACTGAAGTTCCAGAAAGAGAACTGTGGAGTTTTTGGAGAGTGTTTCAAGCATCTTATAGTACTCTCTGTTTTAAGTTTGTTTCCTCACTCATTCTGCTCTCTATAACAGTATGCTATGGTGAACAGACCTCATACTAACTCACCACCACTATGTCTTTGTTTATCTTTCTCCCTTGCCTTCAACTTGGTTGCTTGCTTGCTGTTGTCATTATTCTGCCTGGTTGAGTCCAGGTGTTGTTGAAACTTCCTTAATATCTGTTTCCATTTCGTATCTGTTACACACCACAGAGCACTACCCAAATTCTATCTATTAACAAAAGTTGTTGCCTTTCTTAGAATCATAGAATCAGTCAGGGTTGGAAGGGACCACAAGGATCATCCAGGTCCAATTCCCCTGATGCAGGCAGGGACACCCTACCCTACATCAGGCTGCCCACAGCCTCTGCCAGCCTGGCTGCAAACACCTCCAGGGATGTGGCCTCAAACACCTCCCTGGGCAACTTCTTCCAGCCTCTCACCACTCTCATACTGAAAAACTTCCTCACGTCCAGTCTGAATCTCCCCACCTCCAGCTTTGCTCCATTCCTCCTAGTCCTGTCACTCCCTGAGAGCCTAAAAAGTCCCTCCCCAACTTTTTTGTAGGCCTCCTTCAGATCCTGGAAGGCTCAATAAGGTCACTTGGGAGCCTCCTCTTCTCCAGACTGAACAGCCCCAACTCTTTCAGCCTGTCCTCTTCCTGTATCTCTGTGTTTGAATTAGCTGATAGACCATTTACTGTTCAGTAACTTCTGCAAGTGTCCTCCAGCACGGGAGCCTGAACAAAAACTGAGGAGCTCGAACAAAACTGGGGGACAAAACTAAAGCAAAATCTTCTCACAGCTGCAATTTTACCTTTTGTCACAACTTCAGTAGCAAGAGGCAAAAAGGGGCTCTGCTTGCTAGGGGGAAAGCACAGATTCACATAGCCTAGAAAGGCATTTAAGTCAATTCAGGCTAATTGGGGGGAAAGTGAAACATAATTGCTGACGAACAGCTAAGGAGGAAACCAGAGAAATAGTGACTTAAAGAGCATATTTTCAATAACCTGGTCGTAAAGACCAAAGTGTCATGAAAAACTTGGAACTCTCTGTATTTTTCACAGATAGGCTGTGGACCTGTGAAACTCATCTGCTTCTGTTTTGGCCATCATTACGACCAACCTCTCAGACTTTTCAGATGTGTTATTTCAACTGTGCAATGCTTTGCAGCTCATTATAGCGTAAGGTTTGGGTGCTCTATCTTAGAATGACACCAGGGTTGCTTTTGCTTCATTTGCAAGGCAAGAATGGGTGCATAAATCAGTTCACTTAAGTTACTGACTTCTCCATGCACAGAGCCACCCCATGCTCTTGCGCTCCCAAAGATCTGTTTTAGATAGAAATGGAAGCATGAGAGAAAGGACAAACGTCAAAGGAGCCCAGGAGGGAGTTCATTTCACACATTTCTTTTGGGGCAGGATGTCTCAGCTGTGTCCTGCAGCCTACCAAAGGAGCAGGTTCCGTAGTTCATTAAAAGGTTCTATAGAGACAAGACAAAAGGTGAGCAGCGATGAACAATGCACCACTGTGTAAGGTACATCTCACACCTTAAAAGAGATAGCAGAACCTGCTCCAGAGAGTTCACAGTCACAAAAGATGCATGGCCACAGAAGACTCCTGGTAGTATAAAATACGGAATGCTTTTTCGGCAGACAGAATCGATTCTTCTCCAAAAATGTATTGCCTATAAATAAATTTTCTAACCAGATGTTGTGTTTTAAAAAAACAAACAAACAAACAAAAAAATCATCCAGGCCTTGTGGAAGAAAATTTCATAAGGTGTTCATTCAGCAGACAATAATAATAATAATAATAATAATAATAATAATAAATCCAGTTACAGCAGTGTTCTGGTATTTGTAAATCATCACTGGCATGTAATCTTCCTAGTTCTTTATGTTGCTGATTTAGCAGTACTGCCCTTGTTCTGTCATTTTGGGAGATGTGCTATTCCTTTCACAGCTTTGAACAGTATGTTCTCATATGAAATGCCCTTATAGCTCTACTAAATAGGCTATGAAATACCCAAGTAGTCTCTTTTCAGATTGAATGTTTGCATACTTGATATACCAACCGTGACAGGGACACAGAGAGAGAGGGACAGAGAGAAATATAGGACAGGTGGATGAATAAAAACACGATCTGAACGGATCCCCCTAACAATGCACTGTTAAAGCATCACCCTCAAAGTGTCAAAATTTAAAGCTAATTCTTGGAGAGCAACAAAATTTAATCTGTATTTTTCATGGTTAGCTTTTTAAAAATTTTAGAATCATAGAATCAGTCAGGGTTGGAAGGGACCACAAAGATCATCTACTTCCAACCCCTCTGCCATGCCCAGGGACACCCTACCCTACATCAGGCTGCCCACAGCCTCTGCCAGCCTGGCCAAAAACACCTCCAGGGATCTGGCCCCAAACACCTCCCTGCAGGGGCAACCCATTCCAGCCTCTCACCACTCTCACGCTGAACTTCCTCCTCACCTCCAATCTGAATCTCCCCACCTCCAGCTTTGCTCCATTCCCCCTAGTTCTCTCACTCCCTTATCACCTAAAAAGTCCCTCCACAGCTTTTTTGTAGGTCCCCTTCAGATCCTGGAAGGCCACAAGAAGGTCACCTGGGAGCCTCCTCTTCTCCAGCCTGCACAGCCCCAACTCTTTCAGGCTGTGCTCACAGCAGAGGTGCTGCAGCCCTCTGAGCATCCTCGTGGCCCTGCTCTGGACATTCTCCAGGTTCTTATGCTGTGGGACTGTAGGGGCACATTTCAAGGTACTGGTCACTATAGAAGCACTGATTTAGAAGGGCATCCTCTCCCGTAAGAAGACACTGCAAAAGCCACACACATTTTGTTCTTTGGATTAGAACTTGAAGTGAAATGTGATGTACTCTGCACAGGTGTTGGCTAAGGCTTGAGCTGTTTCTCAGATGAAACAGCTTGCTTTGAGAAAGTATCTGGCACTAATTTTCCAAAGCAGTATTACCAATGCTAGCACTGGGCACCCTGAATTGCTGTCTTAGTCTAAGGCTCTGTTATGCTCCAGCTACAAAATGTCTTGGATATGGCTTCCTTTTAAGACTGACTAGACACAATGCCATGGATGTCACACCTGCCCCCCCATAAATCCCTTTTCTGTCTCTTTGTGACTCTGTTCACCATCTTACTATCACATCCAGAAGTCATTTGGATCCTGCCTGCAAGGTGATTTTCTGAATCAGAGAGGGCCTCCCGTGGCAGAGCAATAATAGGAGCTCAAGGGCTATCTTCTACTCCTAGAAAGGGTTCCTGCCCATGCGTACTATATATATTATTTTATTGCCTTTCTTTTCCTTGTGAAACTCCTTTCCCTTTACAGGCATGCAAGCTGCAACAAAGCTCTGCTCATATAATAATCCAGCTATATCACACTATGACAGTAATCCAAAAATCTAAGACCACAAAACTTCGGCAGCCTTTGCCAGATTTCCTCTCACCCTTCCTGGGTTAGTACTGCTGCCAGTGAAAACCACACTGGAATTACCTTTGAAACACGCCTTTAGGTGCAGAGCTAAAAAGCAAAGGCTTGGCAAAGCTCATCTCATTCTCAGTGTTCTAATGCCATATTATTACTACTCACTGAAAAGCTTAATGCACTTAAACTCAACCAGCGTGCCAAAACACACTGACGTTATTTAAGAGTTTGCCCTATAATTTGAGCTGATTGCATATTTATTGTTGAAGTAATCTCAAACTAAAGCCTCACAATTTCCTCAGAAGCACTTACCCTTCTCATGCTTTGATAGTCTCTTCCTACACGATCGTTTTTCCCAACGGGCTCCAGGCAATTCTTTATTTAATGGAGAATATTTACATTTTTTTTTCTGCCTTCCATCACTGAAGCTTTAAACCTGGGGTTTGGAGATTTTTCTGCTAAAAAGGTAACAGCAATCTGCTGAGCTTCTTCTGTTTTGACACACTTCAGCCCCAGCATGCCTCCTGGCACAAAGGTGCTGGTACAACGGTGTTCTGGGAGAGAAACTCTGCTAAGAGGTGATCCTCTTCCTTTGTGAAAGCTGTTACAGACAGCTGCAACAATACCTGCTCTGGAGATGCTTCTTCAATGCTTGGTGTCATTTTTAAATTGAAAGACAGATATTGAGAAACTGGATTAAGGCCAGGCACTGGCCTTTATCAAACAAGAAGGTCACCTGGGAGCCTCCTCTTTTTCAGACTGCACAGCCCCAACTCTTTCAGTCTGTCCTCATAGCAAAGGTGCTGCAGCCCTCTGAGCATCCTCATGGCCTTTCTCTGGACATGTTCCAGCATATTCACATCCCTCTTGTCACAGAGGCTCCAAAACTGGATGTAGTACTCCAGGTGGGGTCTCAGCAGGGCAGAGTAGAGGGGGAGAATAACCCCTCTTGACCTGCTGGTCACACTTCTCCTGATGCAGTCCAGGCTCTGCTTGGCTTTCTGGGCTGCAAGTGCACACTGCTGGCTTGTGTTGAGCTTCTTGTCCACCAGCACCCCCAAGTCTCTCCTCAGGGCTGCTCTCCAGCCACTCACTGCCCAACCTCTATTTGTGCTTGGGATTGCCTCGACCCAGATCCTGGACCTTGATGGTCCTTGCACTTGGCCTTGTTGAACCTCCTGAGGTTGGCTTGTGCCCACCTCTGCAGCCTGTGCAGGTCCCTCTGGATGCCATCCCTGCCCTCCAGCCTGGCTGCTGCACCACACAGCTTGGGGTGCTCAACAAACTTGCTGAGGGTGCACTCAATCCCTCTGTCCATGGAACCTACAAAGATGTTGAACAAGACTGGTCCCATGGCTGGTCCCAGGACCAGTCTTGTTCTCTGACAGCCAGCCTTACTGCTGTCTGAGCTGCCTAGCTCAGCCCTGGTAGAGTTTTTGCCACGAGCTCAAACAATTCTGTATTTTCCTTGACAGAGAGGAAATTACATTGGACGAGCATGTTAATACATTTGATATGAAATGGTTCATCTGGGCAAGGACTGAAGGAAAACCAAGGGATTTGGCTCATTTCCATGATATTGTAATGAAGACCTTATCATCATACCATTTGCTGCTCTCAGTGATTATCAATTCACATTGTACCTATTTATTTTTATTTTTTTTTTGTCCTTTGAAAGACTTTCCCAAAAAAGTAAGTCACACCAACCTTTCCCTCAGGTGGATTTTGTTCCTATTTCTGCACCTGCAGAACACTGTACACAGTGTTTGGAGTTTCAGTAGGTCGTAAGAAAAGGAAGAATGGAATCTGCCATCTGGAAATGATTATGAAAATTTATTACACTGCATAAATACGTTTCCATCTCTCCCTGATAATTCTAACACAAAGCAGCGATATTGAAACAGATGCCAGAGCAAACAGCAGAGAAAGCAGTGCAAACATGAACTTTGCCACCAGCAACCTAAGGATTCAGCTTGATCATAAAGCAAAAAATGAGCTGGAGGGCACGAATATTCTGAAGCCAGTGAAATGGTCTGCTAGGGAAAGCAAAGCAGGGTGGGGTTGTTTTTTTTTTGGTTACATAAGCTAAATTTGGTATCACTGAACACTAGTTGGACTTAAGGATGCTGAAGTGTGGAATCAGGGCAGAAATTCCATTTCTGAAATAAAAGTTCTAGGACAACATTCATCTCTAGCACAGAGGAAGTCAGAAGGAAATCAGCTACAAAGAATGTCTGCTCTATTTCCTCTGAGATAAAGGTCTTTCTATCTCCAGAAAAGGGGAAACAATCACAGCTTTCCTCGGGCCCCAACTCTCTCAGGCAGCTCTTTTTGCATTTTAGAATTTTCCTTTTTTTTTTGTTGTTGTAGTTGGTTGGAGTGATCTGGCACCACTCTCAGTCTCTGTTTTAAAATAGTTTGTTGTTGTTGTTGATGATGTTCAAAGAATAACTGCCTTTGTCTGGCAATATAGCACTGGATTGCTTGACCTTATTGAAAAAAAATAATTCCTGTGTCCTGCAAATCCAAATAATGTTTTGTGTAAAGAAAAGAATGCTGTGGAAGCAGAAGAAGGCTGTGGAAGAACAAGAAGGCTGTGGAAGCAGAAGAAGGCTGTGGAAGCAGAAGGAGACTGTGGAAGCAGAAGAAGGCTGTGAAAGCACAAGAAGGCTGTGGAAGCACAAGAAGGCTGTGGAAGCAGAAGGAGGCTGTGGAAGCAGAAGAAGGCTGTGAAAGCACAAGAAGGCTGTGGAAGCACAAGAAGGCTGTGGAAGCACAAGAAGGCTGTGGAAGCAGAAGGAGGCTGTGGAAGCAGAAGGAGGCTGTGGAAGCACAAGGAGGCTGTAAAAGCACAAGAAGGCTTTGGAAGCAGAAGGAGGCTGTGGAAGCACAAGAAGGCTGTGGAAGCAGAAGGAGGCTGTGGAAGCAGAAGGAGGCTGTGGAAGCACAAGAAGGCTGTAAAAGCACAAGAAGGCTTTGGAAGCAGAAGGAGGCTGTGGAAGCACAAGAAGGCTGTGGAAGCAGAAGGAGGCTGTGGAAGCAGAAGGAGGCTGTGGAAGCA
>VWZI01004063.1:300893-314375 GCA_013396835.1 Psilopogon haemacephalus | reverse complement strand
TAAATATAAATATAAATATAAATATAAATATAAATATAAATATAAATATAAATATAAATATAAATATAAATATAAATATAAATATAAATATAAATATATGATAGGTTTGCTTTGCAAAAGTCAGAAATAACTCTTGTGCTATTTTTGTCTCTTGCAAAGTGAGGCTAAACAGTACACAAAAGCTCAGTGCCAAATATTTTAAAGCCCAGAGGATGTACATAAGACACTTCTGGTGCAGAGAAAAATAAATATTAAAAAGTGTGTTTTCTGGTATCTAACTCCCACTGAAAATCAGGAGGTGAGCAACCCATTTAAACTAAAAAGTAACTCTCACACACACCTCCACATGCTGTAGGAGTGAGTAGCATTTCCTCACCCTTTCAAGCAAACCTTTCAATGCCTGAGAGCTCTTTGGCAGGCAGTGGAGTGCAGCTCTGTAGCACAGCAGGACATCACTTCTTTTCACTAGTAAAGCTGCAGATTCAGCTCTCTATTTATACTGCAGTGCAAGAAGCTGCATCCATCACATTGGCTGCCGTCACAGTTGGGCTGACCTTGTGATTTTGTAGCCAAGAAGAAAGCCCAAAGCTTTCTGAAAGGGTGACCTCTGTCTGGACCTGAGCCACACGCCTTCTGCAGAGTTGGGACGACCTTTTATTCTTGCATGAGTTCCAAAGAAGCAGACTTCAAAGTCTGGTGGTGTTCATTTACCCAGAGCTGCATTTCCTGGGGGTGATGAGTTGCTCTGGGAGTGGGTGAGCTTCAAAACTTAACTGCTTCAGAGAGCCCATGCCTGCTTTCAGGTCCTGGAGAAGCAGCATGTTGCCTGTGATGGGGAGGGGGATGCAGCATGTGGGGGAGCTCTCTGCACCCTGGGTTGACTCCATTGCAGGCCCATTGCAGAATGCTGCATGCTTGCAGCTCAGTCGTGCTGGTTTGAACTAACTGGAGGACTTGAAGAGAAATTAGACTATAGACTTGAGAAATTAGACTATGGGCTGAGAAAGGAAAACATTCCAGCGTCTCCTTCACTCATTTATTTACTGAAATGGTAGAAAGTTAGAATCAAAACAAAGATAAGACAGACTGCTTTGAGCGGTGCTGGCTGCTGCATCTCTCTCCCTGACTTTCTGAAGCTGAGAAAGGCAAACACTGATGATGCTACTTCACTCACAGCTTTACTGAGTAACTCCCAAACCGTCACACCCTGCTTGAGAGCTGCCTTCAGCAGATTGTGCACTCCTCTACCTATGCCTTTGATAGTCCTCACCTTCTCTTGTATGCCCTCTTCATTTAAACACCAGGCTTGTCTTGCAACCACCTCCCAAAGCCTTTTGAGTGCTCTTTTCCCGAACGGTGAATCTTCACAAATTAAGCCTGTCACAGCTTGCTTGCTTTTTTTTTTCTCATCATGCTTCTCATCAGGAGGGCTCACCATACAGACAGGTTAGCTTGCAGACTGTTATCAGAAATTCATGCAGTTTATCATTTCCCCAAGATCCCAGCTCTTGCCACTGCAAAGTTTTGGCTTTCTGTTTTATTACACAAAGCTGTGCCCCTCACTGAAGTAGAAGTTTTGACAATGAAATGTTGTGTTGGTTTGAGCTAATTGGAGAATTTGAGTGAGAAATTGGACTATTGGCTGAGAGAGAGTTAAACAACACAGAGCATAGAGGGCAACCAAATACTTATTATTTTTCAAAAAGTGCACGATGTTAGAGCTTCTCAAGATTTTTGAAAGCTTAAGGTTGGTCACACAAAACCTGCCTCCAATTCCTTGAGTCTGGTATCTGTAGTGCAAGAGCACTGCGATAGAGATTTCATTCTCACTTTGTTAGCATCCATCATCACTCTGCCAGGCACAGGCACACATACCCCATCTCAAGCAGTGTGGACCACATCCTTATTTAGAGAACAGTCTCAGCTTCCTCGAACTTTTGCTTGGTGCTCGCTCACGCCAGGCAGCACATTAACATAACAGCTGACAGAATTAATCAGCAATAACAAAGGCCCTGGCATGACTTGACCTGTATAATCTATTTGAGGCCATTTCTCTCTCTCCTGCTCTTTCACTCACCCTCCACTTTTATGTCTAGCTCACTTATTTTTACCCATCATCTGCTGCAGTGCCGGAGCGATTAGTGAGCTACACAGCAGAAATTGCTTTTGGCAGTGCTATTGTGTGAAGCAGGTCAAATATAGTGCAAAGCTCTTCTTGGGCAGCCTTTTTTTTTTTTCTGGACTGGACAAATGTCACAGCCGAAATTGTTTTTTGGCAGTGCTATTGTGTGAAGCAGGTCAAATATAGAATCATAGAATCAGTCAGGGTTGGAAGGGACCACAAGGATCATCTGGTTCCAATCCCTCTGCCATGCCCAGGGACCTACCCTAGATCAGGCTGCCCACAGCCTCATCCAGCCTGCCCTTAAACACCTCCAGGGATGTGGCCCCAAACACCTCCCTGGGCAACCCATTCCAGGCTCTCATCACTCTCATGCTGAACAACTTCTTCCTCACAGCCTATCATCTATTTTTTCTTATTAAAATATTCCAATTAGCCTCAAACCAGCACACAGGGAAAACACATGGAGGCTGTGGTGTGACAGCTTGCCCAAGTGGCCTCTTCCCCAGCATGTGGGGCAAGCTGAATGGACTGGTGCTGGACGTGAGGCAAATCAAGCAAGAGGAAACTCCTCCTCATGAAGCTACACAGATGTATGATTTTCCCAGGGAATACTGGGGTTTGTCACTTCCTCAGGGCTTATCCTAGGAGATTTGTATTGGTTGGGATCATCTGAAAAGTGATTCTGCATGCTGACCACCTTGCATGGTGTCTCAGCTGACAAACTGTGAAAACAGATCTCCAGCACTGGGCCAGCTCTTCCTGTTCCCACAGATGCAAGGCGACATCCAGGATTTGCTAGGAGAGCCTGATAATTATGACTAACACGGACAGTGAAGCCTTCCTGTCCCAGCCTTCACATGCACAGGGTGGCACTGCCTAACCTTTATCAAGAAAGCTAAAGTACAATCAGACATCACTCCCTGTGATGCTTCTAAATTTGAAAGTATGCAAACACATGTGCAAGCAACACAGGGACCAGGAGAGCTATTCTGCCATCAGGGCACAGCTGCAAATTTGAGAGGACTCCTCAGTTAGGCAACTGTGTGACTGCTCCCCTTAAACAGGCTGATGATTATAAGAGACATTCTCCATCTATCATAGAATCAGTCAGGGTTGGAAGGGACCACAAGGATCATCTGGTTCCAATCCCTCTGCCATGCCCAGGGACACCCTACCCTAGATCAGGCTGCCCACAGCCTCTGCCAGCCTGGCTGCAAACACCTCCAGGGATGTGGCCCCAAACACCTCCCTGGCCAACCCATTCCAGGCTCTCACCACTCTCATGCTCAACAACTTCCTCCTTACATCCAATTTGAATCTCCCCACCTCCAGCTTTGCTCCATTCCCCCTAGTCCTCTCACTCTCTGAGAGCCTAAAAAGTCCCTTCCCAGCTATTTTGTAGCCCACTTCAGATTCTGAAAGGCCACAAGGTCACCTGGGAGCCTCCTCTTCTCCAGCCTGCAGAGCCCCAACTCTTTGAGTCTGTGCCACAGCAGAGGTGCTGCAGCCCTCTGAGCATCCTCGTGGCCTTTCTCTGGACATGTTCCAGCATGTCCACATCCCTCTTGTACTAGAGACTTTCTTTTACGTGACAGAGTGATGGGAGGGGAGGAAAGAGGCAGGTTGCAGACAAATGCCTGTAGGTCTTCTGTTATCTCAGCCTATACCCTAGATGGAGTGTTCATGACAGGTAGTGAGAAGGGTTCAGTGTGACACCAAGTACGGGTGCTTGACCTCTCTTTTGTTGTCTGGCAGCAGATGCACGGTGCTGTAGCTCCATTTTATTTTCAAAATGGGACAGCTAATGTGCAGTTTTAAAAGGGCAGTGCTTCATCTCTAGTGCTACAAAGACATACTTTTACTACCTACTTAATTTTCCTTGCCTAACTTTTGCAGGTGCAAAGCAATGAAGGTTGAAAAAGCACATTCATTGTTGGGAGTCTGTGGTATCAGATTTGGAATCTTTGCTTTTCTTGCTCTTACTGTGCCAATTTGTCTTTCTTTTCAAGGAGTTGATGAAGAGTTGAATATATTTATTCTAAATAAGATGCAATTTCAAGGGCTACACTCAGTAGCCAGCCTGTAGTCCTTTCTCACATTATATGTCCATGACTTCCCTTGGGCAAGGCCTTGGGCAAGGCCATGAGCTGGGGATGGTGTCTACGTCAATCATGGCAAATTCTTCCTCATGTAAGGAAATGTTGGTGCAGTGTGACTGATAAATAACAAGTGGTTAGTGCAAAGGAATGCAGGCAAAGGCAGCAGAGGGTTAAAATGTTGGGATTTTGCCTGCAGCTGTCCACAATAAATATGCATAAGTTCATATTATGCTTAGTTATGGATTCATCCACCTGTTTTCCTGAGAGTACCAGACATTTTGTACTCTAATTATTATCCAAACTCCATTTAAGCTAACACAAAAGAAGTCAGAGATCTCAGGGGAATGGGATCAAGCTATATGGGGCATTTTCACTAGTACAGTTATTTACTATAGGTTCTCAGTTTTGACTTTACAAGAGCAAGACCTAGAGAAATAACATCTATTCTTCGTCCAAGGGACTTTCAGATTCTGAGTAGTTCTTACTTCCAGGTAGTTTTTAAACTACCTTGTGCTCCTGTTAAACTATTCCAATGGATATTTCTGCAGAAGCAAATCGTCATTGGAATGTTCAGAGCTGGAGTCCATCAGCAGCAACTGATGTTGCTCTGCTGGTGGCTCTCTACCTCAGTAGAGAGTTCAGATCATTCCAGGTCTTGAAAGTGTCACCAACCTCTCCAGAGCTGCTTCAGCAGCAGCACAACATTGCTCATAAAGCAGAAGCATTAACACCAAAGAAACCACATTTCCTTCTTCGCATGACCACTTTGCTCCCAATTGACAGTTCTGATGCTTATTGCTTTCTACCTGTTCTCTTTGACTGTTATCTTACCATTTTACCTCTGGTTTTCTCTCTATTGCCTTTGTACGCAGTTGAGGCTACAGGGTGTCCTACTGTGCTGGCTTGGGGCTAATTGGAATATTTAAATGAGAGAAATTAGATCATTGGCTGTGAAAACTACCACACAGTTAATCTGTGAATTCGCAGCCAGACTAACAGAACAGGAAAATATCTATAATTTGTGAATGCTCCAGGAAATTTCACATAGAGGGTCAAGATTTACTGCACGTAAATCAAACCAAAAAGCAATGACAAGAAAGGAATACCTAGAATTAATTAGCCATGGGCATAATTCAGCAGCTCTGTAGATAACCAGATGTTATCAGTTTCCAGTGAGTTTCACCTTCCACATCCCCAAGTACCACACACAAAAAACTTTTACACACACCCACGGTTGGTGACTCAACCATCTCCTCAGGCAGCTTATTCCAGTGCCTGCCCACTCTTGCTGGGAAAAAAAAAATGTTTCCTAATGTCCAGTCTATAAACCTACCCAGTCACAGTTTGAGGCTATTTCCTCTTGTTCTAATTACCTGTGAGAAGAGACCAGGACCAACCTCTCCACAGCATCCTTCCAGGTAGTTGCAGACAGCAATGAGGTCTGCCCTCAGCCTCCTCTCCTTCAAACTAACCATCCCCAGCTCCCTCAGTTGCTCCTCATAAGATTTATTCTCCAGGCACTTCACAGCTTCTTTGCCCTCCTCTGCACTTGTTCCCGCACCTCCACACCCCTCCTGTAATGAGGTGCCCCAAACTGAACACTGGATTCTAGTTTTATTTATGTAAAAAATTCATATTTGATCTTTTTTTTTTTAACCTTTAATTCCCAGCCAAAGATGAGCTTTATGGACCTGAACTCTTAAAGGTCACACATGTACAATGCAGTTTCTTTGAAGGAATGGTCATCAACAGTAAACAGGGACAGACCTTCAATTAGTCTCCATTGGGTTGTGGTTTTTTTTTTTAAAGCATTTGCTGGAATTCATACAGCAAGAGTCTGCTCTGTGCATTTTGCTTGACAGAATATGCATGAAAATGCTTTTAAAGTAAATGCAGCTGGTTCTAATCCTCAGATAATTCAATCTGCATGCATCCTTAGCTTTAACATCAACCAGGCCATCTGTAAAACGTTAGTTACATGAGAAGTAACAAATCTAAGTTTTGACCAGGCCTGAGCCAATCAATGCCTTTCTTTCTTTGATCTTTGTATTTTCTGGAATAATGGCAAGAAACCACAAAAGTCACCACAAAATCAATCCAAGCCATAATGTAATCTTAAAGCTTCTTTTTGATGAGGGGCTTCATTGCTGGTAGGGTGCCATGGGCATTCCAGTGGTGGCTCAAATTCTTCCACCAATGTGAACACAGAGGATAAACTCTACTTGCAATCAACGAGCAGGCAGGAGGAATAGAAAAAAAAAAAGGAAACATAAATGTTATCTTAAAAGGCAGATATGACCTTCACTGCTTTATGCAGATGACATCCAGACCAAATTCATGTAAGTAAACATTATAGACAATACAGGAACTGAATGCAGGAAGAATGCTGAGGGAAAAAAAAACCCAAACAACCAATTCCAATTACACCAAAATCATGTTATTCATATTCCATCCAAACTGTACTTGCCCAGTGTTCTCACACACCAGCCACAATGTGGTCTCAGTAACACTTGCAGATAACAGTTTGCATTTAAAAAACCCCTGAGGTTGTTTTATTAAAAGGAAATGAGCTATAAAGACAAATGCACTTTTCTTCCTTTTTTTTTCTCTTCTTCTTTTTTTTCCTCTTTTTTTTTTTTCTTTTTTTGTTTTGTTTTGTTTTGTTTTTTTGGTTTTTTGTGAAAGCCTCTTTATGCATCATGCTCTGGACACTCACTTTTGCCTTCAGCATGATTTCTCGGCCATGATAAACTACAGAGAGGGACAAAGGATACTTTAGTGCCAGGTCAGAAAGATTTAAGGCAAGAACTAGGATGAAGATCACAGATGTGGAGATCACATGCCCAAAAGAGAAGGGAAGTTTATATTTTCTCATATTTTCATGCCCAGCTAGAAGAGATGTTAGCCAAGAAACTATTCAGAGCCTACCCACCCAAGCAAGGAAGGAAAACTCCAGATCTAGATGCACAATGTCTCTCTTGCTGCCATCTGCTGTTTTTGTGTGGAAGCATGAAAATTTTCAAATAAAATACCATGATTTTTTTTCCCTCTACCTACTGCATTAACCCTGCCTACAATTTGGCAAAATTTCCTGGACAATGTGGGAATGTAGCACACTAATTTAACTCCATGGTTCTGGAAAACAGCGAGCACAGCTCTTTCATTTGCAGAGTTACTGCCAGTAACTGCTGTTACTGAAGATGCTGGACTGTTATCAGCTTTGCTTATAAGAACTTGCCAAAAAAAAAACAACCTGTGGAAAGGCTAATACTAGCTGAAATGCTCTGCAAAAGCTTCTCTGTTAATCCCTTGGGAGCAGAAGGGCACCAGGGATGCACTAAATGGTTCTGCTCAGAATTGAGGAGATGCAAAAGTTGTGCATTACTATGGCTGGACAAGAAACTCTAATGGATGCTGCAAGAAAATTGTTCTTGTGCTGAATAAGGGGAGTGCGTGCCAGAACACTTTTTTGGATGTAATTTTTTAATGTCTTTGTTTCTAAAGTACCTGATAAATTTTGCTCATTATCTTCAAAAGGACAAACCAAAGTAGTTGATGATGCTATCACTGAACAACTTAGAATCATAGAATCAGTCAGGGTTGGAAGGGACCAAAAGGATCATCTAGTTCCAACCCTCCCTGCCATGCCCAGGGACATCCTACCCTACATCAGGCTGCCCACAACCTCTGCCAGCCTGTCCAAAAACACCTCCAGGGATCTGGCCCCAAACACCTCCCTGGGCAACCCATTCCTATTCTCATCACTCATGCTGAACAACTTCCTCCTCACATCCAATCTGAATCTCTCCACCTCCAGCTTTGCTCCATTCTACCTAGTCCTGTCACTCCCTGATAGCCTAAAAAGTCCCTCCCCACCTTTTTTGTAGGTCCCCTTCAGATCCTGGAAGGCCACAAGAAGGTCACCTGGGAGCCTCCTCTTCTCCAAACTGAACAGCCCCAACTATTTCAGTCTGCCCTCATAGCAGAGGTGCTCCAGCCCTCTGATCATCACACACACACCTTACAACAGGCTAACAAAGTCATTCCTCTTCAAGAAAGGCTCCATAAAGAACGCCACTATTCCACAAAGAGACAACATTTCAAACGAGCACCATCATGGGAGTGATCCTACACTGATGACACTGGCACCACCAGCAGCTGCAGGACACAGAGTGTTAAAAATAGCAGCACCTTTCCCCCTTCTCCCACCTCTGCAGGGGAGAAGTGGGACCAGATTTGTGGGGCTGGAGCTCCCTGGTTGCTCCTTGCCACACAGCTAGGCTCTTGCTGCTTACAATGGAGAGGTGCACCAGAAAAACTGCAGGAGGAAGACTTCTTTCAGATGTTTCTGCAGGTGAAGTCTTGCAGAGACCAGCCAGAACTCCTTCAGGTAGTAGCTGCCAACAGGGAAACATCAAGAAAGCTGGTCAATGTTCAAGGATCACCTCCTCCAGGCCCAGGAGCAATGCACCCCAAAAAAGAGGAAGGCAGGTAAGAATGCCAGGAGGCCTGCATGGGTGAATGGAGAGCTCCTGGACACAAACCTAAGAAGAAAGCCTACAGAGAATGGAAGTGAGGACAGGCAACCTGGGACAAATACAAAGATATTGTCTGTGCAGCCAGAGCTCAGGTTAGGAAAGCTAAAGCACAGCTGGAAGTGAATCTGGCTAGGGACAGTAAAGGGAGGAAGAAGAATTACTTCCCCTCTCACTTAGAAGCATCATCCCTAAGCCAGACATTCAGCAGCTGGCTGGAGAATGGAAGGTCTATTTGTATTACAGAAGAGGGTTCTTTAGCCTCCCAGCCCGGGAGCATTTCCTCCTGGAAGGTCAACATTTCCCTGGTTCCCTCAGATACTAAGTAGATGTCACAAGAATGTTCTATCTGAACACACCATTTGCTGGCAGGGCCCTCGGAGCCACCCCCTTAGGTAGTGCAGTCCCTGTCAGAATTGGCTTAATTACTTTGAATGGGTCTCTAAGCACTATTTCTTGCTGTCTTTTCAGCTTCCCACTGAGAGAAGCTAACCACAAACCAATCCTGCTCCCCAGACCATGTAGCTTTTTCTCCTGTGTCCTTAAAGCTACCACTGAAAAATGAAAAAAAAAAACCTCCTGAGGTACAACAAGGCCAAGTGCAAGGTCCTGCAGCTGGGTCCAGGCAATGCCAAGCACAAATCCAGGCTGGGCAGTGAGTGGCTGGAGAACAGCCCTGAGGAGAGGGACTTGGGGGTGCTGCTGGTGGACAAGGAGCTCAACATGAGGCAGCAGTGTGCACTTGCAGCCCAGAAAGCCAACCAGAGCCTGGGCTGCAACAGGACAAGTGTGGCCAGCAGGGCCAGGGAGGTGATTCTCCCCCTCTGCTCCGCTCTGCTGAGACCCCACCTGGAGTACTGTGTCCAGTTCTGGAGCCTCTATTACAAGAGGGATGTGGAGATGCTGGAGGTGTCCAGAGAAGGGCCACGAGGATGCTCAGAGGGCTGCAGCACCTCTGCTGTGAGCACAGACTGAAAGAGTTGGGGCTGTGCAGGCTGGAGAAGAGGAGGCTGCCAGGTGACCTTCTTGTGGCCTTCCAGGATCTGAAGGGGCCTACAGAAAAACTGGGGAGGGACTTTTTAGGCTATCAGGGAGTGACAGGAGTAGGGGGAATGGAGCAAAGCTGGAGGTGGAGAGATTCAGATTGGATGTGAGGAGGAAGTTGTTGAGCATGAGAGTGGTGAGAGCCTGGAATGGGTTGCCCCTGCAGGGAGGTGTTTGGGGCCAGATCCCTGGAGGTGTTTTTGGCCAGGCTGGCAGAGGCTGTGGGCAGCCTGCTCTAGGGTAGGGTGTCCCTGGGCATGGCAGGGGGGTTGGAACTGGCTGATCCTTGTGGTCCTTTCCAACCCTGACTGATTCTATGATTCTATGAAACAGGCTGGACCCATGCACTCGGACCTTTTTTGGCATAAATGTACTGACAAGCCAGACTTAGGAAATCCCCAATCTATATGTTCAGGGTCTGTAGGATGAGTAGGACTGAGAGCTTGCTGGGCACTGGCTTCAAATACTAACCACTACAGTACCTCTCTGTTGGGCACTGGGCCCTTTTTCATAGCAAATCATATAGGGGTCTTGCAATAACTGAAAAATCAGGAATCTGTTTTCAATAAAACACAAGTACCTCTAGTGCATGCTGCAAATCCTTTTTGTTTTTTTTTTTTTTTACTCTGGCATTTTAGTCTGGTTTAGAGAGGAAAGGGGTATGTGGTGGACTCCATGTCATCTCCCCCTTTCAACAGATTCCCAAAAACTTCGATTCACTTGAGGGTGTCTGCATTTTCCTGGGTGGGATTTTCAGCCCCAAACCTTCTAGATGTGAAGTTACATCATCTTGGGTTATCTGCATTTCTCCAACATTACCCCCACCCACAAGAACATCATCAATATATTGGTAAAGGCTGACCAACCCCCCCTGCCTTTTCTAGCTGGACTCTTTCCAGTTCCTGTGCCAGGGCATGGTGGGCAAAGCTGAGACTCTGGGGTGGTTTGGCAGTTCCTTGCCCCCCCCACACTGTGAAATAACCCAGGCTAGAACTCAACTGGCTGGAAGGTAAGGAAATGAAGCTTTATATTTACAGCTTTGCACAATATACAAGCAGATATTTACAAGGTATAACAGATATATACAGGGAAAAGGTAATACAGAAACACCACAGCCCTCCCAGAGATCAGGCTCCCTAAGAGGGGCTTTCAACCACCCTATCACCTTCCCCCACTTCCCAATCTTATCTGTCTTATGTGCCAGATAAGCAAAAGTAGATCTGCCAGGGGGATTAAGGAAAGAAGTTAGTGAAGTTACACAGATCCAGCTAAGAAGGCAGGGAGAGAGATGCAGCAGCTGCAGTGCAGAGCAGTCTGTCTTATCTTTGGATACTAACTTTATACCATTTCAGTAAACAAATGAGTGAAGAAGACACTGGAATGCTTTCCTTTCTCAGCCTATAGTCTAAATTCTCATTCAAATCCGCCAATTAGAATCATAGAACCAGTCAGGGTTGGAAGGGACCACAAGGATCACCTAGTTCCAACCCCCCTGTTCCTTGGCTTATTGGTGCTGAGCAGTGAAAAGAGATTGGCCCCAGCCTCTTGACACCCACCCCTCAGGTATTTGTACACGTTGATCAGCAAAGTTAACCCTCTTAAAGTTCAGGGCTGAAATTTTACTTATCACTCTGCTTTTTTGTCTGCTGATCCTAAACTCTAGCATGTCGTGGTCACTACAGCCAAAATTACCCCCAACTTTAACATCTACAACCAGCCCTTCTTTGTTAATACAAGGTACATCAGGCTTCTCCTTGCTGGTTTTTCAGGAGAAAGTTGTCCTCAGTGCACTACAGGAACCTTTTCAGACTGTTGATGCTTGGCTGTGTGGTCTTTCCAAATATATATCAGAGTGACTGAAGTAACCCATGAGTGCCAGAGCACTCGATCCTGAGAATACTTCCAGCTGCCTGTAGAAGCTTCTTCCTGGTTCGTTGGCCTGTAGTAAATGCTCACAACCATATCATTCACGTTTGCATGTCCCTTGGCTTTTACCCATAAGCTTTCAACACTTGCATCATCTCCCCCTGGCTTAAGCTTCGTGCATTCTAGTTGCTTACTCGCATAGAGAACAACTCCATCACCTTGCCTTGTCAGTCCTTCCTGAAAAGTCCACAGTCATCCATTCCCACATTCCAGTCGTGCCAGCTGTCCCACCATGCCTCCGTAATCGTGATGAGATCACAGCTCTGTGACTGCACCCAGAGCTCTAGTTCATCTGGCTTGTTTCCCATGCTCCTTGTGATGGTATAAAGACACTTCAGAGATTTAGTAGAGGAGCATCTGTTACCATGGTGGGTATCACATAATCCACCATCCGCTACAGCCTCTGGGATAGCAGAGGAGCTGGTTCCCCACCTCACAATTGCCCCAGGTTTTTCTTCAGTGGACCTGTTTTTCCCTTGTACCCCCTTCAAAATGAGTTTAAAGACCTAGTGATGATCCCTGCTATTTCTCAGCTCAGGATTTTTTTTTCCATTTAGAGACAACTATTTCCTATCTGTAGTCAGTAAGTCTGGGGTCTTGTAGAGTAGCTTGGGATTCAAGAACCCAAAGTTTTGCTGTTGGCACTGGTCCCACAACCAGGCTTTAATCTACTGCATTTTCATGCCCATGCCCTCATCAGGCATAGCTAGTGGTGTGACAGAGGTAAAAACCATTTGTGTTCCTGACCCCTTCACCATTTGTCCCAGGGCTTCGAAGTCTTTCTTCATTGCTCTCCAACTTTGTTTGAGATTTCATCATTGCCCATTTGGAAAATCATCAATGGGTACTAGGCTGTTGATGGACCAGGGTAGGAATTTTTCTCACCACATCCTTAACCCTGGCCCCAGGGAGGCAACATACTTCCCTAGAGAGTGGATCTGGTCTGCATATAGGAACCTCACCACCCTTTCCAAGTGAGTCCCTGATGATGATGGATGAAGACGGATTGCTGGCAGCCATACTCAAATCCATTATTGCAGCAGCTGTTGGGTAAAATTTGCTTGAAAATCTGGAAGAGATTAGGTTCTGATGAAAAATCTCAAGGCATTTTCCTCTCCTTTGAGCAAGGATAAACCTTTTGGGTTTTGTATACATTGCAGATCAGGAAGATAGCTATGCTTTTGCCAGACTGGATGGAAGGTGCTGCTGCCATCAGGTCTGTGCTGCTCTTCAGCAGCCCTTCCTTCCCAGTCCTGTTTGACAACATCCAGAGCTTATCATTGGAGGAGATGTCTGCAACTGACAGGAGCAGGCTCCCAAGGCAAGCATCCATTTTTCTGTGCAACCACAGCAGCAGTGCTTGAGCAGGTTAGAGGAAAATGCTTATAGCAAAACAGGATGTTGCAATCAGGACGTTGCTCTTCCTGACCAAAGAGGAAAAAGCTGTGCATCAGACAAGTCGATGATGTTCCTTAACATGAGAAGCACTGCTAGCTAAGAGATAAGACGGCACTCACCATGGCTGACCTGAATTTCTGGTTCTACTTTCTATTTTCCCTCACCATCAATCAAGTGTTTGTTAGTTACAGGAGCCAGCCGGGCGTGTTGCTGGCTGGAAGAGGAGGGAAAGATGTCCTATGCACAGCTCTATCAGACAGGTGGTTACAGAAGTGGCAGTTCCTCTGGCTTAACAGCCACCAGGGAAAACTTCCCCGAACTAGTCTGATGGAGCGTTTTTAGATGAATCTTTAAA
>VWZI01004063.1:266268-300297 GCA_013396835.1 Psilopogon haemacephalus | reverse complement strand
CCCCGCTGCCGCCCGCCACTCCGCGGGTGAATGAACCTGTCCCAGCCGGCTACGACGACGACGACGGCGGTGGCTTCGCCTCGAGCTGCGGTACTGGCTCTCTCTCCCACAAAATGGACGGTTTCGCCGGGAGTTTAGGTGAGCGGCGGCGGGAAGCGAGAGGGAGGGGGACGGACGGGGCAAGCGTGCCTGCGGCTGCCCGGCAGCCCGCCCGGACGCGGNTTAAAGACCTAGTGATGATCCCTGCTATTTCTCAGCTCAGGATTTTTTTTTCCATTTAGAGACAACTATTTCCTATCTGTAGTCAGTAAGTCTGGGGTCTTGTAGAGTAGCTTGGGATTCAAGAACCCAAAGTTTTGCTGTTGGCACTGGTCCCACAACCAGGCTTTAATCTACTGCATTTTCATGCCCATGCCCTCATCAGGCATAGCTAGTGGTGTGACAGAGGTAAAAACCATTTGTGTTCCTGACCCCTTCACCATTTGTCCCAGGGCTTCGAAGTCTTTCTTCATTGCTCTCCAACTTTGTTTGAGATTTCATCATTGCCCATTTGGAAAATCATCAATGGGTACTAGGCTGTTGATGGACCAGGGTAGGAATTTTTCTCACCACATCCTTAACCCTGGCCCCAGGGAGGCAACATACTTCCCTAGAGAGTGGATCTGGTCTGCATATAGGAACCTCACCACCCTTTCCAAGTGAGTCCCTGATGATGATGGATGAAGACGGATTGCTGGCAGCCATACTCAAATCCATTATTGCAGCAGCTGTTGGGTAAAATTTGCTTGAAAATCTGGAAGAGATTAGGTTCTGATGAAAAATCTCAAGGCATTTTCCTCTCCTTTGAGCAAGGATAAACCTTTTGGGTTTTGTATACATTGCAGATCAGGAAGATAGCTATGCTTTTGCCAGACTGGATGGAAGGTGCTGCTGCCATCAGGTCTGTGCTGCTCTTCAGCAGCCCTTCCTTCCCAGTCCTGTTTGACAACATCCAGAGCTTATCATTGGAGGAGATGTCTGCAACTGACAGGAGCAGGCTCCCAAGGCAAGCATCCATTTTTCTGTGCAACCACAGCAGCAGTGCTTGAGCAGGTTAGAGGAAAATGCTTATAGCAAAACAGGATGTTGCAATCAGGACGTTGCTCTTCCTGACCAAAGAGGAAAAAGCTGTGCATCAGACAAGTCGATGATGTTCCTTAACATGAGAAGCACTGCTAGCTAAGAGATAAGACAGCACTCACCATGGCTGACCTGAATTTCTGGTTCTACTTTCTATTTTCCCTCACCATCAATCAAGTGTTTGTTAGTTACAGGAGCCAGCCGGGCGTGTTGCTGGCTGGAAGAGGAGGGAAAGATGTCCTATGCACAGCTCTATCAGACAGGTGGTTACAGAAGTGGCAGTTCCTCTGGCTTAACAGCCACCAGGGAAAACTTCCCCGAACTAGTCTGATGGAGCGTTTTTAGATGAATCTTTAAAAAAAAAAAAAAAAAAATTAAAAAAAAAAAAAAAAAAAACAAAAAAAAACCCAAACATTTGTGTTGAATAGGGGGANACCACAAAAACCACAAAAAACCGCCTGCTTTGCTTGCTGGGAGCATTCCATTACATCAACTCAAACTGCTCCGTAGCTTTAACTTCTGGGTGTAAAAAGAGACATCCCTTTTAAGCGGCTCATCCTTGGCGAAGGGGTGCTGGCACCGGCCCCCCGCCATGCCCCCGGCCGAAGGCTGGCCCTGGCAGCCCCTCGTCTGCCGCTCTTCCTGGAGGGCCCCTGGCAGCCTCCGCTACCGGCACAGGAGGGGAGCGACAGCGCGGCAGGCGGAAGCAAAGGCCGCGAGCAGCTCGGGACTGCCCGGAGGCGGGGGCCGGAGCCGGGGCCGGCCCTCCCGCAAGGGAAGCGGCAGCTGCCAACGCGGGCGGAGTCGGAAGCACGACAGCACGGGGCACTGGGGCGGCGCTGGCGGCGGCGGCGGGAGGAGCTCGGCAGTAGCTGCCGCGCTGGGGTCGNCGCCACTCCGCGGGTGAATGAACCTGTCCCAGCCGGCTACGACGACGACGACGGCGGTGGCTTCGCCTCGAGCTGCGGTACTGGCTCTCTCTCCCACAAAATGGACGGTTTCGCCGGGAGTTTAGGTGAGCGGCGGCGGGAAGCGAGAGGGAGGGGGACGGACGGGGCAAGCGTGCCTGCGGCTGCCCGGCAGCCCGCCCGGACGCGGGGCCTGGGTCGCGCACCTGCGGCCGGTGGGGATGCCGGCCCCGCAGGCTGGGACGGGACCGCGTGTGGCCAGGCGGGCTGCGAGGAGCGGCCCGGCGGGCAGGGAGTGCCGTGCGCGGCGGCGGTGGCCGGGAGCGACGCGGTGCCAGCCGGGCCGGTGCGTGCAAACGGCTCCCGGAGGGGAGGGGATGCCAGCGCGGTATCTGGTCTGCCTCAAACCATCTGTTGCGAGAGCCCGGCTGCACTTGCCTCCTTTGTTCTCCGCTCGCCGGGGGCTTGCGCTTCCTTAAGAGTTAGTTGCTTGGATTTGGGCTGTTGTGGAGTTAAAAAAAAAAAAAATTAAGTTCCTCTCTCCGACCGCGGAGGCTCGGGGGGGAACCTGGCCTGCCAGGCGCAGCGGGCCCGAGTGTCGCATCCAGAGTCCCGGGAGCGCCTCTGCGCCCGGGGGCCGCGGAGTAAGTCTTCCCGGGGCCTTGGCTTGGGTCGGCTCCGCGGTGCTTGCTTGCTAGCACGCTTCTTGAGAGTTGGGAGCGGCGGCAGCGTCCGCGGAAATGTCAGAGGCGGCGGCAGAGCCTTCGGCTTGGAGGCGGCCGCGCATCTCGCTGTGCCCCCGAGGTCCCTCCTGACTCCCCGAGCGTCACCTTCCTCTGCCGCGATCTGTGCTGCCACTTAAAATACCGACTGCGTCTCAGATAAGTCACAGGAAACTGACATGCTGCTTTCTCTTCAGTTTTGTTAAGAGTGCGGCAAACTGTCATTAGCGCCTTTAAGGAAAAAAAAAAAATAAAATTGCCCAGCCTACTTTCTCAGGGATTTGGAGATATGTGGAGTATGAAGTTCATCCGGATTATAAATCTGAACTGAAAATGCATCCAAATTGTGAGAACTACAGAGAGTGCCCATTCCTGCGTACGTTCTGCGAATGATAAGGGTCCAACCATTCCGTCTGGTGCCTACCTTCTGCTCTCTTCCTACACTTCGAGGGCTGAAAGGCATTTAGTGATGATTGAACTCGCTCCATCTTTTGTATGAGAAGAAATCCTGTGCTTCAAAAAAAAAAAAAAAAAGATTCATTTATTTTTATGGCACGCCTATGTAATCTCTAATAATAGTGAATAGATCTTAATTTTCTGGGGAAAAAACAAAAAAAAAACCCCAACAACCAAAACTCATTTAAATACTTCTGAGAGTGATCCTAACCTTTCAGATTTCCGAAATGTCAGCTCCAGCGTTTTGGGCACACATCCAAACCAAACTGCTACACCGTAAATTAACAGTAGGCTTTGATAGTTTGGCTCGCTGTCTGATGTAATGTCGTTGCTGAAGTCACTGCCATGGTCACTTTGTATCAGACGATCAAAAACTCACACACGAGAGGAACTATCCAGGTTCTCTTCCTGGTTTTCGGAGGGAAGATTGTGTCTGTGGATGACATACGCAAATGTGCCACAATTAATACTTATGAACCTCTTTACCCAGTAGTGGAACTGATCACCCTATCAGACGATGCTGATACCTCTTTTCATTCGTGGATTGTTGGCTCCAGTGAGTTTGCTGTGTAGGAACAGCAGCTTTCGTTTGGAAGTAGAAAAACACCAATTATTTTCAAATAATAAAGCATCATTTTGGTGTGCAGAGGTTGTTTGCTGAGCGGTGACACAGGCTGGTTGAGTGGCCCTGGACCTTGCACTGGAACAAGGATGGGCTTGTCAGAGCATCCTGCTTGCCTTATTGAGCAGCTCCATCTGGACGTTTAATTTGTTTCACTGTTTGGTCAGGAAGACACTAATTTTATTAGAATTTAATGAGGATTAAGCTCAGCTCAACCCTTTAACTTATGTATTGTGGTACTT
Organism: Psilopogon haemacephalus; assembly: GCA_013396835.1. Taxonomy (NCBI): domain Eukaryota; kingdom Metazoa; phylum Chordata; class Aves; order Piciformes; family Megalaimidae; genus Psilopogon; species Psilopogon haemacephalus. The sequence goes on along the minus strand of VWZI01004063.1, from coordinate 296,228 downwards.
GCTGTTAGTTGGCCTTTGATTTTGCTTTTAAGGCAAGTACTGATGCATTGTAATTTTCTGACCTTGGAGTGAGGAGAAGGTATTCCCAGAATCTTTTCTCTTTAAAGTCTGAAACTTTGTGTGATTCTCAGATTTTGAGGTTTGAATCATGCTTGCCTAGTCCTCTTCTGTGTTTGTAATCACTTGTTGGTTGCTCTATCTGCTAACGAGCACGTAGTATTCACAAAGGTGTGTGCATTGTCCTGAGATGATTATTTTATTAAGCATCTCTAAGTAGTTAGCTGTCTGCTAACTGTCTTTCGGGATAGCCAAAAGTTAATGTAACTTAGAATGAAATGTAAAAATTAACTAAAATTGTTGTTGGCAGAACTGTGCTAACTCTGCTGTCGATGTATGTGTGTGCTCAACAAGTCAAGCCAGCTTATTAGAGAAGCAGGTTGTCCTTTTAATGCCTCCTGTCATTATCTGGAAGGCAAAATGTTATTACAGGTTATACCCTCCAGCACAGGCAGAAATACCTTCTTAGGCAGCCCTTGCAGTTGAAAATGCTTTACACATTTGCCAAAACATGGTTTTGTTTTGGCTCCCACATTGAAATTTTTATGAGAATAAAGAGATGAAAGAAACCATTTTATATATAATTTAGAAAACTGGTTGGGCTATTTGCTTAGTAAATGCTTATGCAGCACTCTCAAGTATAGAATTACTATATACATTAAAATATAAAAGAATCTATGTATTATGAGTTAAGTTTGTCAGGCAAAATAGGTATTGATTTACTCTTTTGACAAAATGAGTTATTTTGCATTTGTGGAGACTTTATTACCTTTTGAATATCATCAGTAGGGAAGTGGCTGTTGAATCTCCTTGGTTGTCTCAAGCAGGACAGTCATACCTTACATTTTGATTAATTCCACTAAGGTGATCATCAGAGGACTCAAAGGATTTTGGCAATCTGCTTTTTCACTTGCATCCCTTGAAGTGAAAGAATGTGCTTCTGAAGAGGAACAAGAAGTCCCAGAACTTGCTTGGATTTAGCACCTGGGCTCTCGCCTTGCCCCTGCCAAGTTCTCTCATGTCTTAGGGTCCCGATCAAAACTTCCTGAAGATGGCAGCTTCAGGGAAAAGAAAGCACTGTTAATTCCACAAAAAAATAATTGATCAGAGAGTTCCACCAAAAATACCCTCAAAAGCAAACAAAGCAGGAAGCAGCACAGTCAAGCCTGTCAGTAAGGATCATCCTGTTGTAGTGCTCCTTCCCTGCTACACCTGCCATATACCTCTTCAACTTTATGCTGGTGCCTTGTGAGCCCATGGTTAACTGGTGCAGGGATATCCAGTAGAGGGCTGTAGGACTGTAAAAGACTGACAGTTTTGCTTACAGTAATTTTGTTTTTTTCGTAACATCATTAGAGCTTTCTTACTCGGCCCAATTGTTTTTTTTCACAGGTTTTATCTCAAATTGACTACCTTTAGGTAGGAGATGCTGGTAGGAGCCCCTCAGCTGAGGGTAGGTGGGATGTGGTGGCACTGTGTATAGTTGGCAGTGGTTAGACTGTGAAATTGCTGCATCATGTTTCTTGACCCTAAAATATAACCTTTAGGTGCAGCTAATGTCAGTGTTCAGCTGAAAGGTGTCAGTCTGTCACTGTCCTTAAGCTGTTAATTTATCTTACTTTCTGTAGGGTTAATTGACTGAGGTATGAGGATCTTCTAGATAGAGCCTTGTGAAGAGTAAGTGATGACTGGCTGCCAGGGTGGGTGAAGTATATGCTCTTTGATGGGCAGTTTTCCATTGCTTTTAGCTGTTGCATTGTTTTCCCTTCTGTGAAGGCTCTTGCTAGTTGAGCTCTATAACAATAACTCATTGTAAACAAAGATATGGAAGCATTCATCAGATTACATTGGAAAAGGACCACAGCCATTTGTTTGTCAGCAGTGTATGGTAACAATGTGGTATAAAGCATGTCAATAGGATTTTCTCCAGCACTGGTGTCTGTAACAGAGTAGTAACTCATAAAAACAACTGAAGCCTCAACTTCGGAATTTTAACTGGAGATTTTGTGCAGCAGTGCAGGATACCCTGAGGCTTGGAAGTAGTCTTTACTAAAAAATTCTCTTATGATTGAATATACTTTTACAGAGAAATGAAAATCAGCCTTTTCTTAAAGTCTCAGGAAAAGAAAATAATTTAGAGTGGGGTGTGGGTTTTAAAAATTTTTTGTTTGTTCGTTTTTTGTTGTTTGGGGTTTTTTTTATGAGATGTTGAGCATGTTTGCTTTTTTTCCCCAGATAAATAAAAGACAAAGCAAAGACCTAATGACTAGGTGGAGACTAAATGTTTTACTTGGCTATTGAGCAAAGCATTATTTTATTGGAGGAGAACTGGAGAAATAATAAAGATTTTAAAATTATGTGTTCATTTTACATATTGTATTGTTGTGTATGTACTGCTACTAACTGCAGTATTTGCAAGGACTACTTACTGGAAGGGTGGCATATAGGTCAGTTCCTTCTTTTTAGCCCTTCCTCGTTCATTTTGCTGGGTACTGTATAAAAAGCTGTTGGAAAATATGCCTTTATGAGAGGTATGTCAGATCTGCATTGTGTAGCTACGGTGGCAGCTTTATGAGTGTGTGCTGCTGCTCTGCACTGGAGGAGCCAGCAGTGTCTGACACATGGCTTTGCTAAAAGCCCTTTGGCCTTCTCTGAAGCCCCCAGTGATGCACAGGCAGGTATGGCAGAGGTTTCAGCAGGGCTGGAGTGGAAAGCATCTTGTAGTCACCAGTACTGGGAGCTGGGGGAGCATGTGTGCATCATGATTTCATTTCTGGCTGAGTTCAGTAGTGAGAAGAGCGAGTGTGAAATGAGTAGCTGGAGCAAGTTGGGTATTTGTCATGTAGTTGGGCTAGGATGTGAAGTTTTACATTTGCCCATGTAGACTCTACAAGTGGCTGTGGTGTTGCAGTGCAGTTGCTCTTGGCAACGGCGAGTTCAGCTTCGTTCTTGGGGGCTGTGGCTGCGGGATTGCTGTGTGCTGTTGTCAGCGTGATAGTCTTCTCAAAAGTAAGATCTTTGGCAGCTTGAGAAGAATGGCCTTAGTTGGCACCAGGGGGGATTAAACTGTAGCAGCAAGGAGATCAGGCCGTTTGCTTTACACACTCAGCAGTGGCCCACCTTTTGCTGAAAGGGTCTTTAGTTAATGGGCATTGTGCTGGTTTGAACTCATTGGAGGATGTGAATGAGAAATTAGACTGTAGGCTGAGAAAGGAAAACATTCCAGTGTCTCCTTCACTCATTTGTTTGCTGAAATAGTATAAATGTTATAACCAAAACAAAGATAACCCAGACCACTTTGTGCCATGGCTGCTGCTGCATCTCCTTCCTTGCCTTCATAGCTGGATCTGAATAACTTCACTAACTACTTTCCTGCTGCTAACTGCCCCCTGGCTGATCTCCTTTTGCTTATCTGGCACATAAGACAGTGAGATAATAAGTGGGAGGAAGGTGGAAGGGTGGTTGAAAACCCCTCCTAGGGACTCTGATCTCTGGGAGGGCTGTGGTGTTTCTGTATTACCTTCTCACTGTAAATATCTGTTACGTATTGTAAATATCTGCTTGTATATTGTGCAAAGCTGTAAATAGAAAGCTTCATTTCCTTAACTTCCAGCTGAATGACTTCTAGCCTGGTTTATTTCAAAGTGTGTGGAGGGGCAGCTAGCAGGAGCCCTTTGCTCTGTAGCTGATTGAGAAGGAAAGGATAACAAAGCAATTGGCAATATTTGGCCTGCTTGTGAGTAACACTCCCACTTCTGAAAACAAGAAGCAGAATCCCAAACACAGGGCTGCCTATTAGAGAGACACTCTTCCCTGTGCTTTGGAAAGGCTTTTAATGCCTGATGGTGCTTTTTTCTGCCTGATGGTGTGCTTTTTGTATTTTTTATATTGGAAGTACAGACACCTGTCAGGAATTTCTCTTGCCTGAAGAACCTACTTTGAAAGTATTTTTCTTCTGCTTTTTATCTTGATGTTTGTAAGAGGAGAAAAGAAAATCAGTCAAGAACAACGGTGCTCTTGCAAATCCTCTGAAGCAGTATTTTCTTTTGCAAGCAGCATTATGTTGCTAACTGTGCTGCCAGTAAATTGTAGGGAAAACTGTATGTCACTCCTTACTCATTAGAGTAGCTGATTCCTTCCTTGGAGTAGTTTCTGTCGGCAATTCAGGTTTATTTTTCCCTTCTCTCTTTAGGTCCTTGCTAAATCTAATCCTTAATGAGTGCAATTTGAAGGCCACAAGCGTTCTTGTTTTACACAGGAATGTAGTAGGAAGGGTGTTGGAAGGTAATTAATTTTATAGCACATGGCACGTATGATGACAGTGCAAGTTTCTCTGCTGGTATTGAGTGTTCCTAGTAGGGACATTCTCCTGTTTAGGCGATGAGAATCACCTGATAAACGACTTTTTACAAGCTTCACTAACTTCCTTTTCAAGAAATCTTTCTACCGTTAGGCATGAGCTCAGGTGGACCCAGAACTTGACTTGTTTTTTCTCTCTTTAAAAAAGTGAGCACAGGCACCAACAGTTTAAAGGTGGATTGTTTGCCTTTTTGTTTTCTGCAATTGATGTGTCTTAAGTGGGCACAGAATTTTGGTTTTCTAGGATTTTTCTTTTATCAGTTGCTGAAGGATGGGTACTTGGAATTATTAAATGGTGGGTACCTGGAATTATTACATGGTGATATGCAAGCTCTTCTGAGAGTTTTGAGTCATCTTTCAGAAGCATACATGCACACTCAGATTTTTGAAAGCTGTGTTCTTGGAGAAACTTGCAGCCTGTGCTGATAATTTGGTGAGTGGAAGTAAAGGGGTGGTGCTGCTGGAGGGGTGGGATGTGAAGAGAGGGGCAGCACAGTCATGAAATCTGTGAATTTATTGCTAGATCTGGGAACAGACAAAATGTTTTTCTCTTCTTGTGTGATTTTGTGGGTTGTTGTTTTTGCCATTATTTTCTTCCTCCTTTCCATTCCCTTTTACCTCTTGCTTTTGTTTATATTTTTCCTTTTTGCTCCATAGGCAAGTACTCTTGCTACATACTCTCAGTGAGTACAATATTCTTAAGCCTTCAACCCTAAGGATTTTTACTGGGTTTGATGCACTAGGGTTGTTTTTGTTAGGTTTTTGATTGTTTTGCCTCTCAGTGGGTTGCCTCCTCTGGTCACCCTCAATCATTTCAGCCTAACTTGTTTACTAAATGTGGCTGTATCTTGATGTTCTTTAGCTGCTTCTTTGCTACGTCCTCTCCTGATTTTTCACATCTGTAATGTGGCTGTATCTTGATGTTCTTTAGCTGCTACTTTGCTACGTACTCTCCTGATTCTTAATGTCTGTACTCCTTTACTTCCTATGACAATGCTGCTTCTTGGGAAGAACATCCTTTAATTTTATTTTTTAGCAAGTGTTGGCACATCCAGTTTATTTCTTTGGTTGGTGGTCTACACTGCACTTCTGTCCCATCTAGTGATGTGGGTTGCATGATTGCCCCACGTTTAGGCAAGATACTTGCCATAGGTTTTGTGTAAGAGTGCAACAGACTGAGATTACAGAATCATAGAATCAGTCAGGGTCGGAAGGGACCACAAGGATCATCTAGTTTCAACCCCACTGCCATGGGCAGGGACACCCTACCCTAGATCAGGCTGCCCACAGCCTCTGCCAGCCTGGCTGCAAACACCTCCAGGGATGTGGCCTTGGATTTCATATGCTGCTTTAAATTAAGGAAAAAAATATTCATTATTGCCTTTTCCCTGATTCTCCCTTGTTTTACTGCCACTGGTAGCTGTGAATGCATTGCTCCACCCCAGAGCTGCTTACCACTTCTGCCAGTTTCTTTGGGCTTAAAAGAAAAGGGGAAGAGGGAGGGGGGGATGGGGGACTGAAATCAAAGTGGTTTATGTTTGAATATATTTTTCATTTGTGTAAACAGTTGTAATACATCAACCTAAGTTGGCAAGCATTCCTAATCCTCTAGGAAAATTGGGAAATTTGAAACCCAGTGGGTAAATTAAAGTCATAAAGGCTTCTAAGCCCCAGATTTGGCTCTGTAAAGGGGATGCTGTAAATTAGTTAGGCCTGGAAATGTAGAATCATAGAATCAGTCAGGGTTGGAAGGGACCACAAGGATCATCCAGTTCCTACCCCGCTGCCATGCCCAGGGACACCCTACCCTAGATCAGGCTGCCCACAGCCTCTGCCAGCCTGGCCAAAAACACCTCCAGGGATGTGGCCCCAACTACCTCCGTGGGCAACCCATTCCAGGCTCTCACCACTCTCATGCTCAACAACTTCCCCCTCACATCCAGTCTAAATCTCCCCACCTCCAGCTTTGCCCCATTCTCTCTAGTCCTGTCACTCCCTGATAGCCTAAAAAGTCCCTCCCCAGTTTTTTTTTGTAGCCCCCTTCAGATACTAGAAGGCCACAAGAAGGTCACCAGGGAGCCTCCTCTTCTCCAAACTGAACAGCCCCAACTTTTAATGAAGGGTAACAGGAGTTAAGATGCTTATTTTCAGTCGACAGCTGAGGTAAGCAAGCCCTCACGTGCATAGCTGAATTAACAATCCCAGATAAACCTGAAATGAATGGTAGAACTATTAAGTTTGCTTGTGGTTTACTACTCTAGGTTAGAAAATCAAAATGCCAGTTTCAGGATGGGCTTCTGAAGAACATTGCACCCATGGTTGTGCAAAATGACAGGGGTAGAGTGGACCCCAGTTTGCTTTTTCTCCCCTTATTCATGCTCTCAAACCCCTTGAGGGGTTCCCTGTTGTGTGGATTATATGGATCTTAGCTAATTAGACCCCTGAGCTTCATTGATGAGCTCTGCTTAAGAATGGCAAAATAAAGCCCAATCTTGCTTTAGAGGAAGGCTGCCACCTGTTTTTAGACCTTTATTAATGCATCTTACAGTACTCCTGGCTTTTACCACTAATAGACAGACTTTGGATTGGCATTGAATTGTAGGTGTAATCCCTTAGGTAGGAAATGACTGAGCAGATGCCTTTCTAGGAGCCACAGATACTGGGAACCTGACTGTGTGGAAGAAAAGGAATAGTGTTGCTGTTGAAGATTTTCTTGTGCATCTCTGCTTTGATGTAGCTGTGGTGAAATAATGCTTTGAGTTGGAACAGTTCTGTCATGACACATGTACATCAGAGATTCTGTCTGGAAGCAAAGATCACTTCAGATGCCCTAACAGGCATTACAACTGGTAGTTTGGATTGGGTTTGGTTTTTGTTTTTGTGGTGGTGGTTTTGGGGTTTTTTTGGTTGTTTTTTTTTTGGCTTTTATTGGATGCACTTCGAGTGAATGGAATTTCAGGAGAGTATTCCTAAAACATGCTTCTCAGTGTTTTCCAAAGGGAGGTGTAGAAAGGAGTAACCTTCAGCAGCAGGAACTGTAAATTATACTCTTTCAGCTGCAAGGTTCAGAGACATGGCAATAGTCATGCCTGCCTAACATCACTTTGGTCTTTTTAAACAAGAACTCTTAACACGGAGAAAATTACAACTTTGTTTAGCTATGAAACTCTGCTATTGTCTCCTCTCCCAACTTATACTGTGCAAATGCCCTCAAAGAGATCTAGCAGAATATCAGTAGTTTGTGTGATTTTCCTGCTTGCTTCCTGAACTCTGCATGTGTCCATTAAAGCCATGAGGCAAAGAGACAGGAGGAACAATAACAAACAGTTCAAATTCTGCTTTTTTTTTTTTTTCCAATAGGAGTCATAGAATGGTTTAGGTTGGAAGGGACCTCAAAGCTCATCCAGTTCCAATCCCCCTGTGTCATAGGCAGGGACACCTCCCACTAGAACAGGTCGCTCAAGGCCTAATCTAGCCTGGCCTTGAACACCTCCAGGGAGGGAGCAGCCACAACCTCCCTGACCAACCTGTGCCAGTGTCTCACCACCCTCACTGTGAAGAACTTCCTCCTAACACCCAGTTTAAATCTCCCCTCTGCCAGTACAGATATATACAGTAAAAAGGTAATACAGAACCACCACAGCCCTCCCAGAGATCAGAAATCCCTAAGAGGGGGTTTTAAGCACCCCTACAACCTTCCCCAGTCTTATCTCACCATCTGTTTCATGCAGCAGATAGACGAAGGTAGATCAGCCAGGGAGGATTAGCAGCAGGGAAGAAGTTAGTGAAATTATTCAGATTCAGCTATGAGAGGCAGGGAGAAAGAGCCATGCAGGAGCAGCCACAGCCCAAAGTGGTCTGAAGCAGTCTGACTTATCTATATTTGGGTCACAACTCTTAAAACATTTTTTTTTTTCTTTCTCAGTAAAGCTATGAGTGAAGTAGCATCATCAGTGTTTGCCTTTCTCAGCCTATAGTCTAATTTCTCATTCAAATCCTTTGATTAGTTCAAACCAGCACAATCTGCAAAAATTACTGTACCTTGGGCAAGTGTTTAGCCTGAAGCCAAGAAATACCTGAAATCTTGTTCTGAGTTCTGTACACGTGTTTGTTTTCCAGGAAAATCTTCCTGTAAGTTATGAGTATTTTCTGTAACATCCCTCCTGGGTTATTTTCCAGTTTTTTTTCTTACCCCATACTAGAAGTCTGTTGTAGCTGATACGCCTGAGGATTCAGTTTCTGACAGACCAGGTTAGGTGAAATAGAAACTGCACAAAGACACCACATTGGTGCAGGATTTGTGGTTAAAATGTGGTAGACTGAAGGTGCAGTGTGCCCATTGGTGATGAGGACAGATCCAGTGGCTCTATAAAGAAAAAATAGGAGATGCTTATCCATATCCAGTACTGCTGATGTGCCTCTTGAATTTTGGAGGTGAACATGCATGCCAAAGGGGAACAGTACAGCCTAGCCACTGGGTTGCTTTGTGGATTGTAAGCTAAAGAGAGTCAGGGACTTATCTTTTCCAGGCAGCTACAGTACCACAGAGGAATACAGATGCAGAAATTAATGATCTCAGATGTCTTGTGTGCTGATGCAAGAGGGCTGCTTTAGGAGCTCTGTCTTTGTTGACTGATGAGTTTGGAAGGACCTGCAAGTGCAGTAGGTCCTGAGGTGTTGCATCTCCAAAATCTACTCAGCACATTAGTCAGTAAGTGGATTACAATTTGATATATGTTTTTACAATTTGTAGTGCAGAAAATGTGAGTAGTTTCTGTGTGAGATTAACATCAGGCCCCAAGTTTTTCCATGTTGTCTGGCTTAGATGCAAAGAAAATGGTTTTAAGGTTGCAGTCTGCAACCTTAGAGCAGTTTAGAGCAACTGCAGCCAGAAGAAAAGCAACCCAATTTTATTCATGATGTGGAAAAAATACATACTAGAAGTTAATTGTTTAATCATAGAATGGTTTGGGTTGTCAGGGGCCTTAAGGATCATATAGTTCCAACCCCTCTGCCACAGACAGGAATACCTTCCACTAGATCAGATTGCTGAAACCCTCATCCAATGACATTTAATTCTGAAACAGACTTCCATTTTTTACATGTCAAACCTCTAGATGTTAATAGCTGTTAGCTCTTTAAATAAAGTTGCTGATGTAAGCTTTTTATTTTATTTCAACGACGGCCATGAAAGAGTTAAATGTCCTTTAGCTCAGATATGGGCTACTTCTAAGCCATGCATTTGAAATTCTGGCTCTGCTGAAATAATTTTTTTTTCTTTAAAAAAAAAAGTCTTGTCAACAGTTTTGCCTTTTGTTTCCCAACCTTGAATGAGACCTTGTTGCTGTCCATGCCCTTTGCCAGTTTTCCTTCTCAGTGCAGGGAGTTCCTGTTGGCTCCAGCACCATCAGAGTTGAATGCAACTTCCTTCCTCTAAGCCTTATGAATTGAGGGTGAAGGCTGAAGGATGGTGAAGAAAGGGAGGTGATGTGTGTGCAGGTGAGATTTGAATCTCAGGTGGGACTTGACTTATTTGATCAGCCTCCCTCTTCCCGGTGTCCTCTTTGAAACCTTCAGACATAGGAAAATGAGATCTCTTTGTGCAGTCTCTGCATATCCATTCAGTTATTGCCTGGCTAAATAAGGCAGCTATGTGTGTAGGGATTCTTGCTAGCATGCTTCTAATTATCTGCATTTATGTAATTACTGTTTTCAGTTGAAATTTCAATTTCCTGCTCCTATAGCTGTAGCAGCTTTACCAGCTGCCACTCTTTCTGTGAATTAAAAATGGCAACATTTGCTGTTTCCTTTTGATAGACCACAAAGGCACCTTTGTTTTTTTTTTTTCAGATATATGTATTTTATAGATAAATGGACAAAGAGGAATTGTCAGTTCCCTTTTCCTTTCTGACAAGGAAGTGTGTGTAGAGTATGTGTGTCATAAAGCATGTGTTGTGTTTGTTGGTATGTGTGAACACCCAGAGAGTGGTGGTGAATGGTGCCACGACCAGCTGGCACTAGTGCTGTGCACCAGTGCTGGGTCCTATCCTGTTCAATATCTTTATTGATGATCTGGACAAGCAGAGCGAGTCCAGCGTCAGTAAGTTTGTAGATGACACCAAGTTAGGAGCAGGGCTTGATCTGTTGGAGGGTAGGAGGGAACTGCAGAGGGACCTTGACAGGCTGGCTGGGTGGGCAGAGGCCAATGGGATGAGATTGAACAAGGCTAAGTGCAGGGTTCTACACTTTGGCCACAACAACCCCAGGCAGCTCTACAGGCTGGGGACAGAGTGGCTGAGAGCAGCCAGACAGAGAGAGACCTGAAGATGCTGGGAGATAGGAGCTGAACATGAGCCAGCAGTGTGCCCAGGTGGGCAGCAGAGCCAATGGCATCCTGGGCTGGAGCAGGAACACTGTGGCCAGCAGGACCAGGGAGGTTATTCTGGCCCTGTACTCTGCACTGGTCAGGCCACACCTTGAGTGCTGTGTCCAGTTCAATCATTACGTAGAGCTTCTATAGCCTCATTAAAGTACATACACAATTTACATATACATTAACTATATACATATACATTAAAGTACATATACAATTTACATGTACATTAACAATATGCATACACATTAAAGTACATATACCATTTACATATACATTAACAATATACATATACATTAAAGTACATATACAATTTACATGTACATTAACAATATGCATGTACATTAAAGTACATATACAATTTACATGTACATTAACAATATGCATATACATTAAAGTACATATGCAATTTACATGTACATTAACAATATGCATATACATTAAAGTACATATGCAATTTACATGTACATTAACAACATGCATATGCATTAAAGTACATATGCAATTTACATGTACATTAACAACATGCATACACATTAAAGTACATATGCAATTTACATGTACATTAACAACATGCATATACATTAAAGTACATATGCAATTTACATGTACATTAACAATATGCATGTACATTAAAGTACATATACAATTTACATGTACATTAACAATATGCATATACATTAAAGTACATATGCAATTTACATGTACATTAACAACATGCATACACATTAAAGTACATATGCAATTTACATATGCATTAACAATATACATATACAATGTATACATACACATTAAAGTACATATACAGTTCTTCATCTGAAACATTTCTATAATGTTATATAGCCAGATTTTCATTTACTGTTAGTATGCATGACTACATCTTTTAGTTTTTTAGGGGCAGGTGTTCCCCCTACAAGAAAGGCCTCTAGTCACAAGCTGTGGGAGGCATCCTCGGCTACTCTCAGGGACCTGTCACTAGGATGTTGAGAAGCTGCATCTGGCTGCAGTGGTGCTCTGTAGAGCAACTCCTATTTCTTCCTGTTGCTTTAGAGCACCGTAACGTGCTCTTCACTATAAACACCTAGATTGAACAACACTACATGATTTTGGAGAACTTCCCCTCTCTCCCTCCCTGCCCCCAGTGTCTGCACGGATGTTTCGTTGTGAGTGGTTGTGGGTTTTTTTTTTCCTGTTTGTTTTTAAGACTTTTATTCCTTTGAGAATACTTTTTTTTTGTTTTGTTTTGTTTTTTTGCTCTTCACTGACTGCTGTTTAAATTCGGGTTTCTTCTGAAAAGTTATTGAAATGGGTGCTGAGTGCTTTTGTTGTCGGCTGCAAGGCTGCACTGTAATCCTCCAAGAGGAGGCAGGGAAAGGTGCTGATCATGCTGCCAGCATACTTGAGGGCAGAGAAAGATGATACTGTGGTCTCCTTCACAGTGCTGCCTATGCTGGGGAGAGTAGTGGAGATGACATGAACTGGACATTTAAACTGTGACATGGAGAGGCTCTTTGTGCCATCTCTTGACTGGTATGTTCGTGGATTCCTTAGCCCAAATGCTACCCTCCTGTTCATGTTGTGTCTTAGGATCCACAACAGCGTGTCCTGACCTCGTGGTGGTGACAGAATAAAGTCATACTTCAAATCTGGGGTCTGCTGTGACATGCAGGCAGCAGGGCTAGCAAAGCCCTGCTCTGCGAATACCTCTGACCAATTGTGGTGGTACACAGCATCCACACCATGCTTGGTTGTGCTCTTGATTATCGTGGACTTTTATGTCTCTCTTTGTCACCTTCTTGTGGCATTCCAGTATATGAAGTGGGCTACAAAATAGCTGGGGAGGGACTTTTTAGGCTATCAGGTAGTAAAAGGACTAGGGGGAACGGAGCAAAGCTGGAGGTGGGGAGATTCAGATTGGATGTGAAGAGGAAGTTGTTCAGCATGAGAGTGGTGAGAGCCTGGAATGGGTTGCCCCCGGGGGGGTTTAAGGCCAGGCTGGCAGAGGCTGTGGGCAGCCTGATGTAGGGTAGGGTGTCCCTGGGCATGGTAGGGGGGTTGGAACTAGATAATCCTTGTGGTCCCTTCCAACCCTGCCTGATTCTATGAAAACAGAGCAGTGCTTTTTAAAAGCAACATATAATCTTATTTTAAAAGCTTTTGCACTGGTGAGAAGCTTTTTTTATGCTGCAAGGTAGGTTCCATTTCTTTGTTAATCATTAGGGTTTGATAGTTTTGTTTGATGTGACTCATTTTTCCAAGGACTTCGATTGTAGCAATTACACATGTGCAACAGGAAGCCTAGAAGGAAGTGCAACATCAGATCGCCAGAGGTTCTCTGCTGCTTTTAAAGCCAATTTGTATCTGTCGTGGTGATAAAGTGAATGGTTACTTGCTGCACATGTTCTGTTTGATGTGCATAGTGTATATTGTGCCTGCTTTATCACTGAGGTTATTTTTTAAAAGTCACATGTGTCGGCAATTAAGAGGAAAATTATCTTTGGTCTTGTAATTCTGCACTCAGTTATACTTAAGTGCTTTTTATTGCTTCTTCTTTCGGTCTAGGAAGTGTCCTGTAGTAGCCATATGGAACAGTTAGAGTTATCAAGAGGCAGTGCAACTCTTCTGCTACGTTTTGTGATCTCATTATTGCCATATGTTGTCTTCAGCAGTCTTTTTTGTGTTTCTCTTCCTGCTCCCATTTGAGTAAGCTTTAGAGAGGAGTAGCATATTCAGCAGTTCAGCTAATTCCTACCTACCAGAAAAAAAGCTGCACTTTAGTTTTGAGGCAGTAGTTATAGTCTTTTGGTACTAGTTGCTCCTGTTGGTATAAAAACATGGCTAAAAGTTTTGATGGGGGCAAACCAGATGGACTAACACTGTGGCTGCATTTTCACTATATTCCCTCCTTGAACCATGGATGATAGGCTGCTGTCTTTGGGACCATGCTTTGCTCCACGTGTAAGTTCATCATTGTGGTACTGTGCTGTCATGGACCCAGAAGGAGCTTGACCCAATCTGGAGATCATAGAATCATAGAATGGTTTAGGTTGGAAGGGACCTCAAAGCTCATCCAGTTCCAACCCCTCTGTGCCATAGGCAGGGACACCTCCCACTAGATCAGGGCGCCCACAGCCTTATCCAACCTGACCTTGAACCCCCCCAGGGAGGGAGCTGCCACAACCTCCCTGGGCAACCTGTGCCAGTGTCTCACCACCCTCACATTGTCAGGCCCCATCTTATCTCCTTTATAGATATCCTGTCTGCCAACATGATGAAGCTGGTTCATTTCCTACATGCTTGAGGCATGGCTGCAGGGCTGATGCTTCACTGGAGGAAAAACTATGTCAGTAGAGCATTTGGGAAGCCAGTGAGGTGCCATTGAACTTCCCTGGTCCTCTCTCCAAAACCTAGCAGGTTTCTTCTCCCTTCATTCCATTTCCTCCACTTCTTCCCTTCCTTCTCCTTGTCACATTATCCTCCAAAAAAGAGTGCAGAAAGAGAGACCAGATGCTCCCATTTTGAGAGTGGATTTTACTTCTCCAGAGCCTTCTCAAAAGGATGTACAGCATTAAGCTATGTCATCATGTAATGTATTACTGCTTTGTTGAACCAAACAAATCCCAACCTTGAATGCAGCTAATGAGCTAATTATCTGACTCGATTATCATTATTTCTCTACCTGTGCAGTTGTGCCTACGTTCCAGATGAGAAAATGTATTTTAGTTTGGCTTTACTGCTGTGCGATAAAGGGAAAAATAAGAAGCCAACATTAATCAGTCTCTTGGCATGTATACAGTTTATGCAAATAGCCTCAAATTAAAGGATTAATAACTTCAATATTTCATTTCTGAGACCAGATTACAAGCTCCGTATTTTAAAGCTAGTATATTGTGGAGGAGCATAAGAAAGGAAATAAATATCAGATTACTGTATTATTTTTTTTTCCCCTACACTGAAAATATGACCATACATGCCTTTGAGTAATTCCAGATGGAAGGCTGCTGGCTTATAGTTCATTGTTTTGGNTGCCCAAAAATCCAGCCTAGGGAATTGATTATTTCACTTTTGATGCAATTTACCTTTTTTTTTTTTTTTTTTTTCCCCAAAGAGGCTAATCTATAGGTATATTACAAGTAGAAGAAAGTAGAGGAACGTGTCTGATTTGCTAGGTGTGTAAATCTAAGCTTTTCACCTATTCATTCTCTCCTCCAGCCACCCCCAACATTTTGGTCATGTAGTTGACTGATTTATCAGGGATGTTTCAGATTTAGGCTGATTATATGGATTGCAGGATCACAGGACATCAGGGATTGGAAGGGACTCAAGGAGATTCATCGAGTCCAACCCCCCTGCCAGAGCAGGACCAGACAATCTAGCACAGATCACAGAGAAACACATCCAGACAGGCCTTGGAAGTCTCCAGAGAAGGAGACTCCACAACCTCTCTGGGCAGCCTGTGCCAGTGCTATGGGACCCTTACAGTCAAGAAGTTCCCCCCTGTGTTAAGCTGCAACCTCCTGTGCCCATTGCTCTTTGTCCTATCACAGGGAGCAATTGAGCAGAGCCTGTCCCCCCACTCCTGACCAGCCCTCAGATGTTTATAAACATTGATTCAATCCCCTCTCAGTCTTCTCTTGTCCAGACTAAGCAGCCCCAGGTCGCTCAGCCTCTCCTTATCAGGTAGCGCTGCAGTCCCCTCAGCATCCTCATAGCCTTCTGCTGTACCCTCTCCAGCACATCCCTGTCCCTCTTAAACTGGGGAGCCCAAGACTGAAGGCAGTACTCAAGATGAGGTCTCACTAGGGCAGAGTAGAGGGGAAGGAGAACCTCCCTTGATCTGCTCTTTACATATGTTATCATCATGTAGCCCCTAAGTCTTTACATTTTACAGGATTTCTTTTGTGGGTTTTTTGGGTTTTGGTGGGGTTTTTTTTTGGTTTTTTTTTTGGGTGCGTCTTCTTAATTTTATTTTGTTTTAGTTGGTTGTTTTTGGTTTATTTATTCCATGCATGTTTTAAGAGGCATATTCACATGTTTATGGAGAACGTTCCCATTGTGTGAAACCTTAGATAAAAAAAGGTAAATAATTAATGAAGTTGCTAACCAGACTGATCTGCCCCAAAGCTGCGTGCAGGTGTACTTCCTGCTACATATGCTGCTGAACCCGGAACAATCCTGAAGCTTTAACCTCAAACAGGCACTTCTGCTTCTCAAAATGCCTCTGCTCAAGATTGCCAGCAGCTGAATGGAGTGTTCCTTACCGTGCCCTTGCCAAACAGGTGTGGGGTCTACAGGACCAACTAATAACAAGGAAGATGATT
Organism: Psilopogon haemacephalus; assembly: GCA_013396835.1. Taxonomy (NCBI): domain Eukaryota; kingdom Metazoa; phylum Chordata; class Aves; order Piciformes; family Megalaimidae; genus Psilopogon; species Psilopogon haemacephalus. Next base: position 280,118 of record VWZI01004063.1, on the reverse strand, counting down.
CAACCAGGCCAGAAGTGCCACCAAGTCTAGGCTGCAGCAGACCACATGCCAAAACTGATTCTGTAAAGAAGAACAGAGGTGATGTTGTTATGGGTGATTCCCTCCTGGAGGGTGTAGAGGACCTGTTACAGTTGTAAGACTAGTGTAAATTGTAAATGAAAGCTTCCTACAGAATTTGAGAGAGAGAGTTTGGGAGGACAGGCTCTCAGAAGGGGCTGAACAAAATATAAAAGGTATGTTTTACCCCATTTCATTGGTTTAAAAAAAAAAACCCTATGTAGTTTGAAGCACAGCTCTCAAAAGGGGCTGAACAAAATATAAAAGATGTGTTTATCCCATTCCATTTGGTTTTTAAAAAACCCTATGTAGTTTGAAGCACAGCTTGTTCTGGGCTCTCTTCTTTCCTACTTTTCCCCTCCCTTTGTCTCTCCCTCTGGCCTCCTCTCCTGACTGGGAGCAGGGAGAGAGAATTTTGCATTAGCTGGTAGCAGCCCCTGGGCTTTGTCCAGAGGGGCAGCTGAGCTGTTGTCTGATTGTATATGCATATATCTATTTGTATAGGTTTATTACCTTTTATATTTAGCCTACATTTGTAAACAGTAACTTCATTTTACTTCCAAATTCTGAGTAAGTGTGGTAATTACTTTTCGAGGGGTAAATCTCAAATTCTAAGTGGTGTAAAATTAACACAGGACCCAGTATGCAGACAGGACCTGCTTCCTAGGGAAGTCTGCTGTTTTCCTAGGATCCAGGTAAAAGGTTGTTGACAAAGAACCTGGCTTCTGCTGTAAAAAGACAGTAAGAAATCTTTCTGAAAATAAGTTAGCTGCACAAGAAGGGCCAGGGAGAGCCTCCATCCTCTATTACATGCAGGAGGGGAAGCATGGTGACTAACACTGAGGTGCTTTATGACTTCTTTGCTTCAGTCTTTAATAATGGAACAAATTAGTACCATGGGAATCCAGCCCTCCGAGCTAGGAGACAGAGACTGGGAGCAGAATCATCCCCCTGCAATCCAGAAAGAGATGGTTGGTGACCTGCTGCACCACATAGAGGTATACAAGTGTATGGGACTAGATGGAATCCACCCAAGAGTTCTGAGAGAGCTGGCAGAAGTGCTCACCAAGCCACTTGCCATTATTTTTCAGCAGTAGTGGCTTATAAGGGAGGTCCCAGCAGACAGAAGACAATCAGCTGCAAGAAGGACCTGGGAAACTACAGGCATGTCAACATGTCAGTTTAGCTACTGATGGAACAGATTATCCTGCATACCATCATACAGCACACACAGGATAACCAGATGATCAGGTCTAGTCAGAATGAGTTTTTAAAAGGCAGGTCCTGCTTGGCAAGGCTGCAATTCAGTGAGACAGCAACACCAACTCGGACACCAGCTCCAGCAGGCTCTGTGGCTTTTTTAGTTTGTTTTCTTTTTAGATGGACAGGGGACCTGACATGGGGGGACATGGTGGGACCTGACGAGACAGGAGAGAAGTGGCAGGGTCATTGTCTGTCATGTGCAGGCTCATGGGAGTGATGCATGTGGGGGAGTTGTCAGGTGTGATGGTTTGAGAGTTACCTGTCCCCCCAAACAATGAATTCACCTAGACTAGACTCAGCTGGCTGGAAGTTAAGGAATGAAGTTTTATATTCACAGGGCCACATCCCTGGAGGTGTTTGCAGCCAGGCTGGATGAGGCTGTGGCCAGCCTGATCTAGGATAAGGCGTCCCTGCCCATGGCAGGGGAGTTGGAACTAGATGCTCCTTGTGGTCGGTTCCAGCCCTGACTGGTGCGATGCTTCTATGATTCTCTACTGCAGAGTAAAGTGTGTTATGCAAGTATGGGTTTTTTTAATATGTAGTAACCTTTATGCTATGCAGATAATATGTAGTCTCACTTCTTTATAGTCTGGATTGCCACAGGCAATTGCAGTAACCAAAATGTGTTGAAAGATAAGATGAGGCATTGCATAAAAATCCAGAGTATTGTGGAATGACAAAACTTCGTCCTAGCGTTGATCTCCTTACGGAGAAGTTCCTCCAAGTTACTCAAAAGGACTTATTTGGCACAGTTATGTCTAAAAATGTGTGATACTTGGTCTGAAAGGTACCTTTTCATTACTATGCTCTTTTTCTGTGGGCATGTTTTGAATTTTTCAGTTTCAGACTTCTGAGGAGGAAAATGTTACGCGTGGTATCGATACTGAAAAATGTTGACACACCCAAATCAAACTGCTAGCAAGAGGAATTGGGACTGTTAAAAAAATTACCTGTAGGCAGGTGTTCTCAGGCTAAAGACCTTAAATATGTAGAAAAGTACCCTCAAATATTCCAGGTTTCTGTTTCCCTCAATGGATTACACAAAAATTTCTCCAGTTTATTTTGTTGGTCTATTCTGATGAGTGTCAAGGTCCGGAGGCCAGAGATTAACATTATCTCTCTCCAGAGGAGCAAGACCTATTCTTATAGATCTCTGTGCTGTGAAATTAAGGGGCAAGCAAGACCAGAAATCACCACAAAACTATTTATTAAGGGATAAAGTTGCACGAAACAGAGGGAGAGAGAGAGTGGGAGAGACAGGGCAAGAGATGGAGGGTACAAGGGAGAAATTAGGAAAGGAATGGAGCAGGGGAGGGAGAAGAGCAGGGATTATATTACCATCAGATGGAGATGGGATTGAGAGAGAGATGTGCGTGGTCCAGGGATGTTCCTTAGCGTTTGTCAGGAGTCCTTCTAGAGTTGTTCTGGTGGAGTTGTTCTTCATGGGGTTGTTCCTTGAGTTCTTCTCCTGGCAGGCGCTTCTCAGGTCTTTTTTATACAGTTTTTCCAGTCACAATCTTATCGATGTCCAGGTGCAGCTCCCCAGGAATTCCTCCTGGGCATTGTCATGCCTTAGTAGGGGTCTGGCAGCAGCACTGGGGAGGGCCTCTGCCCCTTCCCTGTGCTGCTTACTTGTTCATACCCTGAATACACATAAGCCTTTTTCCTCAGGGTAGCTGATACTGCATATCCTGGACATTTCACACCAGGCAGAAATCCAGGAAATCCACAAAAATCCACAGTATGTACATCACTGAGCATCACCAAAGGTGCTATATCTCTGATAGCTTGCATCACCTAAGCATTCAGCCAGGAACATTGTCTGAGTTTAGTGGGGAAGGAAACAAGGCAGTCCTGACCTTCATTGATTTAAACAAGGGAGAGCCAATCAGACTCTCACAATGAGTTGTTTAAAAAAAAAATTTAAAATTGAGTGTCATAAGGAGAGCAGTGGTGGACAGATGAATGCAGTTGTACGATTAAGTTTTCATGATGTTTTCGTTGGACACATGTAAACTTCTAATCTCTGTAACCTTCCCAGTTTAATGAAGCCTGGCACCACCAGTATTACACGCAGCTACAGACTTTCTTCAAATATCTAAGTGGTTGTTCAGTTTTCTGGTCAAACGGATTAACCAGATGTTTCTCTTTAAGTCCTAAATTTCTTTCTGATGCCACGCTGTGAAGAGTGTCTGGTTCACTCAGACTGTGTTTTCTTACATGACTCTTGACGAGCCAGCAGACAGCAATTCAGAAGTTGCTGAGTCCTGGTCTGGGTAGTCACCAGTCCAACTCTGACACGCCTGCCCTCTCAACAGGTGTTAGGAGGGCAGTTTGGAGGCATCACCTCCAACAGTTATCTCCATGTTTCTGAGGCTTGCGAAAGGAAGGGGCCTAATTTGAACTTTTCTGCTTCAGGGAAAAAAAAACAACCCAAAACAACCCTCCTTTTATTACTGTTTGCACTGAATTACAGGAGTTAATCATTGCTCATGTGTGCTGAGGAAGAATGTGTTCCCCAAAGGCAGTAAACCTAACATTTCAAGATGTTTTCTTCAACTCTGTGCACTTGTGAGATACCAAAGTATGATTTTACTGTGCTGGGTGGTTTGAAAGCATTTTGAAGTCTAATAAGCACCAGTGAGGTGTCATTCTTGTAATGTTTGGGTAGTGCTCCATAAAACTTAAGTATATAATTGTGCATCCTGAAATACAGTTACATCTACCAAAGCAGTAGATGTAAGAACTCATGCATTTGTCAAGGGAAATGTGATGTTTTGGGAGTAACCTCAATGAATTCACCCAGACTAGACTCAGCTGGCTGGAAGTTAAGGAATGAAGCTTTATCTTTACAGCTTTGCACAATATACAAGCAGATATTTACAATATATTACAGATATTTACAGCTAGATACAGAAATATACAGGTTAAATGCAATACAGAAACACAGTGCCGCTCCCAGAAATCAGAACCCCCAGGAGGGGCTCCCAGCCACACTTCCACCTTCTTTCCACCCCCCCATTCTTATTCCAAAATCTGCCTTATGTGCAAGGTGATTTGGAAGGATCAGCCAAGGGGGTTAGAAGCAGAATTGGTTAGTTGGGTTACACAGATCCAGCTGGAAGCCAGGGAGAGAGAGACAGACACCGACAGACTCACACTGTCTTATCTATGTTTGTGTCTTTGCTTTTACACATCTCAGCAAACCTATGAGTGAAGCAGACATCCCCAGTGTTTTCTTTTCGCAGTCTATAATCTACTTTTTCTCATTAAAATATTCCAATTAGCCTCCAACCAGCACAGGAAAACACAAACAAACAAACCAACCTGAAAACAATTACCCAACCAAAACAAACCCAGCAGCTGCCCAATTTTCTCACTTAATGACTGACAACATTCGGGATGAATACACATGTGAATTGCAGGAAACTGGTGTTTATAACAATTGTGTAGGAAAGCTCATAGGAGTAGTTTCCACACACATAGTGACCTTCAGTATGAGAACGTAACTGTTGTCTGTCTAGTCCAATGTCTTTGCTTTAACTTAAGGCATCATCAGCTGCACTTGCAGCCCAGAAAGCCAACCAGATCCTAGATTGCATCAGGAGAAGTGTGGCCAGCAGGGCCAAGGAGGTGATTCTCCCCCTCTACTCCACTCTGGTGAGACCCCACCTGGAGTATTGCATCCAGTTCTGGAGCCCGTATTACAAGAGACATGCTGGAGCATGTCCAGAGAAGGGCCACGAGGATGCTCAGAGGGCTGCAGCACCTCTGCTGTGAGCACAGACTGAAAGAGTTGAGGCTGTTGAGTCTGGAGAAGAGGAGGCTCCCAGGTGACCTTGTGGCCTTCCAATAACTGAAGGAGGCCTACAAAAAAGCTGGGGAGAGACTTTTTAAGCTATCAGGGGGTGCCAGGACTAGGGGGAATGGAGCAAAGCTGGAGGTGGGGAGATTCAGATTGGATGTGAGGAGGGAGTTGTTGAGCATGAGAGTGGTGAGAGCCTGGATTGGGTTGCCCAGGGAGGTGGTTGGGGTCACATCCCTGGAAGTGTTTAAGGGCAGGCTGTGGACAGCCTGATCTAGGATAGGATGTCCCTGGGCATGGCAGGGAACTAGATGACCCTTGTGGTTCCTTCCAACCCTGACTGATTCTATGATTCAGTTGCAAGAAATGTGGAAAACCTCCCTGGCAGACAAATGTGGGATGATCTTCCTTCTTATTTTTTGATAAAGTTACTTTACATCCTTAGGAGTGCTCTCTATCTCTTCTGAAGCACTTGTGTGTTTGTGGGGTTTTTTTATACTCTTGCCTCTCATGTCTGCTTTAAAACTGACTTTTATTTTTTTTTATGCCTGGTTTCATCAGAAGTAATCTGAATGTATTCATTGTCCTCATGGAAAGAATAAGTACTGTTTGCAGGAATGGTTGCCATTTCTGACTTTGCATTTGTGAAATGTAAATGTTTTCATTAATATAAATGCAACAACACTTGTTATTAGAATGCTGTTCTATTTTTAAGGATGATACTGCTGCAGCAACATTACATAGCCTAATATTAACAAATATGAAGATACTTCCTTTCCAAACACACAATGCATTGGAGTTCCTAATGTAAAGTATGACAATATCACCAATGATTTCAGTGATTTGTTTTTTTCCCTCTTCTCTTGAATTTTTTTGAAGGCAACATTTTCTTCTACCAAAATCATTAAAGTGAGCCTTTTGTTGTTGTTTTCCAGAGTAACACAAAAATAATTGTGATTTGTGAATAGTTAATGACATGTAGTAGAGAAGAATATGAGCCTCTGAAATACCAGTTTCTTTTTTTAGTGGATCCTCTTGTCCACGTGTGTTTGTGGTCAGTTGGGAAGAAGTAAGCACTTTGCATCCTGCTAAGCATGGAAGGCTTTAGATGTGTAGTCCTTGCTATTAATGATTTTTTAAAAGTTCCTTATGACTGACACATCCTGGTCTAGTTTACTTTTCCCGCTGGTGACCTTGAGAGCATGTCTGTGAAATAATTGCTCCTTGCTGGAACAAAAGATAGTTCTGTCTAAGATCTGTTTGAATTCAGGAAGCTGTATTTGCCAAAGTAAAATCTTGGTGATTCAACAATGTCAGGTTTCAGCAGCCACACCTCTGCTAAGCAGTTTCAACTTTTCAGTTTTAACCTTTGTTCTGAGCAATATTCTTTTCCCAGCAAAATATCTGAGGCAGTTTTCTTTCTTCCTTTTGCAACGGAGCTCTGCTAAAGAAATTGAGCATTTCAGAAGAAAAAGCAGTAAGTGCTGGTGGGGACTGCAGTATTTTTTTCTGTTTAAGGTAACCGGACAGCAGGAGGATAAATGGATTCTCTTCTCAGTCATTGTGGTAAGAATAACTCAGTATTCACAAGTATTGACTAGCAGAGATGGTGTGATATTTTTTGTGGACCAGGTCTTTATAATGAGCTCTGCTTGAGAGTTGAAAACCAGTGCAAACTGGTTGCCTTCCACTGAAAAGGGAGAGTGGATCAAATTAAATACGCATGTCTTCGCTACTGTAATACAATTTTCTGTGGGGCTCCAGGGTACTGCATTAACATTTGTCTTTGATATTAGTGTTTAATGCAAGAATACCTTTCTAATGAGCTATGCTGCCAAAAGTGCTCCCTCTAGGACTGCATGAATACAGATTTCGCTGCTTTATGATGGGGGTTTGTTTTTTCTGTAATTATGGATTTGTAAGAATCCCTCTAAAATTAATAAGTTTTGGATAGCAATTACGTTTCTGAAGCTCATTTCAGTATTAATGTGCTGAAGTAGTCCCTTTGCCTGTGCCTATACCTCTGGTGTAGATTAACTCCGTATCTGTGCCGTATGTGCCCTGGTGAACGTGGGACTGAGTCTCTGATTAACTTAGCTTCTCATCGTTATCAAAGTGAAAGTGAGCATGTAATTACAAATTAGCTGTTCTAATTGCTTTGGGTAGAAAGCCAGAGTTTTGAAAGGATCAGCAATTAAAAAGCAGATCTATCCATTTCTGTCTGGAGCCATCCATATTTATGTGCGTGCAAACTGGGGTGGTTTGGCAGTTACCTCCCCTCCGCTTCCCCCCAAACACGCTTTGAAATAACCCAGGCTAGGACTCAGTCAGCTGGAAGTTAACAAATGAAGCTTTATATTTACAGCTTTGCACAATATACAAGCAGATATTTACAATGTATAACAGGTATTAGAAATATATACAGTGAAAAGATAACACAGAAACACCACAGCCCTCCCAGAGATCAAAAATCCCTAAGAGGGGTAACCAACCACCCCTACCACCTCCCCTCCTTCCCCAGTCTTATCTCCCCATCTGTTGTGTGCAGGAGGTAGGCAAAGGTAGATGTGCCAGGGGGATTAGCAGCAGGAAAGAAGTTAGTGAAATTATTCAGATCCAGCTACAAAAGGCAGGGAGAAAGAGCCATGCAGAAGCAGCCACAGCCCAAAGCGCTCTGCCTTATCGATATTTGGGTTACAACTCTTAAAACACTTTTTTTTCTCTCTATGAGTGAAGTAGCATCATCAGTGTTTTCCTTTCTCAGCCTGTAGTCTAATTTCTCATTCAAATCCTCCAGGTAGTTCAAACCAGCACAGAAACGCACCAAAGTTTGTTACCGAGACTTCTGAAACTGGCCCCTCAAGATCCAAATGCTGCTTTAATAAAAGTCCTTAAGTGCTATATGCATCTCTCCTTTTGAATGTTTGCTGAACATAGCTGAAATAAGAGAGCCATTGTCTTCAAGAGCATGTGGTATCTTGTTAATGCTCTTCTCTAGACAAATGCAATGCCAGGGATCAAACCCTTGTTTACAGCAGAGGTAAATAAACTAGTCTTTTTTTCTTTTTTGGGGAAATAATTTGTGAAGAAGTGATAGTAGCAGTGTGTGGAGCTTCTGTAGTTTGTCACTGCATTCAGCTCTGCCTCTTTTTTGTACTGCCCTGGTTTATTGACAGATTATGGGACAGCTGCCAAAGGCCCTCACTGGAAGCAGTTTATAATCTTCTGTGGCAAGTTCAGTACATGTGACGTGTCATCATCACAGTCCACTGCTAGTGAGTTAAAATAGGTGTGCAAAATCTGTCATTTACAAAAATAGACTTTTTTTTTCCTCTACCTTGCCGAGAATGCTGTGTTTCTTTCTCTGTGTTCCTGCTTTCTGACTTCACTCCTTCAGGGCTAATTGACACGAGTCCTTTCCGAAGTCCCTTGGAGAATATAAGCACGTTCTGAACCTTGACTGAACTTCAGTCTCTACTAGGCATGGACTAGAAAAAATGATTTACAAACCAAGGTTTTTTTTTAATGGTCACTATACATTCACAAACTGTCTTTAAAACAACCTAAAACCTGATATGGTTAACAAAGTAGTTAGTGTGGTTTTCCATTAGAAACAAAAAAAACTCAAAAGCTTTCCTCACTGAATGCATTCCTAGCATTCAGTTTGATGTATGTTGACTTGACTGCCCTGATGCATGTAGAGATCTTATGTGCAGTGTGGTTGCATCTGTGTAGGAGGCAGTGAGTACTTGCAGAGAGAATATCTTCAGGTTTACTTGAAGTAAATCTGCTCCATGATTGATGCAAGATACCTGGAATAGGATCCAGCTCTTCAAAAATGGTCTCCCCAATGGTAAATGGAAGATAATTATGCATGCTTCACACTGTTTGGGGAATGTACTTCTACCAGGAATCTCAAGAATTGCTCAGCTGTGTGTTTATTGGCAGTTTCTGTTAAAGTATTATTATTCTGTTCTTCCCCTCTCTAATGGCAAGCCTCAAATTAAAACTGATGTTTGCTGGAAGAAGCAGTGACAAAGAGGGGAGGTATACAAAAAGTGTTACAAACAAAAAGCTACTTCAGCTTCCCCACCTTCCCCTTGGGCCACAAAGTGGTGAATGCAAAGGTGATGGGAAAATGGGATGGTAAAAGAGCTGGAAAAGGCATGAAATCTAATTAAAGAATATTTTCGTTGAGCACTGCTTTTCTGACTATGTATCAGTAGCTTTAACTGACTGCCTTTTACCTGGTGTGTGACAACCACTGAGGAGGGCTCAAGTATGCTGTGGGTTTTTGGGTTGTTGGGGTTTTTTTTGCTCAGTTAGGAAATGTGTAGAATTAAGGGTGTTGATAATTGAGTACTTAAATTTATTCTATGCAGAGATGATCCTATTACTTGAAGACAGATTTACGTGATATTCACAGCCCATAAATCATTCTTGCATTGCCTCCCTGCAAGACTATTGGCAGTAGTGCATGTTACTCAAAAATGTGTCTGTTTTCAATTAGCTCAAGGAAAATTTTGTAGTCATGGAAAGAACATCCATCTCTGTTACCTACACCAATACGTTTACATGAAGAGTACCAAAGCTTACTCTGCATAAGCAGTGATTAAGGCGGACTTTTTAAATAGGAGAGGACAGGAAAATTCGGCATTGTCCTTGAAATGTTTCCACTCCTCATACCTAAAGCTTGCAGATCCATTGTGGAATAGCTCCTAGGAAATAGAGAAGTGCAGCAAAAAGCATTTTCAGCTTGGAAAGCAGGAAAGGTTTTGGAGAGCCATCTGCGGCGAGTACCATGTGCTGCTGGAGCTGGCCAGTCACTGCTGCGGGATGCCAGAAGACATCAGGCAGAAGAGCAGGGCAAACTGCTGCCTCACTCCTCCTAGTTCAGTTTTCTCTTCTGCACAGGAGAGCAATATTGCTATTTGTTGCTTTTTCTCTTCAGCTGCAGTTTTCTGTACACTCTGTACGTAGCCTTCCCACTTTCTATTTCTGGACTTTTTTTTTTCCTTGCCTCCAACATCATTTAGACATTCTCTTGCTTTTTTTTTTTTTTTTGGTAGCTTCCCCATTTCATTGTGCTTTGGTTTAAAAAAAAAAAATGTTGTTTGGTCTGTACAATTACGGTTTATGGCACAGATCATTCTGTGCTCCCACAGTGTTTTCTTGTGTAGCTAGTTCCACCTCTCCTGCATGGATTTTGTTCTTTTAGTTGGAGAAAAGGCAAAGGAGGTTGCCAGCGTTCTCAGAAAGCTTCTTTTCTTCCAAGGGGAGTGGAAATAGTTTTAATCGTTGACTTTTTCTATTGAAAACCAAGTTTGTGTGAATTGGCATGCTTAGAAATGAACAATGTCCCATTAACGTGCTCATTCCTAAATGCCTTATTGAAGGCAGAATGGGTGATCTTGATTTGTGCAAGGTTGCCAAAGTAAATGTCAGTTGAAGTCTTGTGGTTTGCATTTAGCTGGAACAATATACCTGGCCTATAAATAAAGGGTTTTTTTTCACTGCCTGATCCAAGACGAAGAGCTAATTTTATTCTGTTTTGCTGTTAGCAAGCAGAATCCTAAAGGGTACTGAATTAATAAGCACAACGAAAGGGGCATTTACTCCAGCACATACATTTTGTTGTGTGAAAATTATGACAAAGCTGTAATATTTTTGGCAGCATCTCCTCAGCCAGTTCTAGTGGGGAGCTTGGGCTGTTGGAGAGTGCCTGTGTGCATGTATGGCTTTGGAGGAATCTGTTTCATGAGCGTATGCCTGCTGCTCCAAGGAGAGGAAAATTTCCATCAAGTAATATCACTACATGTCTTTAGATTAAAATCACAGTGTTATTTGTTTTGGCTGCCAGGGAAATGCTAAGCATGTAATCATTTCCAGTAGTCACCTTTTTAATGTGGTCAGAAGAAGTGGGTCATTTTGCAGCGCGCCTAAAACAGAGAAATATGCTCTGTGGCAGGATACAGTGAGGCTCGTTGCTCAGGCACACAAGATTTTCAGCTAAAGAAATACTTCATATAGAATCATAGAATCAGGGTTGGAAGGGACCACAAGGATCATCTAGTTCCAACCCCCCTGCCATGCCCAGGGACATCCTACCCTAGATAAGGCTGGACAGAGCTGGACAGAGGGACAGTGGTCCCTTCCAACCCTGACTGATTCTATGATTCTATGACTTGGGAAGAGAAAAGAAATGACCGTGAGACATTTCTAACAAAAGGAATCTGTAAGAAGTGTAAGTTTCATTGGTTGTCCCATACAGTTAAACCAAAAGTGCTGCCAGTAAAATGAGATTCAAGTTGACTTTGCCACATGTAGAGTTAGTCTGTGAGCTGCTAGACTGTGTGAGTCTGCTTCGTGGTGAGGTTGAGTTGTGGGGGAATTCCAGTTTAACCTAAATGAGGGTTTCCTTTTTCTTCTATTGCTGACATTCTTAGCTGTGGGGAACTTCTAGTCGAAGTTCCTAATGCATACCTTGTAATGGAAATTGTGGGAGAATGTGAATAGAACAGAAATAGACCCAGCGTTTATGATAGTTCAACAGAAAGTAAATATTGAGATTTGTTTCTCCTCTTGTAGTGGACTGTTAAAGTACAGCTGACTTGGGAATGGAGGGCTAAAGGGGACAATTTTCCCCAAAGAGTGATGTAAAAAAGGAAAAGTTCAAACCAAGGTGGGCCTGTTGCTCCCTCTCCCTATGTGTTCTTGTAGATTTAAGGCTGTAGTGTGCAATAGGGAGGCAGCAAAAAAGACCAGAGACGTTTTTTCTACATCCCTGCTATAGCAGGGAATGTACTAAATGTAAATGCCCAGCTTAGTGGAAGAGCAGACCATACCTAAACCACACAAGGCTGATCTAGGAGAGGCTCACTCAAACAGTAGTAAAAATATGCACTATGTGCTGTACAGACCCTGATGAAATTTGCTTTCACGTTGAAGTACAGCTTGCCTTTTCATCTTCCCAGCCTCTTGCTTCATGGCTGTGGCTGCTTTTCTACTCCTTCCAACACCCACTGCCTGGCTGAGATTTTTTTGGTTTTTTTATTCTTCTATGTCTCTCAGGTAGTCAGCAGAAGCCATCAGTGCAGCATGTAAATTACTAATGTGATGTATTAATGAGCCTCTTTCAACCCCATTTCAGACTGAACACGTGAGAGATTCAAACTAGGAGAACCTGAATCATCTTGAACATTCAGACTTGGAGAACTTGAATCATCTTGGTTCCTCACACAGAACTGAGATGCTGTCTTGAAACACCCCCACCCAGTTTGACAGGCACTCCCACCCACCGTGCTGGGACCAGCCTTTGCTTTTCTCCTCTAAACAAGTTTCCTGTGAGGTCTACCCTTCTTTGTCCAAGGCATATCTACAAATCTGTGTTGCTTTCAGCACTTAATTTCTAAGCTAGAGCATCCCAACTGCTTTACCTTTCATTACAAGATAGAGAAAATCTATTTTGTATCTTTTGACTAATTTCTGCATCTGCTTCAGTTGAATTGGCTTTGGAGTTTTTGGAGAAACAAATGACCCAGGTAAAATCAAATTTGCCTTGTCTTCATGTCACTGTTCATCTGCATTTCCTTCATTTCTTCTGTTCAGATCTTGTATGATCAAAGTCATACACATGCACTTGAAGGGCCAAGATTCCTTTTCCTTCTCTCCTGAACAACATCTTTTCCCCCTTCCCTTTTCTAGTGGTTTTTGACATGTCATTTTTGTGTGCCACTTACTTACAGTGAACAGCCCCAATTCTTTCAGTCTGTCCTCACAGCAGAGGTGCTGCAGCCCTCTGAGCATCCTCATGGCCCTTCTCTGGACACGCTCCAGCATGTCCACATCCCTCTTGTAATAGGAGCTCCTGAACTGGATGCAGTGCTCCAGGTGGGGTCTCAACAGAGTGGAGTAGAGGGGAAGGTTGCACTCAGTGATCTTAAAGATGTTTTCCAACCTAAATGATTCTGTGATTAGCCACGTTCTGAGATTCCCCCTTCCTGAATTCCAGACCATTTGACCTGTCCTGGGAAGTGGTTGGAAATGATCAAGTTGGTTTGTGATTGCCTTAGCTACTGGTCATATGTCTTGTACAATGGCACGAGCTGAATCTGAGACAGCATCCTTGGGAGGAGAGACCAACCCCCGCCTGCCTCCACAGAATTAACCAGGCTGGAAAAGACCTCTGGGGTCATTGAGTCCAGCTTATCACCTAACCCTTCTAATTAACTAACCCATGACATTAAGTGCCTCATGCAGCCTCCTCTTAAACACCTCCAGGGATGGGGATCCACCACTTCCCTGGGCAGCCCATTCCAATGCCAATCACTCCCTCTGTGTAGAACTTCTTCCTAACATCCAACCTGAACCTGCCTTGGCACAGCTGAAGTTTGTGTCCTCTCCTTCTGTCCCTGGGTGCCTGGGAGCAGAGCCCAGCCCCAGCTGGCTACAACCTCCCTGTAGGTAGCTGCAGAGAGCAATGAGCTCTGCCCTGAGCCTCCTCTTCTCCAGGCTGCACAACCCCAGCTCCCTCAGCCTCTCCTCTTGGGGCTGTGCTCCAGGCCCCTCACCAGCCTTGCTGCCCTTCTCTGGGCACCCTTCAGCACCTCAACATCTCTTCTGAATTGAGGGGCCCAAAGCCCTGTTGACTTGTGACTGATGATGAAGAATCCTTTGGCTAAGCATGTCATTGCCATTGCTAACATTCATGGCTTTTAAATAAAGA
>VWZI01004063.1:239708-257232 GCA_013396835.1 Psilopogon haemacephalus | reverse complement strand
GGACGAATCTGTTTTACTTTGTTGTTGGTTTTTTTTTTTTCCCCCTACATCCTAGAATTTTGACTCAAATCTTGATATAGGGATGAGGATTTTGATGAGTAAGTTCGAGACAGCATTTGGAATAAAAGGGAAATGTGGCTTTGGATACTATTAGAAGTGTAATCTGTATTCTACAGATTCCTATTTATTGAACTTAATGTACCTTTAATAAAGATTTGTGAGTAATGTGCGTTGGCTGGTAATTAAACTTAGAGTGATGGGAAGCTGTTACGGTGAAGAATCAAGAACTGCTTTGTTCATATGAAATTTCTAACCTTGTCCTCAAGGCCTCCTTGCCTTTGAGGGCTTTTAGCAATTTTGCAGTCATAACAAGTAGGAAAAAACCTGAGACTGAGGTTTAGAAATAGTTTCAATTCTTTTTTATTTTTCTTTATTTTTGCTATATATGAGTGTTCTTGCTTTATTTGAAGGGGATTAAGACTTCTTTCTAACAGTAGGGTATTTCAGATGAGGCTTTGGGGGATAATTAAAAAAAGTATTCTAAAGAGATACGCTTTTCTGTAGCAACTTTTCTACTTTTAAAGGTGATTTTTTTGTGTGTGTGTGCACAGCTATCACTGTATATATGTCAAATTTTTTTTTTTTTTTCCCCAAAGCTAAAAGTTAATTCCTAATTCAACAGTGAAGAATTAGCACACCTTTTTAACATATGGGTTATTGATGCTGAAGGGCGGCTTAAAAATAAGTATTAATTTCTCTGGAAGCAGCCTGACTACAGCTGTTTTAAAAAAATGTGTAGTCACACGTGTCACTGCTCTTCAGGACTTCTTCCTCTTCATGAATGAAATAAATTTAATTTCACAGTTACCTCATTGGCTTGCAAAGATTTTGTGGGAGCTTTCTGTCAATGATGTCCTTTGTATGGAAAACATGACAGCAACTTCTTGCGGTGAATCTGCAGTCTGAATTGTTTGAAAGTGTATCTTCCCTTGCAGAATAATAAATGTTGGTGTGAAATATCTCTGCCACCTCTCAGATGCGGAGCGTTGCATAACTGGTGACTGAGCACTCTCCTCTCAGGCAGCAGCAGATGCAGTGACAGGAAAGGTGTGAGAAATGCTTTCCACCCACACCTTGTTTATATGTGTTAACTTCAAAGCTTCACTGGGGGCTGTTTACTTGCTAACATTGTAAAACAAGAGGAGCTTAACTAAAGAGCTGCTCTCTCTCTCTCTTTTTTTTTTTTTTTAATGTATTTATGCTCTCTTCCCCTTTTTGAGGGTGGTTGTTGACTACACCATATAGATACTTCTGCTTGCTGTCTGGTCTGAAGTGTTTTCTATAACACAATATGCAAATGTTCTCTTTGTTTCTCAATCCTTGTTCCACTGTAGTAACCAGGTTGTGACTAATGTGAGATAGCATCCTACAGGTTGGCTGTGTAGGAGTCATGCAGCTTGTGCTTTATCCTTGCAGAGAGCTTAGCAGTGTCTATGCTGTGACAGGTCTCTGTGGAAGCCTTTTAGTTCTTTTCTATGCACACTACAATCCAACAACCAAAACTGCTGCTGGCTTGGTTCCACCTGGAGTAAGCATTAGCCATTGTAGAGGTATTACTCTTGTACCAAAGCTGAAAGCAGTGCCAGAAGGTGGGGAGGGATCTTGGTGTAGGTTAACAAAGTGGGATTTTGACTGCTGCTCTTGGAAGTGTCATGCTGGATCTAGCCTGTGATTAGAGAAATTTAGTTTCACACTTCCAGGAAACAATAGACTTAAAAAATATCAAAAGCAAACCTTACAGCTGTTCTTGCCTACAAGATACAGAATCACAGAAATATGCAGGTTGGCAAAGCCCCTCAGGATCACCAAGCCCAGTCTACAAGATTCACCTTAAACCATATCCCCAAGCGCCACATCCACACAACTTTTAAACACATCCAGCGTTGGTGACTCAGTCACCTCCCTGGGCAGCTCATTCCACTCTTGCTGTGAAAAAATGTTTCCTAATGTCCAATCTAAACCTACCCAGTCACAGTTTGAGGCCATTCCCTCTTGTTCTATCACTAATTACCTGTGAGAAGAGACCAGCATCAGCCTCTCCACAACATCCTTTCCAGGTAATGTTGATCTTAAAGATGGTAGGGAGGCTCTCACCACCCTTACTGCAAACAACTTCCTCCTAACATCCAGTTTCAGTCTCCCCTCTGCCACTTTAAACCCATTCCTCCTCCTCCTGTTATTACAAGACCTTGTGAATAGTCCCTCCCCAGCTCTCCTGTAGACCCCCTTCAGATATTGGAAGGCTGCTATAAAGTCTCCTGGAAGCCTTCTCTTTTCCAGGCTGAAAAGCCCCAACTCTCTCAGCCTGTCCTCATAGCAAAGGTGCTTCAACCCTTTGATCATCTTCATGGCCCTCCTCTGGACTGGCTCCAACAGTTCCACGTTCAGGCTTTAATCTTCTGGATGAAACAGAGGTATCCTTGGTCATAGACTCCTCTAAGTCAGTCAGTGCTTACAAAAGGAGATTCTGCCTAAAATGCAGTTGATTGTTGGTTGGAGTTGTCTTCATTTTCTTTGACTCTCTGTGCTATGTTATTTTTTAGGTTTCTTTTCAAAGATAAGCATGGCTTTCCACACCAACCTTGCTACAGCACTTTTGGTAGTGCCTCAGTAGCTCACAAATGTTAATTAACATGTGGGACGATGATAAAGCAGATAAAGAGGGAAGCTCAAAAGAGATTAAGGTCAAAAGCATGTGCTAATTTTCTAATTAAGTAATTGCCCAACTTGATACTTGGAAGACTTGATTGTCAAATTGCATAGGTAGGACAGCCCCTATCCATGGCCAAGGCCTGATTGCTGCTGATGTGAGGTGCCTGTGAGAGCTCAGCACTTTTCCAGGCTGATGCTGGTGTCTCAGCTTAGGCAGAATGTGCCAGTTCTTTTGGAGGGTGAGGGACTGCTTTCTTCCCATCAGACTCTGGTCACTTGGGCAGTGCCTGGCTTTGTCTGCTCTCTGCAAAGCTGGAGCCAATTCTGTTTAGCCGTTCAGTGACTGGAATGCCATCCACTCGTGGGACTGGGAGATGGACAGTGCCAGGCTCTTAGTGAAGACCTCAGAGACTGATCTCTCTTCAGCATCTGGAAAGTTATTTTCTCAGAAAATTTTAACTTGATCTGCTTGGGCACGGGGAGGCTAGGGGAAAGGAAATCTAGGCACTGACATAGTTTTATGCTTGGAAAATTATTAATTTGTAGCTTTTAACATTTTATCATGGAAAGGTTCTAAACATTTCCAGCACAAGATGAAATATTTTTTTTTACAAAGGCATATGCCTTTAGCATCTGCCTGCTAAAGTGTTATTTTTAATGCATGTGTAACTTACAGTACATGGCAGCTGTCTCTCTGGTTGCTATGTGAAATTCCAAGCATCTGTGTTAGAAAAGATGCTCTTTGCCTCTCTCTTTCTCTTAATGTGACATGAAAATAGAGTGGTATCAGATACTAAATAGAGCTTGCATGACTGGAATTGCTGGTGAGCGAGTTATAAGGGAGATGTCAAGCAGTTGCCTGTAGCCACCACGAATTCTGTCCGTGGAGTGCTCCTCTCTTTAGTCAAAGCACCGTTTTGGAAGGTCAGGCCATAAACTGCTGGTCGAAGACCAAACAATGAAGAGTCCTGAGCTGTGGAACAGTATCAAAAGTATCAAGAGCTAAGCAATGCTATAAGAAGAAAAATGCTTTAAAACTTAAAACTTAAGGCTTTTTAAGTAGCGGGTGGTGAAAATGCTGTGAATAATCTGCTGCTGAGATGCACCTTATTGGAGGTGAAACTGATACAAAGCATGCAGTACATGACACAGCCAGCATAATTACCTGCTTCTTCCTGTACCTTTGTGGATAACTATGTCGAATATGAGTGTGTGTGTTTGCTTTCTTTTATCGTCTCGGTCTACATATTAGAAGTAGTATTTGCAAGTGTGAAGTCTGATCTGTGGCCAGCAGGTCGAGGGAGGTGATTCTCCCTCTCTGTTCTGCCCTGGTGAGACCCCGCCTGGAGTATTGTGTCCAGTTTTGGAGCCCCTTGGGGCAAGAGGGATGTGGACATGCTGGAGGTGTCCAGAGAAGGGCCACGAGGATGCTCAGAGGGCTGCAGCACCTCTGCTGTGAGCACAGCCTGAAAGAGTTGGGGCTGTGCAGGCTGGAGAAGAGGAGGCTCCCAGGTGACCTTCTTGTGGTCTTCCAGTATCTGAAGGGGGCCTACAGGAAGGCTGGGGAGGGACTATTCACAAGGTCTTGTAATGACAGGACGAGGAGGAATGGGCTTAAACTGGCAAAGGGGAGATTTAAACTGGATGTTAGGAGGAAGTTGTTTGCAGTGGGGGTGGTGAGACACTGGCACAGTTGCCCAGGGAGGTTGTGGCTGCTCTCTCCCTGGAGGTGTTCAAGGCCAGGCTGGATGAGGTCTTGAGTGACCTGTTCTAGTGGGAGGTGTCCCTGCCTATGGCACAAGGGGGTTGGAACTGGATGACCTTTGAGGTCTCTTCCAACCTAAACCATTCTATGATTCTACTACAGGTATGGGTAGATCTATTCCAAATGGGCCAATTCAAGTAATGCACACATTCCTAACAGCATAAATTAGATGCCTTTTGGGGATTTGACTGAAATTTTTAGGCACAGTATAGATACTCAGGCATAAATTATGGTTGGATTTGTTTGGGTTTTTTTTTTTTGCTGTTGCTTTGTTGAAGTTTTCCTTTTACTGCCAGGCTGTCAGTGGTGGACCAGTGTCTGCAGTCAGCGACTTGTCCGTATCCATCTCAAAGCATCTCTGTTTCTGATCTACCAGAAAGTGCAGGAAGAGTTTCTACTTTTGCCTCCAATAGTTAATGTGAGATCAAGCAGTGTGTTGTTTTGAAATCCAAATTGAAAAATTGAGACGTTAGGGAAGGTAGGAAAGGAAGTGAAATTACCTGTGGAGTAGTCCAGAGTATTAAAAGCCAAACTCTTGCATTTGCAGGGAAGGGCAACTGGGGAAGGCTTCCCTCTTCACTTCCAAGCCACCTGATCTAACTTCCATGAGAACATCAGAAGATAATGGAGTGTCATTTGGGGGGGAAGAAGTTTCTTTTTAACCTTTTGTGCCTGTGTTGTGTTAATTCCTGTTCTTGTTTTTGTGCTCCTTCCACAACTTGCATCCTTTACCAAACTGAGAGAATTTCTCTGTTCTTCTGGAATTTGAAGGAGGTAAAGGAGGTACCGAGGGCCAAAGTGTAGAGTCCTAATTCTGCTTATTGATCTTGAGAGTTATGAATTAGAGGTAGGGAGCAGAATTCCTGATCTTTGCTAAGTTACTCTTAAAACAAGTGGGCCACAGAACACAGCAGAGAATTTTCTTTCACTTAACGTGATAGGAAAAACAAATTTCTCAGTTATCTTT
Source organism: Psilopogon haemacephalus (assembly GCA_013396835.1). Lineage (NCBI taxonomy): Eukaryota > Metazoa > Chordata > Aves > Piciformes > Megalaimidae > Psilopogon > Psilopogon haemacephalus. The sequence continues at coordinate 251,788 of VWZI01004063.1, read as the reverse complement.
CTGGAAATACAGGCCTCATCTAGAGTCAATTTATTGAATTTCAGAATTAAAAAAAAAAAAAAAAAGTTATGCAAATACATAGCTTCCTGCACACGTGGGCAGATCATAGTTCCAGTGAGAAAAGGTTTTCTCTTGGGCCAATTACCTCCTGGAATTGTGAGCCAGAGCTTGACAGAAGTCCAAGTAATTTCTCTTGCATTTCTGCAATGAAAGACTTATATCACTCTGAGGAAAACATATAAAATTGTGTTAGTGCCTTGGCAGGCAGGAGTTCAAAAATACCTGTGGTTTGTGTGGCTTTATTGGATAAAATGTAGGATTTTCCACCCTGTGTTTTAAATTTCCATGTGCTGGAGTTAGTAGAATTTGTTTGTCTGAGATGTTGCTTATGTCTAAAGGGAAGCTCTTACTTGTGTTTAGACAGGGCTGGAAGGAATTTACCCAGGAAAGTGAGAATGGATGCCCTGGAACTGTTGAGGGACCTCCAGAATAGAGGGTTTGGTAGTAAGAGTTTTGTTGCTGTTGGGTTTTGTTTTTTAAGTGCAGCCAGTGAGAATTTCTCATAGGCAGCAGTGAAGGGTGGTACTTTTCAAATGCAGTTATCCTCAGTGACTTGAGGAGAGGAGTGATAGGTAGGTCGGGAGGTTTGTTAAGTACCAACATGATGTATAATTGCAGTAATAGCAGCAGCTCTTTATCCTGTTTGTCTATATTCCATACAGTGTAGACTTACACTCTGTGTAATGTAAACCTGTGTTAGAAGTCCCTCCCCGAGTAGATCAGGATGGATAAGGAATTCAGTACCTTGGATTTAGCAACATGCTGTTTTAGGTTTTCTTTTGGTGGCTGGCCTTTGATTTATTGGGGCAGCCAAATACAAAAAATATGTTACTGTGCTCCTTTGGCTTGACAGAAACAATGCAAAGAGCTGTCAAAGGCAAAGACTATGCAGAAGCTGTAATTTCCTTTTTACTGCTGAGGAATAGGTTTGGCTGCATTATGCCTTCGATGCTAATCTATCTCTGTGTGGCCAAACAGATTTTTGGAACCTTTTTTTGTGGTGTATTTATTTTCTGTTTGCTTCAGGCCAAATGTTATAACGTCATAAGTCTTTTTTGGCACATGTAGGGTAGTGATGTGAAAAAAGTTAGGAGGAATCAAAGTTAAAAGAGCTGATCTAGTGAACTACTTAAACTCGAGATTCTCACTTGATACAATTAGGTCGTGGCTACCAATACTTGTGATTGCTTTTAATTTTACATCTTACAGATGTAAATTTACATCTTAAGGGTTATAGTTAAAATTCTTGAACAGTTCCAGAAGAAAATACTGCAAACTTTTACCACAGTTTTATCCTTTTTTTTAGTCAATTCAGTTGGCTGTTTAAATAAACTCAATTTCACTCTTTTTTTTTCTGCTGGTAAGCATATTTTTCTTTCTACACTATTTTAACAGAAAGTGTATTGCCTCTTCTGATAGTAATAGGGCCAAACTCCTCAAGCCTTCTGCCTTAGCAAATGGTTAGTGATGTTCTGTCTTGAAGCATTTAATACAGTATCTATTCCTGATTTGTCTGAATGGGTTTGTTTGCACATCTTCAGTATTTCAGGATGATGGAACGGGCATACCAACGCTATATATATGCTTCTTTCTGTGGCTTTTAATATTGAACCAAACAGTTCAATGCCTCTTCGTACTCTGCTTTCCCCTTGTACAGATGACAGCATCTCGGCTGCAAGCACATCTGATGTCCAGGACCGTCTTTCAGCCCTGGAGCTGAGGGTACAGCAGCAAGAAGATGAAATCACTGTGCTAAAAGCAGCATTGGCTGATGTGCTAAGGCGTCTTGCTATCTCTGAAGACCATGTAGCTTCCGTAAGAAAATCAGCTCCAAGCAAAGGTAAGCACATATTTAGTGATTTTTTTTTTTTTTTTTTATATAGAGTCAGAGTGTTACAATTCAGAATATTCTCCATTGATCACTTTTTTTTGTTTATTTCCATTTTCTCTCAGATTTGGAAAGGCAGAAAAGACTTGGATGTGTTTATTTTTCTGAAGAGTGGCTTTGCAGTGTGTGGCTAATATGTGAAATATGCTTAGGAATTTTCTGACACTTTTATGTGCCTGATGCTCCTGAAAAATTACCTGGGTTCTTGCTTTCATTTAAGTGGTGAAATGCTTTATTGCTATAGTCTTTTAACCTGCCACTGAGAGCTCTGAGACTTAAGAGCAGTTCTGAGTCTGAGCTTGGGCTTCATCTAGAAGTTACTCAACTGAAGGGGCACGGTGAAGGCTACATTTCCCCCTGCTTCTAAATTAAAACAAAGCACCCAACACACATTGCCACCAAATAAGGAAGCCTTCCAAATGCCATTCGTCTTCTTTTTAATCTACAGAGACAACTCTCTACCAGCAGGTTTATTATAAGAAGTCACCACGTAGCCACTCAGCAGTATGTTTTGGTTAGTGGCTAGTGAGTTTTGCATTCCAACTATGAGCTATGCAGGATTGTTTAAAAATAAAGAAACTCGATGCTGTTTGCATTAATTTTCATGTACTTTTTTTCTTTTTTTTTTGTCACCTCTGTGCTGGTTTGAACTAATTGGAGGATTTGAGTGAGAAATGAGACTATAGGCTGAGAAATGAAAACACATGATGTCACTTCACTCACAGCTTTACTGAGAAAGAAAAAAAATGTTTTGAGAGTTGTAACCCAAATATAGATAAGTCAGATGGTTTCAGACCTCTCTCTGGTCTGTGGCTGCTCCTTGCATGGCTCCTTTTCCCTGCCATGTGTAGCTGATTCTCAAATAATTCCACTAACTTCTTTCCTGCTGCTAACCTTCCCGATTGATCTACCTTTGCCTATCTGCTGCATCAACAGATGGTGAGACAAGATTGGGGAAGGGGGGAAAGGTGGTAGGGGTGGTTAGAAACTCCTCTTAGGGATTGTGATCTCTGGGAGGGCTGTGGTGTTTCTGTATTACCTTTTCACTGTATATATCTGTAAATATCTGTTATACGTTGTAAATATCTGCTTGTATATTGTGCATAGCTGTAAATATAAAGCTTCATTTATCAAGTTCCAGCCATCTGAGTCCTAGCCTGGGTTATATCAAAGGGTGGGGGGGGACATTTAACTGCTAAACCACCATGCTGTCTGTGGATATTTCCTTTTCATGTTCTGGAGAACTATTTGAATCGAATCATTTGAATTTACTTCCAGCTTTAATTGTGCATTTGGAGAGCACTACAGCTCCGTATAGTAGGCCTCTGATTAGATGAATGTTTAGGTCATATTTCAGGTAATTCATAGATCTCGTTAACAGTGAATGCTTGCATCTCACTCAACCCAGGCTGTGCAGAGCTCTCATGACAGCAACGTCAGTGAAAACACTGAACTGGCACATTGTAGCCTGTATTTGCTTGGGTGGTGGCTGCATTATACAGGCTGAAAATGCAAAAGCTAAAAACGCTGACAGTCTGAATTATTTTAGATGTATCGGAGAGATCAGATTCCTTAATTAAGTGCTGTTGCAGTCTCTGCCAGATGAGAGGAAGCGATGATGCTTTATTGGCTTGGGCTCTGAATCCTGCCATTCTCTTTTGCTGGCTAGTGGTAGACTGTTGTCATCTCTGCTTTATAAATACAGCTTTTATCTACTCAGTATGCATCCCTGGTCTCATCAAGATTGAGACTTCCTTCTCTTAACTGTGTGTAAAAAGACTTCCAGCAAGTATTTGACTACATCACTCTGCTCTCTGTTTTCCATTATAGCAAATTTTTTTTTTTTTTTCATGTGGTTATAATGTGTCCAGCATAGAACCTTATTCTTCCCTTTTATATATAGCTTGGATATGCACAAACACAGCTAAAGATCTTTGGCTTGTAGCTGTCTAATGCCCATTAAACTCTATACACAGGCAGGACAAAATTTCTGTGTTCTGCAGAATGCCTTGTGGCCGTCTCCTTAGTGAGAATCTGGAGGTCTTGGTGCTATACCAAGTTCTCTAGGTAAATTTTTTTCTGTGAAAAATTAGTTATTTTTTGGGGATAGATTTGCCACTGGAATGGGCTGCCCAGGGAGGTGATGGAGTTGCCATCCCTGGAGGTGTTCAAGAAAAGACTGGATGGAGCACTTAGTGCCATTGGATAGGGCTGGGTGATAGGTTACACTGGATGATCTTGGAGGTCTCTTCCAACCTGGCTGATTCTACTGTATTCTAATATCTGAATATTTTCTGATTTGTACTATTACTGCCAATTAATGACAACAAAATGTAGCTGTGAAGAACAAGATGGGGACAGGGGCTGGCACTTTGGAACATTGTTTAATGGCTGTGGAGTTCTTAGGTTGGTAATTGGACTCGATGATATTAGAGGTCTTTTTCAACCAAAACAATTCTACAGTTCTGTGTGCACGTATGAGCTAATACATTGAACTTAAATGAGTTATGATTAATGGACACTGTATTTAATTTGTGGTGAATGTGTCCCCGTTGTGTTCGGTTACCCAATAGCACCAGGCAACACATAAATTTCACTGCCAGTTATTAAATCAGCTGCATATGAGTAGTGCAAAGACATCAAACAAGAATATTTTCACGTAGAGTTACTGTCTCAAATTAGACTTGATGAATGGTTGTGAGACTAATACGGTTTAAAATTTAAAGATCGATGTTTTAATAAATATTTCATCACAAATTCGTACGTAGCTGTCACATAATAATAGGGAGTTAGGCAGGTTACTTACTAATGAAAAAACCTGCCCCCAAAACTACAAATTCAGGGAAAACATTTACAGATTTTGGGTGTCCAGTTGGGAAAATACTTTGGTATGTATATACAAAAAGTGTGTATACAGTAACAAAACGTTTAAGGAAAATAGTAATTGGGGAAAAAAGTAAATTCACAAGAAGTGAATATCCCCTACTAGCAAGCGGCAGGCAGTCCCCAGAGACTCTAGAAAAATATCCAGCTTTACTCATAAGGCAATGTGGTTCTGGTCTCTTGCTTTTCAGGAAGACTTCCAGAACCTGCAATTATAATCCAGAGCCTGTGTGATGCAAACAAAAGCAAAGCTGGAGCCAGCAAGCTGCATGAGCGCTGTGCAGCAGGAGCAGGCTTTCCAGCCAAGCCCTACTCTACAGCCAGCAACTCTGCAGCACAGACAGCTGCTTTGCTGCAGGGAAGCTTTTCCAGTGGGAAAAGCTGTGGTTGGGGCCACGTCCCTGGAGGTGTTTGCAGCCAGGCTGGCAGAGGCTGTGGGCAGCCTGGTGTAGGGTTGAGCGTCCCTGGGCATGGCAGAGGGATTGGAACTAGATGATTCTTGTGGTCCCTTCAACCCTGACTGATTCTATGATTCTGTGACTGGGAACATTCACATGACTTCTTTTCCTCGTTAGTACTTCTCACTGCAAAGTAATTCTAAATACAGAAAATATTTTAGAAATAAAATACTGTGGTAGTACTTCTCCATCTCTGTATACAGCTCAGTAACTACACAAAGGAGAGATTACCAGGTCAATACTAAGGATTAGAAACATGAAAAGGATAATTAGGAAACAGGTCTCCAGCAGTGCCAAGGTTTGGAGACTGTGGGTGCACTTGTGGAGTTGTTTTTTTTTCTTCCTGTGTTTCTTTCACTCTTTTAATAAGATTTTCTTAGGTGGGAATTTCTTCACTTTCAGCAATTTTATGCTCTTGTTGCCACATGTCTCTGATGCATGACTGATGCTGTTAATGTTCACCAAAAAAAAAATCAAAACAAAGAGCACCTGGACACTGAAGAAAAGGAAAGCATAAAAGCAGTCTGGTGCTTGTGGCTGCCAGCAAGATAGATTGGATCACAGCTGGTGCCTGGTAAGCCTATTAAAGCCTTCCAGGATATCAAAATATGTGTAACAGAAGAATTCATCCCTCAGGCTCTGAGTGTGAAGACAAGGTTGTGGGCATACAATGGCACCAGTAAAATACCTTTGGCTAATCACATCACTGGGTTATGAGTTCTTGCCTGAAAAAGTCACCTACTCCCAGAAAGTATATCTGATGCCTGTCCACAAATAAACGGAATTTGTGTCCTTTTTCTGGACTTAAAATCATAGAATCAGTCAGGGTTGGAAGGGACCACAAGGATCAGTCAATTCCAACGCCCCTGCCATGCCCAGGGATACCCTACCCTAGATCAGGCTGCTCACAGCCTCTGCCAGCCTGGCTGCAAACACTTGCAGAGATGTGGCCCCAACCACTGTCCTGGGCAACCCATTCCAGGCTCTCACCACTCCTGCTGAAGAACTTCCTCCTCACTTCCTCCTACTTGAAAGTAATGAGAATTGTTACAGGTTAAATCTTTGGATGAACATTCCCGATTATTTGGACAAGAATTGGTATTGAATAACTCATATGCAAATTCACTGCACAAATGAAATTGAAGCAGTGCATGGCAGGTTGCAGAGAGGATCTTCCATGGCAGTGCAGGCTGGCAGACTGAAAGGAATTTATTTTACTTAAAGCAGGGGACTTGCAAAAGCAGCTATGTGCTGGAAATGCAGACACTTCTTGTTTTTATTCTTTTTTACTTTGTGCAGTGAATTTTTATAATAGGAACTCAGAGACTTTTTCTTCCTTTTCTGTTCCCCTCGTCAATGTGGCTCTTAAGGTGGGAAAAATCCGAAGTAGTATTTTGCATTACATTCCATCTCATTGTGCTAATGTAATCAAAGCACTTCAGGTGCAGTTTTTACTTTATCTCAACAGTGGTTTAATTTCAATAACATTAAGTCACTTTGGTTTATACGAACAAAAATTGACTGCAGATGTTCAGCAAAGAAAACATAAGACAGACTTGCATTTATGGGTTTAGTCTTAAGATTTTAATATGAAGAATTGTTCTAATAACTGAGTATATGTTTATGTTGCCTAATCAGTAAATGTTAAAGGAACAGAAAGTAGAAGTGCTTATGGTGGAGGTAAGATATAGGCTTTTATCCCTGATATTAAAACTAACCTGGCAAGCTCGTGTGTGTGATTTTGCTCATGGGAATAGTCCAGTTGAAGTTTGCAGACTGCATGCTCGTGTAACCAGTAATGATACTCTTGAGGTCTTAATGGATTTTCCAGGTATTGGTTTTAGTGCTCTCTGTTCTGTCTGCATACAATTTTTTTTTTTTTTCTGCGTTTCTCCCACATTTTTTCCCTGCCTTTTCCTCCGCCTGCTTTAATATTTTCCTGTGTTAGCTGTTCTTGATGCTCTTCGTTTATTTTCCTTTATTCAAAGTATCTGGATCTAGAGGGCATTAACGAACTCAGGGTCGCTAAACCAAGTGAGGAACTTCTTTTTGTTTAAACTTCTGTAACCTAATAACCTGGTTCTTTGGAGAAGATACTGGGAGAGTGTTTTTCAGTTGTGATAAGCGAGCCTTATTCTTTTTCCATATGCTGCTTAGTTCTGTGTATGTTTTGTGCATTTGACTGCATTTTTCAGCACAGTGTGGGCAAGTTCTCCTGAGCAGTACCCTGCTGTTCTCTACAATGCTTCACAAATGATAGAATAGAATTCATAGAATCGGTCAGGCTTGGAAGGGACCACAAGGATCATCTAGTTCCAACCCCCTTAGATATCATCAGTGAACAGAAGAGCAATGTTCTCCTTCCTGGAGAAAACTGGGCAGTATGTTCCCCATCTTACTAAGTTCCTCTACTTTTACAGGAAAAGTGTATCCTTTCCACTTCCCCCTGCATGCTTTCCCCACCATACTGAGAATCATTCCTGTTATGACTCCTGATTTGTGTTTCTGGAAAGCTGTGCTGGTGCTGGTTGGAGAGGCATTGATCTATTACAACGAGCAGATGGAGATGCTAAGGTCAAATGCAGTTCAAGAGTGAATCACAGGCCTCGATACTATGATTCTCCACAAAGGAGATGAGTTACTTTGTCACTGAAAATGGAAGAAGCTAATTTATAGGCTTCTAATACTAGAAGTGCTTTTAAAGCTCATTATTCTTGAATCTAACGTATACATGGGGGCAAAATCTCTTGAGCTTCCGACGTTTTGTACAGGATATTAAGTTTTCAAATAAAATGTGTATTCCAAATGCATATGTTGCAAATGAAACAGCTCTCTGAGCAGGTTGGAAGGAGGCACACTAAGGTGATAAATGCAGAACAATGATCTTTGCCGTGTTTCTCTATTTAAGTGCATCTTTACTTTCTTCAGCTTCTTTTATTCTCATTTCTGCCTGGGACATTGATGCTTCCTTTGGCTTTCCTGATCTGAATTTCAGATGCAATCATATGCTGCTTGGTGTGTTTGAAACAGTCTGTGGTTAGCAGGGATCAACCCACTTCTGCCTTCATCTAAATAGTTCAGAAATGCAATAGTCCTGTGATGAGGATCTCTTGTATGTAAAGTGCTTGTTTAAAATAAGAACAAAATTGCCTCTCAGCCTGCCTGGTAGAGTTGCACTGTGATAGAGGGACTGCCAAATGCTGTATTGTTCAAATGATGCATCTGTGTGAGTTTCTCCTTGGTACACAGAAAAGCTGATTCTTCCTGACTGCTTTTTTTTTCCTCACTTCTGTCTTCTGTGTGTGGCCTCTTGCCTTATCTATCTCACACTATTCCCAGGCTGACATGAACACAGACCTCTTATTTTGCTGTCAGTGATGTCCCCCACGCTTATTGCTGAAATTAGAGTGACTGAGCACGAGATGCAGTAACAACTCATTTCTGAAAAGGGGATGTGGAATTGGGGTTAAAAGTTACTCCTGATTTTTGGATACTTAACGTGAGATCAGCCCAGGAATTTTTTATCAGGTCATGTAACGCTTCAAAGGTGAAAAAGTCCAAGTGTAGTGCTCAAGGGGAGGAGGGGGCAAGACGCTTCTGGGTAAGACCTTGTGAGTAAGAGAGAAATGCAAAAAGAGAGACCCACAATTAGTGGGAAGGGCTGAAATGTCAGGTTTGAGTAAAACGTCTTGGATTTCATTGATGGTCTCTGGCAGAGGCAGGTCTGGAAGCCGATTTCCAGGCTAGCATTTAGCTCTTTAAATAGAAGAGCCTTTGCTCCCCGCCGTCTTCCTTGCAATCCCTCCCACATTCACTGCATAGTTTCAAACTTCTGCAGTGAACATCTGACAGACTACAGCCTTCTTCACAAATACAGTCTTAATTCATCCCCAAAGGGAGCCTCTAATGTTCACTCTGTGTGGCAGTTGTTCTAAGCAGTGAACCAGATCAGAAACTTAATAGCTGTACTATAGTTAATCTACTCAAAGGTGTACCTTTAAAGATGGGAGGGGCAACTGAAAACAAGCTGAAAATGTTGATATTTGAATCATTAGCATCACAACCCTTAAATAACTTAATTATTTCAGTGTAGAGACACTTTTCTGTCTGCAGATTCTGTTCTGTTCGTTATAAAACCAAGCAAACTAAAAGCATTAAACTTCATGGTGTATTCTCTGAGCTGTGATGGTTTTGAACAACAGAGGTGAAATAATCTGCAAATTAGTTTTAAACTCATCCAGGGTTGGTGACTCAACTGCCTCCCTGGGCAGCACATTCCAATGCCTGACCACTCTCGCTGGGGAAAAATGTTTTCTAATGTCCAGTCTAAACCCACCCAGTCACAGCTTGAGGCCATTCCCTCTTGTTCTAATTACCTGTGAGAAGAGACCAGCATCAACCTCTCCACAACATCCTCCAGCTTTGCTCCATTCCCCCTAGTCCTGTCATTCCCTCATAGCCTAAAAAGTCCCTCCCCAGCTGTCTTGTAGGCCACTTTCAGATACTGGAAGGCCACAGTAAGGTCACCTGGGAGCCTTCTCTTCTCCAGCCTGCACAGCCCCAACTCTTTCAGTCTGTGCTCATAGCAGAGGTGCTGCAGCCCTCTGAGCATCCTCGCGGCCCTTCTCTGGACGCGCTCCAGCATGTCCACATCCCTCTTGTCCCAGGGGCTCCAGAACTGGATGCAGTACTCCAGGTGGGGTCTCACCAGTTCATTCTTCCTTCTGGCTGTCTCAGATGTAAGTGATTCAAAAGCTCAGAAAGAAGGAAACGGTTTGTCTCCTCACAGATGAGATGGAAACAGGGATTCCCAGGTGACTTATGGTACCATAGATTCCTCATAGATTCTTCCCTTGGATGCTACGTTGTACCTAAAAGAGAAACTCCTAGCAGGTTGTATCATACACTCTGAATTCAAACTCTCTCAGCTAAAGTTAGTTTTCTCTAGCACACACTGAATTTCTGTTGCCAGTAGATGGAGTTCATCTGTTCCATAAGGGAGACAGATGTGATGTGTCACTGAATTGAAGTATTTTCCGGCAGCATAGAGAAGTTGACCCCTATCAGAGGGTATTCTGACTCGTCTTAGTGTCCCAGATCTCCTCTCTCCAGCTGCCTAGTTTCATGAATATGTGTCCCTGGATACAGGCTCCATGAATGTCCTGAATGCTGGGACAGCTGCCATGTAATACCAGGTCCACATCTGAGAGCTTTTAGGTTTTCAAATAGATCTTTGGATGCACCTATAAAATCTTGTCTTCTTCAATCTTTTTTGGTTATTTTTTTCTTCTAGGTCAGCCAAGCCTCCACGAAGCTATGTCAATGTCCTGCATAACTAACGGGAGTACAGGAAGCAGGAAAACAAGCCACAGTTCATCTGTTTCTGTTGCCAGAAAAGAAACTCTTTCATCTGCTGCAAAAAGGTACCTATTTGCCATGAAAATTTAAATCGTGTAACAAAGAAATGAGGGAAGAGTGTTTGCCTCTGCATGACCCTCAACAAAGCTTTGTGGTGTCTAGTAAGGCACAAATGAACTTTGGAGATGTACCATGCTGTTGGGCTGCTTACATCAGGGTTCTAAAAAGAATTCCAGAATGGAGAACATTTCTCTAGTGTATAGTGTCCAAAATGCATTCTCAGTAGCCAATATAAATGGGAAATTAATCTCCATCTTTTTTTCTTTTCTTTCTTTCTTTTTTTTTTTTTTCCCCCAAGGAAACTGAAGCTCAGACCATTGTAAAGAGTAGCTAATAGCTTTGAAACAATAATGAGTTGTGCAAGGTAAAAGGTTACATTTTTATGTAGAAAATATTAATCAAAAATATGGCCACTTAGTCTTTGTTAGGAGTATCTGTATCAGATCTCCAGTGTGTAAAAAATAGCACTACATGAACTGAAGTGAGCTAAGCACCAAACAATAGGGCTTTCTTTTTTTTCCTCAGCTGCATACAGTGAACAAAAGGTTTGTGTAACTGCTTCCTTCTGTGGGTCTGTTAGAACAGAGCTGCTTTAATCTGTAGGTTTTGCACCTATTTCTTTTTCTTGGGGGAGAACAGGGTGCCAGGTACAGCCACGAGACAGAGAATATTCTCACATAAAACTGTGGCAAATTATGTGCACAAATTCTTGGTTTCTCTGGAGTACTCTCCAGTGGCTGGTTTGTCTTCTAGTTTGGGTAAAAATACTGTGCTATACAAGAAGACAGGGAAATGATGCACTTCGGGGAATAAAGATGCTGTATGCAAATATAAACTGCATGGAAGCAAACTAGAACAAGCTTTAGTACCCTTTGGAATCTGGAAAACAATGGTAGTGCCCTGCTCTTTGCTTTTCTCCATTGTGCTGCATTGCAGATCTTTCTTTTTATGGAATCTTTGCTTATTTGTAAAAAAGTAAATCAGAAAGTGATTGTTGTCTGTCTCTCTCTCTGCTAGTGCCACAGGCACTGGGACAAAAGCATTCCTGCAGGAAGGTATTTCTTAGCACTTTTCCATTAATCTTAGCCCTGTGGCTCTTGGCACTTTGATGAGAGCCAGTCTTGTTCCCGTGGTGTTCAGCTTGCATTTGTGCTGAATCACCTTCTTGATTCATTGGCTGCTCACCACTTGACTAGGGAAAAAGAGCAGAGTGGAGTGGCTGGCATCCCTTTCATCTGAGTTAAGGTCTTTAAAAGGAGACCTGGATAAGCCAGCTTTGTGTAGTGTGCTTTCACATCCAGCAATCCAAGCCAAATCTTGGATTAAATCTTCTAATTAAAAAAAAAAAAAAGCCAAATCTTCTAATAAAAAAA
>VWZI01004063.1:194573-234831 GCA_013396835.1 Psilopogon haemacephalus | reverse complement strand
CTCTGGACACCTCCAGCATGTCTCTTGTAACAGGGGCTCCAGAACTGGATGCAGTACTCCAGGTGGGGTCTCAGCAGAGCACAGTAGAAGGGGAGAATCACCTCCCTGGCCCTGCTGCCCACACTTCTGCTGCAGCCCAGGCTCTGGTTGGCTTTCTGGGCTGCAGGTGCACACTGATGCCTCATGTTGAGCTTCTCGTCCACCAGCACCCCTGAGTCCCTCTCCTTAGGGCTACTTTCCAGCTAGTCACTGCCCAGCCTTTGTTTGTGCATGGGATTGCCTTGACCCAGCTGCAGGACCTTGCATCTCCCTCTCCTTGGCTTGCATGTAAGACTCTCAAATACATCGTTAGAGTCAAGAGCTGGGCGAGTGCAAGTGCATTCCTTCTTTCCTAGGAATGGGAAGAACAAAAACATCTTAAGTTAATCTTGGGTGTGTGTATCAGTACATTTACTGAAAGCTTTCTGCTTAGCCTGAAGCATTCAGCAGAGCAGTGAAGAGCTGTGTGTGAGGGATTATGGGTTGCACGGTTTGCAAATATTTATTTTCCTGTTAAAATTGGTTTTCATTGTTGGGAATTTAAAAGTCCTTCGGCAATTTAGATTATAGCAGAGTACTGTTAGGCAACGTTTTGGAATGAAAAAAATCCTCTCTGTCTTGATTTCTGCTTATCAATTTTATTGTCCTGGGGGTTTCGTTATGCTATTAAAATCTTTTCACAATGTGGTATATACTTCACACTTGCTGATAGTAAAAAAAGTTGTATTGACGTTTTGTATTTTGGTTCTCACATGGTTAAAATAGAAGTATCTTCTTTTATTTTCCTGTGATTCTGCATATTCTCTAAAAGCCTTTAAATGTTGTCTTTTTTAACAGTCTCTAGTGTAGAGAAATAAATCAAGTATCCAACAAAAAAAAAAAAAAAAAAAGCAGACAAGGAAACATTAGAATTAATTGTTCTTAGAGAAAGTTGTCTGTTCATAGCTTGAAGCTGTTGTACCTTAAAGTATTTGGGGGAAAAAAAAAAATCAAAGTTTTGGGCACTGTCATCAGGACTGGGATTTGTGTGGTCTGTGTACCTTGTTCTTGTCTTCACATTTCTGACCATCGCATTTGCATTCAGGAGTCCAGGTTAATACTAATTTCTTGCATTCCGTGCGCCCTGCTTCTGAAACCGTTGGTTGGTGTTGTGTGAAGGCGTATTGTCGTGTTGCATTTATCACCCCCAATTAACAAAACATCCTCATCTGCCTGAAGTTAGCCAAATCTTGTGCAAGGGAATAGAATTCAGCCCCTTAACAGGGGCCCCAGGACAGAAATGCTTCACATGTGCTTTGCGCTACCAGCCTAGGGATATGAACCTTGCTTAGTAAGCTCAGTCTGTAAACCATTGCCGAGCTGTAAATCAGAGTGATAAAGCTGCAAGAAGAAAGAGGAGAGGGTTCCCACGGCAGCTCATAATTCAGGGGTTTTCACGCAAGACTGGGAATCCAGTTTTAATTTTTCATTTGGCAGTGTGGAGAAGGGTGATTCAGCCAAGAGCCAGAGATTACTTTCCTCATTCATATGCTTGACCCTTTGTCACTTTTAGAAAAAAACTGACCTCTGTCCCACTGAAAATACTGGATGCCACTCATACCTTCCTGCTGACAATGAATTCAAGAGGGTGTGTTATGCAAGGTGTTCTGCCATCCAGGAGTGTTAGTATTAGGAGGTAGCTCTCATGCTGCAAATTAGCATTTCTTCCCTCTTCACCGAACAGGACTGAAGGGTTTTTTTGATTAGTCCATGCCTGGCTCTGGCAAGGAGAGGCATTTCAACTGCTGTCCCTTGAACACTTTCTGTTGCACATCCACTAATCCTGCATGGATCTGGTTTAAATGAAACTGCAACTTGCTTACATTCGATCCATCTATCCAGCGGGGTTAATTCCTAGAAAAAAATTGTGTTTTGTGCTGACGGCTTATTTTGACAGGTGGTAAATGCTTTCCATGCAGGCCTGAGGGCATTTCTCAGCTCAAAACATTTGGTTATTACAAAATGATCTTTTCCATGCTCAAGGAATATGCCTCCATAAGTTATTCTTGAAAGCTTTTTGTGTTTCGTTGCTATCACAGTGACGCCTCTGAACGTTTGCTGTAGGGACTTTTAGATTACTCAAAAGACACAGTGAACTGCATAAAATAAATATATGGCTAAAAATGCACAGCGGTGACCAAGATTAGTTATTTAGCATCCTATGCTGCAGTTTCATTGGACACAGAATGGTGATGAGATTGCCAAATGCAGTAATATGTAAGAACTTGATAGTGTTGGCCTTGATAACCATTTCACATTATTAATGATGTTATTCTGAATTCTTCCCCAGGCATAAAGATGTCGTCGTCAGCCAAGGTAAATAAAAACATGTTATTTTTAAATACTGGATAAAGTTGAAAAGATTTGATTTTTGACTTAGTATTTCCTATAAATACATGTGTTGGAACGTGTGCTTATGAAACAGAGGCGTAGAGCTAAAATAGTGTTAATTAATTACTCCCAAGAATTCACCTAGCCCAATGTTACTCAAGACCTGCATTATAGGGATCTTGGAAATTATGGAGAAATGTTTCATCAGATTGGATATTTAGAAAGGACAGAAATTTTTGATGGGTGGTGGGAGAATTTGTTTTGTGAAACAAAATACCATCCTTTGGATCATTTTCTCAGTGTGTGTCTGCATAAAGAGCTTATAAAAGTATAGTAGAAAAATACAAAATGTAAAAAAATGTAGTAGAAAAGCTTATAAAAGTGTAGAAAAATAGTAATGATTTGCAAGGTAAGATTGGCAGGATTGCTTAAGAATTAAGCTTACAACCACGTAGGCAATTTCATTCTTCATTCACTAGTGTCTACTCTCTGTGAGATTATAAAAGCAGTACCCTAAAGTTTTGACCTGTGTGCCAGTCTTCATCCAGGCAGGTGTGAGTGAGACTTTAGAAGTAGTTTTAAGACATTTCATTTCTGTCTCATAACCAGCAAAAATGTCAACTCGTGAAAAAAACAGCCAAGGTAAGATTTAAGCTACGCCCTTTGGTCGGTGTCTGATTTAGCTCTCACTAATCTTTTCTTTGGCTTTTCACCATCAAAGAGCACCAGTGCATGATCTCTTAAAAACTTGGGAGCACTGAAATTAATGCTTCTGCTTTCTTATTATTGAAATATATATGTGTGTGGACCTTGCAGTCTATGTGGGGATTATTTGGGGACAGCCTAAAACGAATTACTGCATGCACAATTTCCTCGGAGAGGGGAGCGTGCGTTCAAATAAGGCTCTAAGAAGTCTTGCATCAGTGTCTAAGTTGAACAAATACTAAGAGCTGCCAACTAAAAGATTTGTTTTGTCTCAGCTTTCTGTCTTGCCAATATTACAACATATACATGCTGATTAGACAATGGAGACTGAAGGGTTTTAATACGGTCTCCTTCTAAAGTGTATGTCTTTGCGCTAGTAATCTTGTGTTCTGTGGCTACCTGCTGCTGCTGGCTTGTTCAGACAGGAAAAGGAGCTTTCCCTAAAGGTGGTGGCACAGGACAGCAAAAGAAATCCACTTCTTATGCCACAAAACTACTCTGCTTTGGTGTCCTGCAAACCGTACTGAAGCATGCAGCATCAGAACTAAAGCATGTAACCCAAATGCATGCTGCACACAGCAGTTAATCTGTCTATGGAGCTTCTGCCTCGTGTTTTTTTGCTGCTAATTAGCAAATCCTAAGTCTCCAAATTCTGTGCTGTAAGCAAGATTGCATTATACACAATTTGATTACTTCTGATCTCTGGATTTTCTTTCAAAAAAGAGAGGTTGTTTGGTTTTTTTTGTTTAAGTTAATATATGAATCGTTTTAATGGATGCAAAATCACCTTGAATCCAATTCCTTTATGTCATCATAATTCTTAGAGGGATAACAGATTAAAAAAAAATATACATTATTTAGCAGAAGTATCTTCCAAAGACAAGAGGGGTGAAAGAGGGAGCATAAGCATCAGAACCAAGAGGAAATGTTTGTCAGGTTGCTTGACTCTAGAAATCCTGTGAAGGAAACTCTTTGGAAGACTGCTGGTGGTGTGCAGACTGTCAAACTTTCAAGGAAATCTGCATAAAAATGCTTCAGTGTCTTCGTGCACACATGAAATGAGCTTGGGGAAAGTGAAATTGCAAGTTACCCTAGCAGGCGGTGTTTGCAGGGGATAATAGCATGGAAGATGAGAATTCTGTGTAGCTTTGAACATCTTGAATCACTTTGCTTCCCTTTTTTTTTTTTATTGATTCAGCTATTAAACTGCTTTGAAATATGTCAGTATATTACAGTTTTGTACAGTTCTTGGAACACTTTGCATGTTTAGTTCTTGGAACGTTTTCTAGCAGCCGAAGTTACTGCAATATTATCTGTGTCGTGACCATCTGTGCATGCTCATTGTCATTTCTCTTGATAAGTAGGTGTTAGCTAGAAAGCTGAAAGACTTGAGGAGCAAATGAGAGTCTTCAATGAGCTTCAGTGGTGAAAAGCATTAGCTTCTCTTGTCTGAATTGACGTTGACATGGAGTCCCTCAGAGAGCGTGCTGGGCAATCATAGAATCAGTGAGGGTTGGAAGGGACCACAAGGATCAGCTAGTTCCAATGCCCCTGCCATAGGCAGGGATACCCAACTCTAAGATTAGGCTGGACAGAGCCTCATCCAGCCTGGCCTTAAACACCTCCAGGGAAGTGGCCCCAACCACCCCCCTGGGCAACCCATTCCAGGGGCTCACCAATGCTATCCTCCTGCCAGCAGCAGCAGCAGCAGAGTGGTGAGCTGCAGTCTGCAGCTGCCTTGCAGCCACCTGAATTTCATCTGTTTAGCATCATGCTGAGGCTGTGCATGTCACCAGTGCTCATCATGCACCTTCTATCTCACTACCCAGTTTTGTTCCCCCAGTACCCATATCTCTCACATATGAGCTGAGTTACACCATGTTAAGGTTAGTTCTCAGCTTTATGCTTCTGGGTATATGCTGAAACTGAGCTAATACAGGGAAAAACACTTTGGTTGCCAATCCAATAAGGAAAAGTACCATAGGAAACTTCCATGCATTTGCTGAAGAGATTTTGGGGGTTAGACTTTTCAGTTTATGTTTGAACATTTGTTTGTTTATCCTTGTAAAGCAGAACACCCTTTGTACCATAAAATCCAATAATAAGGAGGCATGGAACTGTTATGAAAGCCCAGTAAAGCTATGGATGAAATGAACAAGGTGCTTACTGCAGCCTTAAAATGACTCTAGCTAAAGTTATTTTTTGTAAGTTCTTTACCAGCAGGTGTTTATAATTGCCTGTAAAAGCAGTCTTGCTTTTCAACTCAGCAAAGACATTTTTAAAGTATTAATCATATAGCATTCAGAATTTTATATGCAGGAGTTAAACACCTGGCTTATTTCAAGATTTCTTTTTTTTTTTCCCTTTGAGATTCCATGTTAGAGTTTGGATTTCAGTGATAGCAACTCTGTCTACGAATCACTTGTTCACTTACTATAAAGTAAGTGAGACACTTTTTTTGTATGGCAATAAAAAGCATGTGGAAGAATTAATGAAAAACATTTGCTGCATTCTTAAGTTTGTTTCCTTTTAGATTATGCTTTATTGGTTTTCAGTACATTCTCTTCTGTTAGCTTTGCTGTCCTGTAGTTCCAGCTTCACAAAATGGGGCAATTATGAAGCACACAGTGGAAAAATTTGCCCTGCTGACAGTGTGTCTTGTCTGTTCAGAGTGCAAAATTCAGTTGCTGCCTCATAGGAAATTTTTTTTTTTCAATTATTTTAATTTTTTTTTGTCAGAGACAGATTTTTTAGTCAGGTGCTTATTGAAGTTGTATTCACATACCGGAGAGCAAATTGAGACCAAATCTATCTCACTGTTACTGGGCTGCCTGTTCCCATTCAGGCACAGCCCATATAATTCACATCCCTGGAGGTGTTTGCAGCCAGGCTGGATGAAGCTCTGTCCAGCCTAATCTAGGATAGGGTGTCTCTGTCTATGGCAAGGGGGTTGGAACTAGATGATCCTTGTGGTCTCTTCCAACCCTGACTGATTCTATGATTCTATGAGTCTACTGACACTTGTGCAGAGATTGTTGAGGCTCCAGAGGTGAATTCATGTGGAGCCAAGCTGTGTTTGGCAAGGACTGCGAATCTGAGCTCAAAGCTGCACAAAAGCAGCTACAGCTGCACCCAGTGCAGACCTGGCCACTGAAGCCAGAGTGCTGGATCCACTTCTAGGAGCCCTGGGCATGAGCTGTACCTTTGTGTGTCATGGATAATCCATGGCATCTAGGTGTGCTATGATCAGAGGTCCAAATGTACTTTTAGGTTGGGTTGATCCCTATTTGAAAGGATTTATGGGGTGTTTGCAGTTGCAAATTAATTTAGGAAGCACCAAGGGACTTTTGGGTATCTCCTCCTGCCCCTTCCCCACCCAAAATGTAGTGGAATCCGAACGTGTCTTTATACAAAGAAGAGAGTTTCTACTTCCACACCTACTGTTTTCAGGCTGGTACATATCAGATTGTTGAGGATTTTTTTGTTTCTTGGGGTTTCCCCCCTCACTCTTCTTAAAACCGACTAATTTATCTCCCCTATACCCCCTTACTTTTGACAAAAAAATCAAGTGAGGAGTAAAAACAGTCTTAACCTACTTCTTCGCACCTGGAAATAATGAGAATGCAGGAAGGAAACAGTCTCATGATGTTGAGCATTCAGTGTGCTGTGAAAGAGTTAAATTGCTGCTTTTCTTAACTTGCAGATACAAGAATTTGGCCTCAGGCAAGGAGCTGCTGTTTGAGAATGGTTTTGTTGATAGGCTGCCATCCTCTCTTCTATTTCAAAAAGATTTTTATATTAATATTCTATCTGCCCTGCAGGTTGTTCTGATGAAAGGAAATTTACAGTCTTAGACAAAATTCTTTCAGTGTGCTGTTTCGTCTTAATCCTTCCTCTTCTGTAGGGAGAGGCTTAATCAAGTTATACCTAGCCTGTGTCTCTCTAACAAACGTGTTAGATGTCTAACTTCAAAGGTAAGCTTGAAAAACATGCAGCTAGCTAACAAAAGAAAAAAAAAAAAAGTCCTTGCTTGAACAGGGAAGTTCCGAGAGCTAATTTGTGTCTGAATGCCCTGCAGATAGTCATGTCTCTGAGCTCCAGGAGAGACACTTTTCTCCTGGCCAGAGACTTGGCTGAATTCCTCTTGGACTCTTCATCTGCCTCATCTGCAGAGTCCGACAGGTGCAACTGCTTTCATCCATACGAATTTCAGTTGCAGCTTGTCTGTGATTCTATGATTCTAAGTCACACTAAACCTATCTTGCCATCGTTGGAAGATGGCAATAGTTCTTGTGGATTTGAGGTCCATTTGAACCATAGTTAAACAGCACTCTGGAGCTGCTTTTGCTGCGTGGGGAGGGTGTAAAGGCTTTCAGAAGTTTCCAAGGGGTTTTCTGGTACTCTGAAATTAGAAAATTATTATTGTCATAGTGTGGAGGGAAGACTCCTGCATGGTACCTCACATCCTGGTTGCAGTCATGCATTCCTTAAATCCAGATGGCTTACCTTCCAACTGCTAGCTAATGTGTTTGACCAGTGCACTCAGCTACTCCATAATTAGTTTTCTCTGGTGGAAAATAATCTCCTGTGCCTTGAAAAGGAGCTCCTAAAGACTTAGGAAGTGCTTGGATGCCCCTAACAGAGACATGCCTGTGTTTTGTCACAGCTATAGACAGTGTTATAGTGAAGTCATTAGGAGCTGTTGCTTCTCACCACTCTTCAGGATGTTATGCAGTTTGCAGTAGCATGCAATTGGAATGACTTCCATGAAGTTAGGAATTCACAGCAGTGTCTTCTTTTGTGATGATGGATCATTTCAGATTATATTCTTCAACAAGGCTTCTGACTCTCTTTCCTGTGGTATCCTTCTGTCTTAGCTTTGCCGTTATGGTTTGCATAGGTGAGCAGTTAGATGGGTAAAAGAACCAGTTGGGTGGTTGAGCCTCTAAGGGTTGTGGCTAACCAGGCATACTCTCACTGGTGGCCAGTAGGTAACGATTCTACAGGGGCCTGTCTTAGACCTGTCCAGTTTAACATCATGAGCAATGCAATGCAGTACACTCATGTTTGCAGAGGACAGCAGACCAGCAGCCACCCACTCGGATTGCTAGAGGGTAATGCTGCCAGCCAAGGGGACCAGGGCAGGTTGAAGGGATGGGCCTGCAAGAACCACACAAGATCCAGCAAAACCAAATGCCAAGTCCTGCACCTGAAGGAAGGAACCTCTGTATCCTTGGCAGGGAAACAGGCTGGGGACAGAGAGGCTGTGGGGAGCAGCTCAGCTGCAAGAACCCCAGGGGTGCTGATAGCCAGCCAGGTGGCAAGAGAGGTTGTGCCGTGGCCATCCTTGAAGTTGATCAAGACCATGCAAAACCCTAAGCAACCTAATCTGACTTGATGGCTGAGCCTGCTTTGAGCCAGAAGGTGGACTTCAAGATTTCTTGAGGCCCTCTATCAACCTGCAGTACCTTATCCTCTGATTTATCCTTTGAAGTTTGGCTTGGTAAATTTAATTTGCATGTCTAAGATAGTGCCCATTGAGCCTGTTCTGTCACAAATGAAACTAACGCTCCCTGTGCGCGCATGTGTCTGTGTGCTTCAGTGCTCTCTTTGGGCCTTTGCCCAACTCGCATCTCACAAACAATCATGACTGTGATTTGCATCTCTGTGCTTATTACCCGTTTATTTTGTGCTGAATTCTTCTGCTCACATAATTAATACTTTTTGTTTGTTTGTTTGTTTGTTTGTTTCAGCAGAGGGAGAATATATCAAGATGTTCATGCGAGGTCGACCAATCACAATGTTCATTCCTTCCGATGTACAGAACTATGATGATATTAGAACAGAGCTGCCTCCTGAAAAGTTAAAACTGGAGTGGGTGTATCCTTGATACCAGTAACTAATTGCTGTTTCCTTTTTCTGTTATTTTGCCTTTTTTTTTTTTTCTTTTTTTTTTTTTTTTTTTTTTTCCTCTTTTTCCTCCCTCCCACTCCTTTAAAACCTGGTCTGGTGTCTTTTCAGATATAAAAAATAACTTGGGATGGGGGGAGGGGGGAATTCAGTTTACTATAACAATTGAAATGGTTTGGAGCTACTGTATAGTACAACTTCAAGCTGCAAAATATGTAGCCATAGAAAGCTGTACTTTGTTTTGCTGTTCAAACCAGTTGCACTTTTATTTTTTTTCAGTGTGAAAGAAAAGTGCCTTTGGAGACACACAGAGTTAAAACAAAAAAAAAAAAAAGTTTCTCTCTTCCTCACACTGTATTAATTCAGGCTTTGCATTCAAGAACATTGTTAGTTTTCAATCTCTATTCATTGAGGGGGTTCTAAAGCTGTGGAAGATGGACAGTTTCTTGTTGTCCTTGCAGAGAGAGGATTGTATCTGAAGGGGCCCTACAAAAAAGCTGGGGAGGGACTTTTTAGGCTATTGGGGAGTGACTGGGCTGGGGGGAATGGAGCAAAGCTGGAGGCGAGGAGATTCAGACTGGTTNAAAAAAAAAAAAAAGTTTCTCTCTTCCTCACACTGTATTAATTCAGGCTTTGCATTCAAGAACATTGTTAGTTTTCAATCTCTATTCATTGAGGGGGTTCTAAAGCTGTGGAAGATGGACAGTTTCTTGTTGTCCTTGCAGAGAGAGGATTGTATCTGAAGGGGCCCTACAAAAAAGCTGGGGAGGGACTTTTTAGGCTATTGGGGAGTGACTGGGCTGGGGGGAATGGAGCAAAGCTGGAGGCGAGGAGATTCAGACTGGTTTTGAGGAGGAAGTTGTTCAACATGAGAGTGGTGAGAGCCTGGAATGGGTTGCCCAGGACATGGTTGTGGCCACATCCCTGGAGGTGTTTAAGGCAAGGCTGGCAGAGGCTGTGGGCAGCCTGATGTAGGGTAGGGCGTCCCTGGGCATGGCAGGGGGGTTGGAACTAGATGATCCTTGTGATCCCTTCCAACCCTGACTGGTTCTATGATTCTGCAATTGCAGAAGCAACCATCCTTTGCACTGCTTCTGTGTTTCAGCTCCATAGTGAACAGAATCCCGTACACTTTATTAGAAAGGCATGGGGACAGTATTTTTACAAAATACTTAGGTAATGTCAGTGTATTGCAACTGAAAGATTAGTTGAATGTTGACTTGCTCAATCTTTAAGCTTGGTTGGTTGGATGAGACTTCTTTAATTTCCCTACTTTCTGGGTGATTGTTTAGAATTGAATTTTCCTTTAATATTACTGTTTTGGAAGATGCTGATCAGCTATGAAAAGTTTTAAGGCAGGAGCCAAAGGATTCCTGGGGTGACATCTGCTTCCCCAGGAATCATTTATGGGGGGGGGAAAAAAAAAACAAAAACTACTTTATTTTTTATATGCACTAATTATGAAAACCTTGACTTGAAAAAATATACATGTATAGATATGGGTATCGTGGAAGAGACTGTCGAGCCAATGTTTACCTCCTTCCTACTGGAGAAATTGTCTACTTCATAGCGTCAGTGGTGGTGTTGTTCAACTACGAGGAGAGAACTCAGCGGCACTACCTGGGTCACACAGACTGTGTTAAATGGTTAGTATGTGACATGTGCGTGTAAGTATGTGTGTCATAGTGCAGTAATGTGCTTTTTCATTCTCTCCTACTGTGTGTATGAGCTCATTAATGTCGTCATAATTGTAATCATTTTCTGTTTCGTCAGTCCTAGAAATTCGCTGTAGTAAACTGCTAAAATTAGTATTAGGCACTCCCTGCTGTCTTAGGATTTCTGTCTGAAATACAAAACAGAGTATGCAGACAACCAAAGAGGACTGGATTAGAGAAGAGCTCTTAGCTTAGATTCTTCTTCTCCTACTGTACATATGAGCTCATTAATGTCATCATCATTGTAATAATTTTCTGTTTCGTCAGTCCCAAAAATTTGCTTCTAAAGCTAGTACTATTAGGCACTCCCTGCTGTCGTAGGATTTCTGTCCGAAATCAAAACGGAGCATGCAGACAATCAAAGAGTACTGGATTAGAGAAGAGATCTTAGCATGGATTCTTCTTCTCCTACTGTATGTATGAGCTCATTAATGTCATCATCATTGTAATAATTTTCTTTTTCGTCAGTCCCAAAAATTTGCTTCTAAAATTAGTAGTATTAGGCACTCCCTGCTGTCTAAGGATTTCTGTCTGAAATACTAAACAGAATATGCAGACAATCAAAGAGTACTGGATTAGAGAAGAGCTCTTAGCGTAGATTCTTCTTAAAAGATGTCCTGGCAATCAAGAATTGTTAGCTGAAATCAGTGATTTACAAGCACTGTAGCAAAGGGGATAGCCTTAAAGAACAATTAGAAAACCAAATGGAAAACTGAGCAATAATTTTGTAATTTTTTTTATAAGTAGATGCTGTCTGGGAAACAAGAAGGATGCTTGCAAAACAAAACAGATGAGCAGGGAAGTTGAAGCTCGCATCATTGTGCGTGCAAAAGGCAGTTGTTGACTGCACGATGACCTCCGTCCCTAGAGGTGTTCAAGCCAAGACTGGATGGAGCACTTAGTGCCATGGTCTAGTTGATTGGATAGGGCTGGGTGATAGGTTGGACTGGATGAGCTCGGAGGTCTCTTCCAACCTGACTGATTCTATGTTAGTCTGTAGAGTAGTGTATGCAGCGTAGTGGTGAGCATCAGCTCCCTGCTGTACCTGAATGGAGAAGGGTTGCCATTTAAATGCCTTTTCTCCTAGCTGTGCTTTGGCAACTGCAGTTGCATCTTGTGGGAGGAATGCTGTCAGTCTTGTGTTCTTCAGTTTCTTTCAAAAACCTGGACTGACCAAACAGTTGTGGCATCCATCATTCTGAGCACTTCCCATTTCAATGGCTTTCTTCACCTCTGTAGTTATACAGAGAAAGAAAATAAGGTCGTTAGTTAAAAAATCACTAAGACTAAGAGGATGTATGTTCTGAAATCTGGCTTTTCACATCAGCTCCAAAGCAAAATCTGATGAGCAGGAGCAGATTTTTTTTTCCCCTTACACTACTTCATTAGCACAGTTACATCAGTAACTCATTTCAAATGACAGTGATCCCTAACTCCTGAGTGCATAAGCCCTCAGGCAACTGTTCAGCTGGGTTTTTTATTTTTCCTCCAGCTTCATAATTTCTGTAGGTTTAGGCATAAAATATGCTGTAGGGTTTATGACACATATCTATGTGTAGGAAGTTCAGCATTAAACAATAACACCAAACTGGGTGGAGTGGCTGACATGCCAGTGGGACCCAGGCAGGCTGGAGAGTTGGTCAGGGAGAAATGTAATGGAACATGACAAGGACAAGTGTCTTGCATCTGGGAAAGAACATGCCCATGTACCAGTGTAGGCTGGGGGCTGATCTGTTGGAGAGGGATCTGGGAGTCCCAGTGGAGAGAAGGATGACCATGAGCCAGCAATGTGCCCTTGTAGCCCAGAAGGCCAATGGTATCCTGGAGTGCACTAGAAGGGCTATGGTTACTAGGCTGAGAGAGGTTCTCCTCCTGTTTTGCTCTGCCCTGGTGAGGCTGCATCTGGAATATTGTGTCCAGTTCTGGGTCCCTCAGTTGAAGGACAAGGATCTGCTTGAAAGAGTCCAGTGCAAAGCCACAAAGATGATGGAGGCAGTGGAACATCTCCCTTATGAGAAAAGGCTGAGGGAGCTGGGACTCTGTAGGTTGGAGAAGGGAGACTGAGGGGCGACCTCATTCATATTTATAAAGATGTGAAGGATGAATGTCAGGAGGATGGAGCCAGGCTCTGCTTTGTAGTGTTCAAAGATAGGAGAAGGGGCAGTGGGTGCATAGGAGGTTCTGCCTAAACATAAAGAAAAGCTTTCTCAGTGTGAGCACGAGAGAGCACTGGAACAACTACCCAGAGATGTGCCTGGAAGTGTTCCTGTGTGAACTGCACAAGGTGATCCTTCTCTGGCAGGGCTCTTGACTCTTTCGTGGTCCCTTCCAGCCCCTAATGTTCTGTGATTTTGTATGATGGACTCCTAGTACAGTGCAAAGCTTTGTCAGAGCATACGTGGAAGAGGCTTTTCTGGCACTCCAGGCTGTGTGCCAGCAGCCACTGCAAAAGCCTGATCAACCCATCAGCACAGTGTGCAATGAAATTCTGACTTTGAAGCTGTCTCTTTAAAAAGTGGGATTTAGGATCATGAGTGTCTTCATGGGCTTCTGTTGAGAAAGGGAAAAAAAAATAATTACAAAAACCTCTCAGTTTTGGAGACCTGTGACAGCAAAAGCAAGTCATATTTCTGTCTGTCTTAGTCTTGCAGTTCATCCAGACAAAATTAGAATTGCAACAGGACAGTTAGCTGGAGTGGATAAAGATGGAAGGGTAAGTAATAGAGCTGTTGAGCAGTAGTATCTTGTTTTGAAAATCAGGCAAAAGTGCTTGGGGGTTTGTTTTGTTGGGTTTTTTTCCTTCAATCTCATCATCACCTTCTGTGTGCAGTTTTATTTTATGCGTTACATTTACTTGAGATATTTTACTGTTTCTAAGGTAGCAGCCTGTATCTCTGTCAAACAAACAACAACACACAAGCATTCAGCCACACATCAAAAAGAGCAGAAGCTCATAAAGTCCATTGTCTGTGACATAAGAACTCCGTTTCAATTCAATTTCAATGTAAAACTTGAAAGTGGTTTATAAGGCCACATATTTTCTGCCATATTTCTTTCAATAAGTCTTTTCCCAGAGATCAAGTCCAAGTTCTTAAGGCTTCATTGGGAAGTGTGTCAAGATGTCCTGCAGACTTACTTATTTGGGAGCAGGTTGTCCCTTGTTCTTAGCACACTGACAAAATGTGAATATCTGGATTAGCTTCATGGACTTAGAGAGAAAGGACAGAAGAAAAAAAAAAGACAACAGATACTGGCAGGTGTAGAAGCACATTAAACGCAACCTTTATTTGTGCATTCAGCTGAATTTCTTAGATTTTGTAAGAAATCAAAGTGGTATTTTTGTACCAACTGCTTTTTTTAGGCCTGGTCAGTTGTTTTTCTATCAGTGGGATGTTTTATTGTCACTTTCTGTGGTTGTACTTAAGACAACTTACTTCCCACTTTATTTGAGATTATTTCATATTTATGAAGCTAAACTGCTTGGGGGAGTACTTGGTAAAATATAGACGTGGACATTTTCATTAAGTTGTTGGTGATGGTTAGGAAATCTAGTGTACCAGGATTTTTTATTTTACTTTTTCCTACTGTGTATATATATATGAAAACAAACACAAAACAAGAATTGATCATTATTTTCAATTGTTGTGTAAGATTCTAGGTCTGAAATGCAAGATGACTCTTCTATTATTTTCTCAATCTTAAATGAGACACATTTATTTTTACGACTACCAGGCACCACCATACTGAACTTCCTGCCCTGGTGGAGCACTGCCATGTTTGTAATCCAGACACAAGAGTGTCTTGAGTCTTACCAGGACAGAGCTTATAATGCATCCAGCAGCATCATTAGCAGAGATCATCCTGCATTTCAGTTTGTAGCTCAGGTAGCCTCTGCTTAGCAAAACTCACCCCCGACGGACGATGCTTTCACTGTTGATCACGCAGCTTGTCCCGTTGCTTTTCCACACAGCCTCTGCAGCCCCATGTTAGGGTCTGGGACTCGGTGAGCCTGGTGACACTGCAGGTCATTGGCCTCGGGACCTTCGAGCGTGGCGTGGGGTGTTTGGATTTTTCCAAAGCGGTAAGACGAGCGCGATTGCTTGGTGTGGCACATCATGTACCCAGCCCTGGGTGAACGGGAAGGACATCTCGGGAGATGTTGTATGTGGCTGTGTGGCTCATCTGTTTTGGCATTGAAAGTGATGTTGTGTGTGGTTGTGTGCCTCATCTGTTTTGCTATTGAAAGTGATGTATGTGATTGTGTGGTGTTGTATGTGGCCTTCCAGTATCTGAAGTGGGCTACAAAAAAGCTGGGGAGGGACTTTTGAGGCTATCAAGGAGTGACAGGACTAGGAGGAATGGAGCAAAGCTGGAGGTGGGGAGATTCAGACTGGATGTGAGGAGGAAGTTGTTGAGCATGAGAGTAGTGAGAGCCTGGAGTAAATTGCCCAGGCAGGTGGTTGGGACCACATCCCTGGAGATGTTTAAGGCCAGGCTGGCAGAGGCTGTGGGCAGCCTGATGTAGGGTAGGGTGTCCCTGGGTGTATGGCAGGGGGGTTGGAACTAGATTATCCTTGTGGTCCCTTCCAACCCTGACTGATTCTATGAGTCTCTTTGCTACATCCATGATACTAACAAACAATGAAGAAAATAAGAAACCCCCCCACACACACACAAAAACAACACCACTACAAAACCAGACTGAAAGCAGATTTGGGAAGATACTTTTCAAGCCTTTCTACACTATTGTCTGAAGCATGCTCATTTTTTTGTGAGATAATACAAAAATCTATGTCTGTCTTGAAGAGAAAAGGAAAACATCAGATATGTCAAGCTTATAAGTGCTTTAAAACTGCATCATTTTCACATTTGGACCTTTATTGTGTTTTTAAAATGCTGCTGCCCTGCCCTGTTTCTGAGTGTGGTGTAGTAGTCCTTTGTCAGTACTTCTCTCTTTCTCTTTAGGATTCTGGTACTCATTTATGTGTGATTGATGACTCCAATGAGCATATGCTCACTGTGTGGGATTGGCAGAGGAAATCTAAAATAGCAGAAATAAAGGTAATTATTGCACGAATTAATGTTTTTAAAGTGTAAGTGATTTTGTTTCCTTAAAGACAGCAGTTTGTGAGACAGACTTGGAGAGTACAACTGCGTAACCTTGCTGGCTTGTGTAAGGGCACAAAAGAAATTTATGTTTAACTTGTGTATTGGATGGATTTTGAATATTGGACCTCTTATAATTACATTTTGCACATTCCAAATGATGCAATCCTCTAATATTTTTGCTAATTTAGAAAAAAAGGTAAGTCCCATGAACTTTAAGATACTGAAGTGATGATTCACTCTGTAGTTGGTTTTTTGTTGTTTTTTTGTTTTTTTTATGAGGCAAATAAGCAACGAAACATTTAGACATTCCTTATTTTCATTTTTGTCTGAATCAAGTTCCAGACACTGATTCTCAGTACAGGTCTCTTCTTATTTGAAGTCCATTAGTAATTTTGTAGATTGCAGTCTCGTGTGCTCTCCTATTTCTTTTGTAAGCACCTAAATTTCTGATCAATGAGAAGCACTCAGAGGTGTGGCTCTCACTGTTCACATGAAGCTGATTCACTGGAAGCAACCCAATGCAGAAATAGGTTGCTGTTAGAGTCCATATTTTGAGACATCTTACTTTGTATTATGCAGTATCAAGCAAGGAGGTACTGTATGGATGTGGACCTGATGATTTTAAAGTTTTTTTAAATCATTATTAATCAGCCTGTGGAGTACTTCCCAGGCATAAATGCCTGTATGTTTGCAAACTTACAATTAAAGACAGAGTCAGATTGATTTGACTCATTTTCTTTATGTTCATCAATACCAGCTAGATTCCGTGCTGCGAGTTTTAGTGTAATTCTGTGTCAGTGTTTTCATTTCTTAGTTGATATTTAATGCGGAGCTATTTGGCATATGCCTTCTATTTCCCATTTTATTGATACTGTTTTGACTGTTTTCACTCTCCAGGGAGTTCAGTGGTGTTTCACCGTTGGCTGAAACCAGTTTGGCAGGGAGAGGTTGCCCTTCAGTATGTAGTCACATTTAGAATTTGACCTTGCAGTATCTTACACACCTTCCTTGACAAGTGGAGGAAGCAGTTGCATCCCTTGAGCTACAGTGCCTTTTCTGAAATGAACTCCATTACATTTTTGCAGTCCCTAGTTTCCATACGATTTGGGGACATAACAGATCCACTCGTGTTGAGAGAGCTGTGTGTGAGAAGCATCATTCCATGAACAACCAAGAAAAAGTGAAACTTAGAAAGTTGTTTTACCTAAAGTGAGCCAAAAATGATGACGTGGGAAAGGGCTAAGCCCAAGGTCCCAAATCAGCAGCACTTTTACATATGCTCCTTTAAAGCAGGGATTTACATTCCAGAGAAGTGTCTTGAAGCTTTTGCTGAAGTCCTTTGTAGAGTGATAGCCTCCAGGAGATTGTCTTCAAGGTCAGCTGGGTTGAATATACCTTAGAAGGTGGATAAATGACCAATTGAGTTTATCTTTGTAAAATCCATTGGTGAAGGATGAAATGTTCACTGAGGTGTTAGTAATTGAGTAACAGCATATGCAGCCATGGCTCACTGCTGCATGCCACAGCTCTCTTATCCAGAGTAGGAGACCAGCCTGCATTAAAAACTAAGCAGGATTTTCAAGCCACAAAAATGTCTTTTATACCTCCTTCACTTTCCACGGCAGAAGCCTCAATTATTCCAGAGGGCAGAAGCTTTTGCCACTTAAAAAGCGAATTTAAATCCTTGAGTTTCTACTGAAGTTTTATAAAGATCTCTTAGGAATGTACAAACATCCATTTATATAAAACCTGTGCCGTCATTCAGAGAGGAGATTTATCCCACAACACTTAAGCGTGCAGTGAGCTGTCTAGTTCCTCAAATCTCTGCTCTGAAACTTGAGTTTTTGTCTAAAAATGTAAAAAATCAATTTATATACGATCTGTGCCATCATTCGGAGAGGTGATTTTTCACACAACACTTAAGGTTCTTTGAAGCAGGCAGTGAGCTGTCTAGTTCCTCAAATCTCTGCTCTGAAACTTGAGTTTTTGTCTAAAAATGTAAAAAATCAATTTATATACGATCTGTGCCATCATTCGGAGAGGTGATTTTTCACACAACACTTAAGGTTCTTTGAAGCAGGCAGTGAGCTGTCTAGTTCCTCAAATCTCTGCTCTGAAACTTGAGTTTTTGTAAAAAAAAAAAAAGATGTAAAAAATCAATTTAGGTAAAATCTGTGCTGTCATTCAGAGAGGTGATTTATCCCACAACACTTAAGCGTGCAGTGAGCTGTCTAGTTCCTCAAATCTCTGCTCTGAAACTTGAGTTTTTGTAAAAAAAAAAAAAAAAGAAAAAAATCAATTTAGGTAAAATCTGTGCTGTCATTCAGAGAGGTGATTTATCACACAACACTTAAGCACGCAGTGAGCTGTGTAGTTCCTCAAATCTCTGCTCTGAAACTTGAGTTTTCACATGTGTCTCTAGTAGCTAACATCCCATCTGAATAAATATTGCTTCCCTTGATATTTCAGACTACCAATGAAGTTGTTCTTGCTGTAGAATTCCATCCAACTGATGCAAATACCATCATAACATGTGGCAAATCTCACATATTTTTCTGGACGTGGAGCAGCAATTCATTATCAAGGAAGCAAGGGATATTTGGGGTAAGAGTGTCCTGTCCATTCAAGTGAATGATCTGCTCGCACTTTCTATCAGTTTGCTCCGTTGTCACTGTCCTGTTTGATCAGGGGAGATAAAGAAACCAAAGAAGGTTAAATTCTGTTTACAGGTGTGCATGTAAAGATGTGTGGGTGTGAATGCATTATGCTAATTAA
This sequence comes from Psilopogon haemacephalus, assembly GCA_013396835.1. Taxonomy (NCBI): domain Eukaryota; kingdom Metazoa; phylum Chordata; class Aves; order Piciformes; family Megalaimidae; genus Psilopogon; species Psilopogon haemacephalus. The sequence goes on along the minus strand of VWZI01004063.1, from coordinate 216,208 downwards.
CATGAAGAGGAGAAGCAATTTTCCCTTTCTTTTGCTTGCTTTGTTTCAGAAATACGAAAAGCCCAAATTTGTTCAGTGCTTGGCTTTTCTGGGAAATGGTGATGTGCTCACCGGAGACTCAGGTGGGATAATACTTATATGGGGCAAAACTACCATAGAGTCTACTGCAGGAAAAGGTCCCAAAGGTAGGAAATACTCACAGTTCATCTCCGATTTTAGGTAGTCTGCAGAAGACAAACGTAAAGGATTGCATTAGAAAAGGAGCAGGGAAACAGGCCTTGATTCAGGTTGTACACTTCCTATTGTTAACAGGTGGTGCTAAACCCTTTCAAGTCTCATGAATTTGCTGATCTAAGAGCAATCTAGACTTTCTCAATAATTAGGGAAGCTGTGCCTGAAATGAATGCAAACAGCTCCAAGCGTTTTGCGGTATATTATGAAGTGCAGTTCATCAGTGGTCTTTTCATCCGGAGATTTGCAAAAGGCTGTGGGGCCAGTTGGAGGGTTCTGAAGACTACTTCTGCCTCTTAAGGCTTGTGTTGTACCATGCATGGTCTCAAAGGAGTACCATTAAAGTGGTGGAGCCTGTGTTAATAGGACCTGTGTGTAAAGAAGCTACGTGATATGTAGTAGCACTCATTACTACACCAATGATTGGATCTGGTGTAGCAGATACTCAGGTCTTGTTGGTTAATGGTACTGAAAAAAACCATCTTGTTTCAAATTTAGGTTAAAATTAAGAAAGGAAAATGATTAGTTACCCAACATGTGCAGACCTGGCACACGCAGTTGAGCCCTGAGGTAACTTATAAATTCAAGGATAATTTATTTTGCTTGCCAGCTATTTCAGATGCTTTGATTTTAATTGGTATGCCAGGAAAACAATTGTGTGAAAACTAAAGTTTCAACAGTTACTTTGGTTTTGGAGGTAAATCTTTTTTCTTGTCTTTCAAGCTAGCTGCAAGGGAGAAGTCATTTAACAGATTCTCTGATGTGTGATTTTAAGTTCCTTGTGCAGTATAATCTTGAAAGGTACCAAATAGAACATTTATTTACGTCAGCTTAATTAAGTATGGGTTCTCATCTTGGTTCATCACATTGGATTGTCAACTCTTTGACAGTGTGAGAGCATGCTGACTTGAACCCATTTAAGCCATTGGCAGTCTGCAAAGTTAAGCTGTAATTTACTTGGGTAGTGGCTTAGTGGGGACATAAGGAGGAAGCTCTTCAACATGAGAGTGATGAGAGCCTGGAATTGGTTGCCCAGGAAGGTGGCTGGGGCCACATCCCTGGAGGTGTTTATGGCCAGGCTGTGTAAGGCTCTGGCCAGCCTGATCTAGGATCTAGGCTAGGGTGTCCCTGGGCATAGTAGGGGGTTTGGAACTAGATGATCCTTGTGCTCCCTTCCAACCCTGACTGATTCTATGGTTCTGTGACTTTTTATATGAGTGCTGTTTGGAAATATTCACATCCTGAATCACCAGAGTCTTGGGTTTTTAGAAATACACTTTCCTACATCAGTTACCTTGACATTGAAAACTCAGGATGCTAAAGGCTTCTTTTGCTACTTTTGTTCTTTAATTTTCTTATCTCTCTTTTGTTCTTCCTAATGCCTTCCTTTGGGTAGCCTGCTATCTGATAGATGTCAAATGCTGGTTAGACTATTTTTAAGTGAGGCAACATCCAGCATTAGATACCAGGTTCATGCATCCTGGAAACTTTGCTATAAATAAGTTCCCATAAAGCTGTAGACAGCAAGCCTTTAAATTTATTTTAATAAAATAACTTCTTTTTTTTTAAATTTTTTTTTCTAATAATGACTTGCTCAGTATTTATGGACTCTAAAGGGCATTCTCTCTTGCATCTGGAAAGCTGGGCAGCAGAGAAATGAAGGTGTTCTGCAAATAGTTGTTCTTCTCCCCTCTAATTATTAGTCCCAAAAAAAGTTTCTGCTCAGAAAGGCAGGCTCTTTATCATTTCATCCTGTAAGAAAACAAGTACAACCTTGTATTTGCAATACCAGTGCAATACTCTATAGCTTGACAGTCCCAATATAATTTATTGGACAAATGTACTTTATTCTTCTGCCAAAAAGGCAAAGCTTCTCGTGAATGCCAGGTGAAAAAAAATGAGTAGTGTTTTTTATTGTTTTCTTTCTGTGCATGTAGGAGTATATCAGATAAGCAAACAGATTAAAGCTCATGATGGCAGTGTCTTCACACTCTGTCAAATGAGGAATGGGATGCTGCTAACTGGAGGTGGGAAAGACCGAAAGATCATCCTGTGGGATCATGATCTGAATCCTGAAAGAGAAATTGAGGTAAGCAAGCAAGAATGACAAGGAAATTGCCATGAGCAAGGTATTGGCTGGCAAGACTCCCCACGCTTTGTTATGATGATGGAATATTGTGATAGTTTGGGAGTTACTTGTCCCCCCTCCCTGCATCCCCCACAAGGAGTGCACTGAGATTAGACTCAGCTGGCCGAAGTTAAGGAATGAAGCTTTATATTCACAGCTTAGCACAATTTACAAGCAGAGATTTACAATATAGTACAAATATTTACAGCTGTATACACAAATTAAAAGCAATACAGAAACACAATGCACCTCCTAGAAATCAGAGTCCCCAGGAGGGGCTCCCAACCACCCTTCCACCTTCTCTTCACCCTCTAACCTTATCCCAGAATCTGCCTTACATGCAAGGTGAGTTGGAAGGATCAGCCAGGGGGGTAGAAGCAGAATTGATTAGTTGAGTTACACAGATCCAAGCAGAAGCCAGGAAGAGAGAGACAGACTCCAACAGACAGACTCACAGTGTTTTATCTATATTGTGTCCTTGCTTTTATACATCTCAGCAAACCTATGAGTGAAGCAGACATCACCAGTGTTTTCATTTCACAGCCTGTAATGTAATTTTTCTCACTAAAATATTCCAATTAGCCTCAAACCAGCACAAATATCTTCTGGTTGCTGTGTTTTTAAGTGGATGAAAATGTTTTATTATAAAATCCTTTGCATTTTTACCTCTAAATGAGCTTATATGAAACTTCAGTTCTCTTAAGTTGAAAAGAAATTCTCCAAGCCCTTCCTTATCTTCTTTTATTCATGCCTCTTTTGAGGGTATTATGGTTTTGTTAAGTTTTCCTGGAGAAAGACAGTGCTACCAGAATTGGAAGATTTTAATAGAATTTTTGACATAAAGCAAAAAATTGATGGCATGTGGTGTAGAATACAATTAGAATTAGAATAGAATAGAATAGAATAGAATAGAATAGAATAGAATAGAATAGAATAGAATAGAATAGAATAGAATAGAATAGAATAGAATAGAATAAGCCAGGTTGGAAGAGAGCTCCACCACCATCCAGTCCAACCTATCACCCAGCCCTATCCAATGGCACTAAGTGGTCCATCCAGTCCTGTCTTGAACACCTCTTGGAACTGTGACTCCACCACCTCCTTGGGCAGCCCATTCCAATGGCAAGTCACTGTCAAGACCTTTTTCCTAATATCCAGCCTATACCTCCCTCTGTAAGAACTAATTATTAATAAACTATGTTGAGAAACTTCTTTTAACTTGATCATGAACCAAGTGGTTAGTGATAAGTCTTTGTGATTTGGCCATATGGCAGTGCTGGGTAAATGGGACTATACTGGAAAAAAAATTACATTATGGATTTTAGAATATTTTTGCTTTCTGACAGTAAGGATTTAGAACAGTCTTTCTAATAATGGTTTACTCCACCTACCTAGTTTCCATTTACAGCAGCATGTTTTTCTTAATGCATATGTTTAGATACATCTAGAGTTACTACCATGAGTCTAATGCTGACCTTTAGAAAACCTGGCTGAGAGGAAGCAAGCATTGGCTATTGTATGCAACTCTCAGGCTTAAGGAGCTCACTGTATTCATATCAGTGTTTGTGTTCTCCATTTGTTAACAATTTTATCTTAAACCTTTTTTTTTTTTTAAATGTTGGGAAATATTACCAAAACTCTGACAGGCAACTTTTCTGTCTTGCCTGGCTAGTCCTGGTGTGTTTTCTAAAGATACATTTTTTTTTTTTTTTTAAATGAACAAATGCATGCTGTAAAATAAAGCAGTGTATTAGAACTTAAGCATGGAATAAAATTCGGAGTCATTGCTGATATAAGACATACGAACATTTACTTAAGGCTAATCAGTAAATGAAGAACTTGATGCATATACTGTTTGCTACAAGATTTTTCTCTGGTTTTTTTCCAATATATTTTGAAAAGCAAACAAAAAAAGCTGTGTGTTGTTCCTGTCCTGATGGGTTACACAGTTGTGGAATGCAAAAACATCTATATAGATAAGCTTAATTTGTAATTATGCTTCTTTAAAGAAGCGTAATTGTGATTGTTTTGAATCGTGTGCTTGTACTGAACAAATAAATAAGGTAGGCTTTGGGTGAAGTCTTCATCTACTGGAACGTGTCCAGAGAAGGGTGACAAAGCTGGTGAGGGACCTGGAGCACAGCCCTGTGAGGAGAGGCTGAAGATGTGCAGCCTGCCGAAGAGGAGGCTCAGGGCAGACCTCATTGCTCTCTACAACTACCTCAAGGGAGGTTGTAGCCAGGTGGGGTTGGGCTCTTCTGCCAGGCACCCAGAGGCAGAACAAGAGGACACAGCCTCAAGCTGTGCCAGGGCAGCTTCAGGCTGGATCTTAGGAAGAAGTTCTTGCCAGAGAGAGTGATTGGCATTGGAATGGGCTGCCCAGGGAGATGGTGGAGTCTCCGTCCCTGGAGGTGTTCAAAAAAAGACTGGATGGGGCACTTAGTGCCATGGTCTAACTGATTAGCTAGGGCTGGGTGACGAGCTTAGAGGTTTCTTCCAGCCTGGCTGGTTCTATGATTCTACTACAGATATGATTTGATTATTGATTTTTTTTTAATTTTTTTTTTTTGCTGGGAGCATTTAATTTCTGGTACTGTCATTTTGCACTCTTTGTGACCTTCAAAAGCAAGCACCTGTCAAGGTGTGTGATGTGGTTTTACAGGTGTTTCTTTTCCTAGGTTCCTGACCAGTATGGAACAATCAGAGCTGTAGCAGAAGGAAAAGCAGATCAATTTTTAGTGGGTACTTCACGAAACTTTGTTTTGCGGGGAACATTTAATGACGGTTTTGTAGTAGAGGTACAGGTGAGCAAAACTTTTTTAAACTGTAACCCAAAAACCCTAAGTCTTTCCCTGCTGGTGGGGTCTTTATTTTATTCGATGTTAAATCCTACATATTTTCTTTCCAGGGACATACAGATGAACTCTGGGGACTGGCATCCCATCCTTTCAAAGACTTATTTTTAACTTGCGCCCAAGATAGGCAAGTTTGTATGTGGAACTCTGTGGACCACACACTGGAATGGACCAGGCTGCTAGATGTACGTCCTGCTAACTGTACAGCTGCAAAACAGCAAAAAAAAAAAATTACTAGCTTTCTACAGCACCCTCTCCCACCTGTCTGCAAGAGAAGCAAAAAATACTGTAGTTTATAACTTGAAAAAACTGCTTCGAAAGACTTAACCAGGCTCATCAGACATTGTATAGACTGTAAGATGGTGACAATTCCTATTCCAATCCAAATCTGAATAGAACTTAGCCCTTTATTCTTGCTACAGTTAAATTCTCCCCCTCCCTCACCCAGCAATTTAAACAATATGAAGAGAGTACTGTACAGTTGTACTAGATTTGATTTTAGTTGCCCTTCCTGTCACTGTTCATTTTGTGTTCTAGCATTTGTCATAATTCCCAAGGAAAAGTGCCATTTTTTACACAGCAATTCAGGCTTTTGCTTTCAAGGAGGTCCCTGATATATTAAAAAAAAATACCTGTCTGAGGATTATAAGGACACCACTAACTGACTGGTTTTTCCTCTGCCAGTTCACCAGGGACTTTTAGAGTAGCTTTGATATAAGGAGAGGAGTTTACTTTCTTACCTGACTGTAAGGAAGTGGGTGGGTGAATGACAAATCTCTCTCTCCCTCCATTCAGGAACCAGGGCACTGTGCTGACTTCCATCCCAGTGGAGCTGTGGTTGCGATAGGAACACATTCGGGCAGGTAAATGCCTTCTGGCTGAGTTGTGATGATTGAAAGTTTAAAAATGCTTAGCATCAAATTGTCTACTTATACATAGGAATTAATTTGAATTTTTTTCCTCTTGGCTTGAGATTAGGTAGCCTAAAAAGCTTGGGTGAAGGTGCAGATCTTTCTCGTATGGGTTAGATGAGGACAGACTGAAAGAGTTGGGGCTGTTCAGTTTGGAGAAGAGGAGGCTCCCAGGTGACCTTCTTGTGGCCTTCCAGGATCTGAAGGGGGCTTACAAAAAAGCTGAGGAGGGAGGTAGGGAGATTCAGATTGGATGTGAGGAAGAAGTTCTTCAGCTTGAGAGTGGTGAGAGCCTGGAATAGGTTGCCCAGGGAGGTGGTTGGGGCCACATCCCTTGAGGTGTTTTTGGCCAGGCTGGCAGAGGCTGTGGGCAGCCTGATCTAGGGTAGGGTGTCCCTGGGCACGGCAGGGGGGTTGGAACTAGATGATCCTTGTCCTCCCTTCCAGCCCTGGCTGATTCTGTGATTCTAGATGAAAACAGGATTATTTGAGTGTTTGGAGGCTGGTTTGATTTTCCTTAGCACATTTTCATGAGAGCCCAGATCTTGATGGGAGTTTTATTTCAACTGTTTTCACAGAGGTTTCCATGAGAACTCATTACTGACTTTACCAAGTATCAGATATTTTTACACTGTGTGTGTTTGTCTGCTGCATTAGTTTATTTTTGAGTGACTTCTCCACCCCAGCCATCATCCTCCTCTCCCCTCCTCCCTCCCCCCATGCCTTTTGGGCATTTTACAGTAATGTTTTAGTTCAGCACTTTTCAGCTTAAATTCTTATTTTTAAATTACTTCAGGCAATTAGTTTATGCTGTTGTAGAAGCATATGATGGTGACCTTGGGTGTTGGTTGAGTTTTTTTTGGGGGTTTTTGGGGTTTTGGTTTTTTTTTCTTTTCAACCAAGTATTTTATTGGAACTAAGCAGTTACATTTCCACCATTATGTTTCATCATGTTCTTAAATTGCATGATTCAATGATAGGTTGAAGATAACACAAATAAAACCGCATTAAAATGAGGCCCGGTAAGTGTACAAGTGGACAAGAAATAAATGGAGCTGCAAATCAAGATAAACAGACTGGTTTTAAATTTACTGCCTAAACTGCAGCATCACGTGCTGCTTTCTGAGCCAAATAATCTGCTCCAAAGGGATTTACTTCCCAAGGAATGAGTGCTGCGTGATACGACTGCAGAAAATAATCTCAGGCCCGTAAGAATTTATTTAATAACTTGATTCATAGCCCAAAATGCCTAAAGCAAATATTAAATCTGTTTAGGACTTAGTAAACTGAAACCTTGGATGTATCTGTCGGTTGCTGTTGTGGTGCTGCTCTCTTCTAATGTGGAGGGCAAGAATTGAAGGGTAAGGAATGGAGTAGTGGAGGAGGTTGGGGTTGATTGTTAAAAATGCGACCTCTGAAGAAGACTGAGTTTTCTATCCCTCTTGCCATTCCTGTCTGCTCTTTGAGAGCAGTGTGTTTTAATCAGGCCAACACATGATTTTGATGTGTTTTCCACTTAACCACTTCCTGTGGTAAGCACTTCAGTACCTGTTTGGGCTGTCTGCAAGTGATCTGCTGCAGGTTTTGTTACCACTTATTTAAATACGTGCTGTGTGCCTGATCAGCAATTGTCTGGGATAAAGCTTGGTTTGGAGAGAAGTAATACTTTTTTTGTGGGTCCTGATGTTGAGTAGAAATGCACAGCTGGAAAACTCAAAAGGGCTGGCAGGAAAACATCTATAAAAGTGCGGTTTTCAAGGCACTGTGCAGATCTTTTTGCTATTCTGCCACTGGTATCATTGGCAAGGAAGCAGACCTTTGTGACAAATCATGTGGAACATCTCGAATGCTCTGCGTGTGAGTACTCAAAAGCACTGCAGAAAATAAAAAGGAAAAAAATATTAATAAGGTTCTGGCAAAAATACTAAGATTATTGAGAAGACTGAAGGACAAGACCGGTGTAAGCCAGAGCTTAGAACTATATACAAATCAGAAACAACACAGAAATCCAAACTCCCTCCTGAGCAAAGGAAACTGCCCTCTCTTCCTCCTTCTCTGTCTCCCTTCCCAAGCAGGCAGACAAAAAGATCCAGCAAAGCTTAGGCTGTTCTGTGTTAACAGAGGGTAGAGGAGAGAGAGATAAGATTGGAGTTAAGAGGAAGTGATTAGCTCCAGTGACACAGCCCCAGAGAGTGATTGCTTATATTTTGGCTTTTTATCCCTCTCAGCAAACTGATGAAGGATACAGACTTTATCATTATTTTCTTTTCACAACCAGAGATCTAATTTCTCTCATTAAAATATTCCAATTAGCCTCAAACCAGCAGACAAGTTAAGCATGTTATCTTCAGCAACAATTGGGAGAAGAAGCCCTTGAGGGCTGGCATCAGAAGATGAAGGCAGGCAGTGATTATTGCTCTTTTGCTTGCATTTTCACTGGGTGGAAGTGATACTCATTGGAATTGTCCTCTCTTTAGGTGGTTTGTTTTGGATGCAGAAACAAGGGATCTGGTTTCAATACACACTGATGGTAACGAACAGCTCTCTGTGATGCGCTACTCAGTAGGTATGCAGACTTGTATATTCAGAATAATTGCTGACAAATGAGATGTCTGTTCTATTAAATGGTGTTCAACTGCTCCCCCAACCCCACCACTAAAAAAGGCTTCAAAAGAATTTTGGGGGGAAAAAAAAAAAAAAAAACAAAAAAAACATTTCAGATCCTTCATACATAACTGAATACTTGTTTACAGATTTGTTTGTAAATCTTGGAGCCACTAAATCTTGTTGATTTTTAGCTGCAGGCTAATTTCAGTTTGGCTTTCCCAATCTTTATCTCAGACTGAACTTTGTTGTTACAGTAAGTGCTAGCTTTGCTCCCAGAAAAAAAAAAAAAAAAAGTTCTCAACCAAATAGCTGACAACACAAATGTCTGCAAAAAGCTTAGTGTTTCAGTCAATAATTATTGGTTAATTTTCATTAAAACCATAAAGCTAAGTTTAGATCGGTCTGACACTCAGGGATGCTTAAATATTTGCCAAGGGTTTGCATGGAGTCCAATCCACTATTGGGTTTCTTCCTGAGACATGACAGATCACCATCACTCCTGTCTGTTAAAACCAGATGGAAGAACACTCTGGTCTTCTTGGGCATGATGCCCTGTGTCAGTGGGCAAAATGTTTCTCTGCTGCTACCACACCTGCCAAATGCAGAAGTTTACTTTAAAGCAGTGGTGTTCATTGGCACTAAAGGCATTTGGTCATGATTTAAAGCAGCTCTAGTCCATGGTTTGGTTTTGTTGTTTTGTTGGGTTTTTTTAATGGAGACAACACAGGTTAAAACTGCTTAGAATATTTGAATGCTTCACTTCTTTAGCCACTTAGTGCTCATTTCCATGTGATCCCCATTGCCAAAGCTAAGCTAACTGTCGATAGCCTTCTGCATTTTTTTTCTGATGCAGAAAACTCAAGCTTAACTGATGTTGGCAATTTCAATAGACGTGATGCAATTTGAAGATTTATGCCCTGTTCCTTGGAGACGTTTTTAACAAAGCAGAAGTGAGAGAACTTGACCAAAAATCATACCCACAGAGTAAACGGATACTGACTGAAAAGCAACAGAAATTGTTATATATCCTTAAAAACAAAATAGAATAGAATAGAAAATGGAATAGAATGGAACAGAATGGAACAGAATGGAATAGAATAGAGTAGAATAGAGTAGAATAGAGTAGAGTAGAATAGAGTAGAGTAGAATAGAATAGAATAGAATAGAATAGAATAGAATAGAATAGAATAGAATAGAATAGAATAGAATAGAATAGGCCAGGTTGTAAGCATTTGTTTAAGTGACACTGTTGTCTTAATGATCAACATGTTTAATTCACTCTCAAATATTTTGTGTTGCAGATGGCACTTTACTTGCAGTTGGATCCCACGACAACTTTATTTACCTCTACGTAGTAACAGAAAATGGAAGAAAGTATAGCAGATATGGAAAATGCACTGTAAGTTTTAGTGCAAATGTAGCCAGCAGTTTCTTGCATTTTGATGTTGCACATACAGCAAAATGTTAAGCAGTGGAACTCTCTCTGGGTTGATGCTCTTCCATTTTTCGTTTTGGTTGATTTTAAATCTCAGGTTGACAAATGCTGCAACCGTTAGTGAACAATTTTGCATCAAATATCACTAATTTCTCAGACTGTGGACTTTTTATTTGAAATGGGAAATTATGTATGTGCTGAAACCCTGAAAACTCTTACACTTGTTTGAGGATTTTGTTTCCCCCTATTTACTCTTTTGACCATTTGACGATGGAGGATACATCATTTTGGAGGCTGCACATATGCACTGTTTTCAGCTCTAATTGTTACTAGAAAATTTTGCATTGGGGGATATTTTAACAATTAATTTCTTATCCAATTTAAATAAATCTATGTGTAACATAATTAGTGGAGGTTATCTTAGCCCTTACACTTAGATGAAGTTGTCCCAGTGCTAAAAAGACATACTTTTTTTTTTTTCCTCTTAAGTGTTACATAACATTCTGGTCTTAAGTTCAGCTATCTCTACGTGAGTGGGAATATTTATAGAAAGAACAGCTGAACATTAGTGGGATTTGCAAATGGCATCTTAACAGTAGGTTCATATCTGAAATGTGAAGTTTTTAATTTAAGGAATTCGTGCGTGCGTCCCCTTGCTCTAAATACTTTTCCTATGATTGCCATTATTTGAATTCCTTAATTTCAAAGATAAGAGAACTTCTCAAGCTGCTTGCTTCATTTGAAAATGAGAAGGGAATCATAAGGGTAATTCGTGAGAGGTTTTGTGGTTTGTTTTTATTTTGATGTTGTCGTTTTGGGTTTTTTAACATTTTGGGGTTTTTTCTACTTCTGATGCAAGACTGCTTTGATTGTTAATAATCGGTTATGAATTACTAATAATAATTTTAATTATTATTAATATAATGTTTTTAATTAATATTATTTTAAATTTTTTAAAAATATTAAAAATTTCGGGAGAATTGCCTGAGATTCTTTGGATGTTTGGTTGACAACATGGGGAGGGACTTTTTAGGCTATCAGGTAGTGACAGGACTGGGGGAAATGGAGCAAAGCTGGAGGTGGGGAGATTCAGACTGGACGTGAGGAGGAAGTTCTTCACCATGAAAGTGGCGAGGCCCTGGAACAGGTTGCCCAGCGGGGTGGTTGGGGCCACTTCCCTGGAGGTGTTTGCAGCCAGGCTGGCAGAGGATGTGTGCAGCCTGATCTAGGGTAGGGTGTCCCTGGGCATGGCAGCGGGGTTGGAACTGCTAGCAAATGGGGACTCAGTGCAGCCTGGGTCCAGCTGTACTGGGAGCATGGGGCATCCAGGGTAGTCAGCAAAAATGGGTTTGCTCCACCCTTGTGGTGTGCAGGCTGGCAGGCAAGCCTCTGCACTGGCATGGGATCTGACGGGGAGCTAAGACTGTTGGGTATCCTGGACACTCTTTGATGGCAGGGTTATGGTACAGGGTGAGCCACGCAGTTCTGCAGTCCCCAGCCAGGGTGGTGATGGAGAACAAGGATCCTGAAACAAGAAATCAGATATGCAGCCTTCCCAGGTAGTTCAGGCAGTGGACAAAGCTGAGTCTCCAGAGAGGTCAAACTGGGGGGCTGGCAGGGCTAGTGGAGATGGCAGAAGATAGCTGCTCTGCAGTACAGCATTTTATCCCATCACTTATTTTTTAACCATAAAAGATGAGCTCACTTGGCAATGGCTAATCTTACCATACATAATATTTAGCTTGCTGTGCACTTCAAGGACTCCCTGAGCTCTCTGAAGACGTGTGAGATTGTTTACTTCTATATATTGTATATATCAGGAGAGAGTAAATTGTAATTTAAACCAGCATCTGGGTATCTGTCTGTCCCTAGGCCTTGGAAGGAAAGGGGTTTAGTGAAAATGGAAATGGGAGAGAAGAGCATTGTTATACTTAGGCAGAAGTGTTAAGACTTCAAAGCAGATTCCCGTTAACCTTTTTTTTTTTTTTCTTTTTCCCCAACCCAAGCGTCCGCCTGTAGAAGCCAAAATTAGCAACCTGGTTTCTATCCAGGCTGAGCAACCTTGACCCTTTCAGGCTGTGCAGAAGGCAGCGACGTGTTGGCTGACGGGAGCACGCTGCGAGGCTGCTGATCCGGTTTCACACGCCCCGTGCCCCCCTTGCTGCCTGCCGGCGAGCTGGCAGCTCAGCACCAGCTTGATGCTAAACAGGGAGCCACCCAGGCATGCCCGGGACCCAGAGCGCTTTCCTGGCTGCTGCTTGGGTGCTGGCAGGGCTTTCCGCCTGGTGTTCTGTCATTCAGTAGCCTCCCAGGCGACCTCCAAGTAATGTGACTCAGTCCTCCTGGTAGTCAACTTCTTGATGTTCCTTCCAACTTTGAATACGTTACTTAAACGCTTCCAGAAGGCATTTATGTACTGAACCGGCATCAGCTTGTGCATAGGGACCTGCTGTTACATTTAAATCCCTTTTCAGTCGCCACCAGGGTTTCTGCTGCTGCTGCTGCTGGAGATGCAAATCTCTGACCTGCAAGCATGTTACTGCAGTGAGAGTTGGTGGTGGTTGTTTTCAGAAGGAATTTCGGATGAGCCGAAACAACCATTTTGACTCGCACAGCTGTTTGAGGCCTTCAGCTATGCAGACAGCAATATGGAAGTATGGCTGGGATATGAGCTTCCAGCGTGTCAGCAGCTCAGTGCAACTTGGGCTGAGTCTGTTTGAGAGATCAGAGAGATCTGTAAGCAAAGGAGGAGCAAGTGCTGTGCATTTATCAAGAGGGCTGTGGAGTGAAAGCAGTCGTGCTGAAGTATTTGAAAGACTGGACTTGACATAAGCATCCTAGAGGCTGGAGGAATTTTGAGCCTCTCACCACTTAAGCCTGAAAGAGATAAACGTTGCCGATGAAGGAGAGGGTTTCTGTTCAGTCAGATAGCTTTATTAGCCAGTGATAATGTGAGTAATTCTCTTTGTTGTATGTAAAGCTGTGCAAAAGAGTAAAATGTGGCTTTATCCATGGCCAAAGAAAGATTTTTAATAGAAGATGGGATTGCCTTACTTAGAATATTAGGGTGATGTTATGTTCCCCTTCATCATTCAGTAATCACCTGCCTGAAGGGATTTTGCAGTGCGGAGCCCCCTGGCCCAATCACTTTGTTCCCTCCCCCTCTGCCCCCAGGAATTTTAACAGCTGCCAACTGTCTGGCAGGATTTAGTAAATGACTGACCAGTTATTTTCCATGTTGGAGTTCACTTGCAAATTTGAAGACTAAAGAAGGGGAGAAAAAAATGCTAGCCAACTGGGCACTGGGTTTTTTGTTGGTGTTTTGTTTTTTTTTTTTTCTTTTCAAAATACCAAATTTACCCATGAATATATTTCATATCCCACCCATGACTGCAAGGCAGTTACGTTAATACACAGTTCCTCTGCTTACTTCCTAAGTAAATAAATCTTAAAGGCTTGCTTTTCTCCTGAATGTTTTTACAGGCTCCTGCAGAGGACTTGGGGACAGGGAGACAGAGAGAGGTGTATTTCTACAAGAAATTCTGGAAGCAATTGGCATCATTTAGAGTTCTCTGTAGAGGAAATTGGGGGGGGTGGGTGGTGCAGCACAGCTCTGGCACATTAAGTGCAGGTTGAGTACGGGCCAAAGGACATCATAATGCCCACTGAGAGAGGGAGGTGAAGTGGCATCTATCAGTCAAAAAAAATGCTGTTCTGTTGCCTGTCAGGACAAAGAGGAAGGAGAAAAAGGATAGTCTTAAAAGTGGAAAGGGAGCACTAATTAAAAATGGAAGAGCAGAAGGAGAGAGTGACATGGACATCAATTTTGTTAATTTCTTACCTTTTCCTCTACAGAATAATGTAGCCCTATACACTCATGTGGCTTCTTTGGAGCCTTTCATAGCTACCTTATTACTATTACTACTACCACCAAAAGTTCATGCACCAGGAAATTATTCTGGCCAGCTGCATTTTGCTTATTCCTCAAAAACACACACACCCTCCTACCCCAGCCATAAAGCCAAAGTGTTTTGATTCTTATATAGAATCTAGTTGGAGATGTCGCTGCTCACTGTAGGGAGTTGGTCAAGATGACCTTTGAGGATCCCTTCCAACTCGATGCTATCTCTGATGCTGTGCCTCTAGGAGGGATTTCTTGCAAAGCTGGCACTAGCATCCTTAGCAGAAACTATTCAAGAAGCTTAGGAAGGTATTGTAACACAGATCCCTCATCTCATAGTTTTACGTGGGGGTCGTTAACGAGGATATCCTAAGTTTTTAAGATGGGCAAAGGTTATTTTAATGTGCACGCATTTAATAAAAGTTATTTTGAATAGAGAAATAAGAGATTCAGATTGGATGTGAGGAGGAAGTTCTTCACCATAAGAGTGGTGAAGCCCTGGAACGGGTTGCCCAGGGGGATGGTTGGGGCCACTTCCCTGGAAGTGTTTAAGGCAAGGCTGGATGAGGCTGTGGGCAGCCTGATCTAGGGTAGGGTGTCCCTGGGCATGGCAGGGGGTTGGAACTAGATAATCCTTGTGGTCCTTTCCAACCCTGACTGATTCTATGATTCTTTTCCAATGGAATGTAAAAATGACCCTCTTCAAGTTACTTGCCTTCCTCAGTTAACAGTGAATACTTTCTTAATTCAAGGACAAATGTGAATTCATCCATATTTTAGCAATGTAACTTCTAGGAGTGAATTATTCCGGAGTCTAAAAGGGATATAGTTTACAAGTCAAGTATCTTTTGTGCAGTGGAAGAGGCATGATGCCCAGCCTGTGTTTGCTTAGCTGTTAGCAAGTGTGGCACTGTGGAGTAGGAAGGTTTTAAAGGAGCACAAGCAAATTGCAGCCCATCTGGGGTGGGTGGTAGGTGCTCTTTTTCTGTTAGCTGTCCCATCTGCTGGTGCAACTTCTGCTCTTGTTTGAATTAAAGTAAGGACTTCACATTGGTTTTACTGCATTCTTCCCCAGGGACATTCCAGCTATATTACACACCTTGACTGGTCCCCAGACAACAAGTACATAATGTCAAACTCAGGAGACTATGAAATATTATACTGTAAGTATGAAATTAAATACATTGAAAGCAGAACTATGTATTAGCTGTCAGAATATTTAGAAGAGTGTGTTTGATTGGGGCTGTGCAAAATGCTTACTGACAAAGGAGCCAATTGGAACTTGGGTAACCTGATATCTTGATGTTATTCAGAGATGACTATTACTGATGCCAAATGCAGCTTACTTCTTTACAAGGTCATAAATCAGTTTAACAGTGTAGAATTTACAGACCAAGTGGCACTACGTTTTGGTGCTGGCCCAAAGTTCTCTGGATTGAAAATGATATATACAGTCATCTAATTAGTGTCAACAATGCCAGTTATTTGGGGGGGGAATAAAATCAGTGAGCCTCTGCCACTGTTCTCTTCTGGGGTTTGTGTTTTTTTAAACTTCCATCTTGGCTGATGGTGTTGAAAGCTAAGCAGAGTGATTGTCCTAATTTAATGTTAGAGGTAAAATGAAGTCTTTGTGTTTGTCTTTAACATGTGAAAATATTAATTTAATATAAATTAGGTCAAATTTAATTTTGCAACCTGCATATAGGTCTAGTTTTAAGTGGTTTCTTTTTGCATTCTTGCCTTCCTCTAGCTTTAAGTTGATCCAAGAGGACTGTAGTTCTGTTGCTGTACAGGCAAGAAGAGCCAGCAGGATAAATACCTGTCACCCTAACATGTTCTTTCTGCCTGTCACAACTTAGGTTTCACATTTGGTTAGTGAAAATCTCAGTCTACCAAAAAGAGGTCTTAGTGCTAGTACTTATATAGGGAAGCAGAAAGCACTAGGCTGGTGTATTGAAAGGTGGGTGATACTTCAGTTCCTAATTAGAAGCTGAAAAGCAGTCTAAGGCTCCTCTGGCAGTGCTTGCTCACTGTTTTAAAAACAGAACTTCCCGAATAATTGGTTGCAAGGAGAAATTCTTCTGTCACAAATTCTACTACAGCATTTTGCAAACTTGAAAGGGGGAACTCAAGGTGCAGGGAAGTGTTTTTGAGGTACACTGGACTGAAGAGGGAAATGAGAAGTAAATGTGACTTTTCAATACGAAGCAAAGTTTCAAGTACCTGGAATTTGATAAAGGTATTGGTCTGTCTTTGCTGATGTGAGTCTGAATTGGTTTTAAGGTGCATTTATTTACTGTCTTAGCACTATCAGAGAGCACGTACGTGGGTATCATTTTATAGGGCATAACTCATTGTGCACTGTTTTTACAGGGGACATTCCAAGTGGCTGTAAGCTAATCAGGAATCGTTCTGACTGTAAGGATATAGACTGGATGACATACACTTGTGTGCTAGGCTTCCAGGTGTTTGGTAAGCATCCTTTTCTGTGCTGTTAAGCTGCGTGCGTTGTGCTTTTGTGATTTCTTTTGTCATTAGGCATATACCAAGATGACAGACCATGGAGACTGACTACAATACTTTCCCATGATACAGAGCACTGGATGCTCTGTAGGCCAAGTACAATTGATTCCTACTCAGTTTTGAAGTTTGGGGTTCAGGTTTTTTTCTGCTGCCATTTTAGACTACCAGTTTTGGAGTCACTGAAGCAAAAAGCTTCAATGACACATTCGAATGGCACATAAGCATTTACCTTGCCGTAAGATAGGTACAAGACTATGAGTATAGGTTATAGTCCATGACTTAAAATCATGACAGCACTTTGATATTTGTAGTGAAAGGTGAGTAATATGCACTGCTTCTGAAGAGTAAAAATGATTTAAAGATTCAGGTTCTTTGCCTTGTAGCTTATTTTTAAAATGTACCCAAAAGTCTGCAGAGCTGACAGACATGATTTTAATAGTGCAGTTGAAGACTGTGACCAAGCAGTCCAAACTGCTTTTGCTGAAGGCCAGCTCTGTTGGCCGTGAGAAGCCTCTCTGGAAGGGCTTGAAAAGTATGGTTCAGCCTCTTAGTGTCACAGAACCAAGCTTTGTGAACAGCTGCTGTATGTCTTGCTTCCACGGCTGAGATCAGATGCTTGCCTCTCCTCTTCATGTTGACGGAAAACTCAGAAGCAGGTAAATCACCAAATTCCTAAATCTTTTCTTCACAGCTACTAGGATTTCAACTTTCAGCATCAGTTTATGGGAAGGGTACAAGAAAACCAGTTAAGTCTAAATGCTTTCTGTAGTTTCTGACACCTATTGTGTGTGTTTTAGGACTGTTGTGTGCTTAAGGAGCAAGTAGCCACAAAGGATGGCACTCAACGTGTGGACTAAAACACAATATACCACACTTGTGTGGAGGACATTTGGTGCTTTATGGGCAGCCTTGATTTCCTTTCTGGGTAATAAAGATCTGGGCAGAGCAGGGAAAACAAAACTAGATGATCCAACCCTGACTTTTAAATCTGAGATTAAAAAATAAGAGGAAACAGCATAGCTCTTTGGCAGAGTCTGCCTAAGGTGGTAGCTGAAATCAGGAAGCCAATTTCAAGTTCATTTATTACTCCCACCAAATGACAGTATTTTATATATAGAAAGTTAATTGATTTAGAGTCAGTTGAAAACTCTCCAGTAGTACATATTCTTTAGATTGATTTCATTAATTGATGTGTGAGCACTAAGATGTTTCTGAATATTTTGCTTAGCATTTTGTCCTTAGTAAATTACCTACAGTGTAGCTTATTGGCATTGTAACATACTTAACGAGCTGCCTTTGCTGTCTTTAGAGAAAATAAAGTTCTTACTCCACCCACTGAATAGTGGGAAAAAAAAAAAAAAAAAACCACAAACCTGACTTTAAAGTTAAATGCTATTTGCTTTTTTTTTTGTTAAAAAAAAAAAAATGAGGAGACAGTGTGGGAGTTTGAAAAAGATAGGGCAGTTCTAAGTCAGCATTTTGTGCTGTACAAACTAACAGACAGCACATGGTTTTTATTGAGCCAAAGTCAGTCACCGTGAGGGAGGAAGAAGTTACTGTCCTGTGTGAGCGTGAATATCCCTCTTAGTCAACCACATGCTTTGTTGGAGTGTGGGGTGAAATTTCAGGGAGAGGAGGGAGGAATTCCTCCTAACTTCTGTACTAATTGGAAACCCAAGTCTGAGCTGTAAAACTGCAGTACTCTGGTGTAAATTAGTGTCTTATAACCCCTTGCTTACCTTTTGTCCATCTTTTTTCTTGCAGATGTGAATCATTAATTTTATAGGAATCTCTTGTGTCTTTTTTTTTTTTTTGTTAAAAATAGAGTCTCCCTCCTCCCCAACTTCTTCAGTGCTTTTCATCCAAGCAATGTTGTTATTCTTTTGTCTAGACATATTCCGTATCATTCTTTTAACTTAAAAGCATATTGAATTATACTTAGCCACTTGACAGCACTTACAGCTATGAATCTCACACAGACTGGGTTTCTGTGGAAAGGGTCATAGAATCAGTCAGGGTTGGAAGGGACCACAAGGATCATCCAATTCTAACCCCCCTGCCATGCCCAGGGACACCCTACCCTAGATCAGGCTGCCCACAGCCTCTGCCAGCCTGGCCAAAAACACCTCCAGGCATGTGGCCCCAAACACCTCCCCGGGCAACCCATTCCAGGCTCTCACCACTCTCATGCTCAACAACTTCCTCCTCACATCCAGCCTAAATCTCCCCACCTCCAGCTTTGCTCCATTCCCCCTAGTCTTGTCACTCCCTGATAGCCTACAAAGTCCCTCCCCAATATCCTAAAAAAGTCAGCAACAAAAGAAGTCTCTGCATGCTGTATCAGGCTCATTTCATCCTTCAGCATCAGTCTTGTTTTAAAACATCTGTGCATGAATTCAAGTGTTAAATTAAGAGTTGCCAGTTTTAGCAGCAAGCCTGATCCTAAAATAAGCTTTAAACAAGACTGATATTTTGAACAGGAAATATATAGTAAGCCTGAGAGGTTATCCTGGCCAAGACTGAGGTGTTGGGGGAGAACAGGAGAAGGAAGAGAGCAGCATTAGACTAGAGAAACATTAATGATATTTAATGCAGTGTGTGTTCTGTTTTCTAGTTTAATGGTTGGCTTACCTTCTGTAAGTTTGCTGTTTCTTACAGCTTCATGGGTTTTTGGTTTTATGGATTTGCTTTCAACTTGTTTCTAAAACTGCCATCACTAAATACGTGCTCTGCTTTCTCACAGGAGTTTGGCCCGAAGGATCAGATGGGACAGACATAAATGCTCTTGTCAGATCCCATAACCGAAAGGTGATAGCAGTTGCTGATGATTTTTGTAAGGTCCATCTCTTTCAGTATCCCTGTTCCAAGCCAAAGGTAAGTCTAGACCAGTCTAGTCTATGTGCTTGTTTGCACTGCATGAAGCTGCCTTTGCCAGACATCTGCTTCCAGCGTGGTCGTTTTGGAACCTGGCAGCCAAATAGCTCATTTATATCTGCAGATGGTGCTGGAGACAAAAGTAGGATTTTCCCCATTAAGCTCATATGTAAAATATAAATTAATATGCCTACAAGTGAAATGGCAATAGTCAACCCTGACTTCTGGAGCAGAAGGTTGATGCTCTTTTGGGGTTTGGCCTTGGTGTTAAGTCCATTATTTTTGGGGTAAATGTCTTAAGTCTTCCGCAAGTTACAAGCCTTAAGAAGAGAGGATGTATCATGGGGGGTAACCTATTGTAAATATAATTCTTTGTTCTTAAGAGAGTAGAGAACTGTCTGGAAGGGTTATGCAAAAGTAGTAGTAGTTTCAGGTTTTGGTACCGTGTGCTCAAGCACAAGATTTATCTTTCTGCTTGTTTCCAATAGGCTCCGAGTCACAAATACAGTGCTCACAGCAGTCATGTGACAAACGTCAGCTTCACCCATAGAGATGGTCACTTGATTTCAACTGGAGGGAAGGACATGAGTATTATTCAATGGAAACTTGTGGAGAAGGTAGCTCTGCCCCAAAATGACATCGTCATAGACATTGCTGCAACCAAAGTGCCCATCCCTGCCAGTGACAATGCTGTACAGTCTTCTGCACCTCTCCCACAGCCTTTTAATGATATGAACCAAAATGAAAATGTAACTGGCAGCTCTCTGGTTTCTTTGGAGAGCAACCTGGAGCAGTCTGTGGAGGCTAGCGAAGAGCAAAGCGAGGAGCAAAGCGAGGGGAGCAGCCTGGATCCCACTGAGCCAGGCTATGAAGAGCCCTCCAATGAGATAAGCGAGGAGCACAGCGAGTCCACGGTCACTGAAGAGCAGCAAGATCACTCACCAGTGTCTTAACACTCACAGCTCAGGTGGCTGTTATCTCCCTTTGTGTGCGTGCTTTCGTTGCAGGGTGAGGGTTCAAATAGGGAAAAAGTAGCTGAGATTCATGACCACTCCGGAGTCTGAGTTTCAGTGAGATTTTTAGTCTGAGCTTCAGTTCAATGTGTGGAACCATCCCAAGGATCTGTGTCAAGATCCGGTCACAGTTAGTAGTGGACATTACCATAGATCCATTTCAGTTCTGAAATTGCTGTCATGAAGTGGCATGAAATACATACTGGAAAGAAGAAGAAAAGAAAAAAAAAANNNAAAAAAAAAAAAAAAAAAAAAAAAAAAAAAAAAGGTTATCTCTGAGAATGAATGGAAGTAGACCATCTTAGTGACGTGGAAGTGCTTTCCAAAACTGGGGAGCGCTGTGCTGCTTTTTTTTCCAGGTGCAAAGACAACCAACCAACCAACCAACCAAAAAAAAAAAAAAAACAAAACAAAGCTCTATGTAGGGGCTGTTTTCCTTTGTTTTTTCTTAATGAGAAAAATGCTGGGAAACCATGCAAGAGCGCCACAGGCATGGCGATGCCTTCTTGACCTACCACGTATGCAATTTTCTAACACTACTAATTTCCTCGCGGAGTCTGGATGCGTTCGCAGTTGGTCTGCCCTGGGTGCTGCTAGTTCTGAGGCAAATCCTGTCAAGAGACAGTGTCAGCTGTTCCCATTTTCACAGACTACTTAATAACAGCCTGAACAAGTAACTGGCGTGTTTTCACTTTTCACGACCTGAAAGTTGATGTAAAGCGCAGGGCTCGGTTGTCTCTTCAAAGAGTTGCTTGCCTAGGAAGCTTGAAACTTGATGAGGTCGGCAGAGGAGGCATGGCAAGAACACAGAAATCAGATGGGCTTCAAAGTTAATCCTTAGGCCTTCAAGCAGAACTTGCTCCATCCCTAGAAGGAGAAACATAGATATAGTTAAGTTAAATTATTAAATTGGTGCTTAGGATTAGTGTATTAGGTTGATAATTTTTTATTTTTTTTCTTCTGAATTTCTAGAGGTAACTCTAAGAATCATTAAACTGCATTCTCTACTTTTTTTCTGGGCTTTTTTTCTCTTTTCATTTTTTTTTCTCCCTGGTTGCTTTAGTGATGTAAGCATACAGCAATTTAGATGATGATGTGATGTTTTGGGTTTTTTTTTCCTAGACTTGCTGATCTATCATTTTTGTGAATTTTTTTTT
>VWZI01004063.1:131580-174803 GCA_013396835.1 Psilopogon haemacephalus | reverse complement strand
CCCCCCCCCCCACAGCACTCATTAGAGTGTATTTTCTGAAGTGTTGCACTTTTGCTAAGTGCTGATGTGATAGCTTCAGCTGAAGGTCTGTAACCTTGCAGCCTCACCTATGAGATATTCAGCACTTTTATACCATTCAGCCCTAAAGTGGTCCCATCGATGATGCTGAAATAACATTATAAACTCTTTTTCTGCTTTTTCCCAAGGCATAAAAGGTAAATATTTAGCATTCACTAAGCCATTAGGAATCTGGGGTACTCAGCAAGCATGAAATTCAACTGCTATTCCACTAATTTAAAAAGGGAAAAACTATTGAGGTCTGGAGAGCAGGCAGAGTGCAGCAATAAATACAAGGATAAAAATAATAGACTGGTGAAAGTCTAATTGTGGGAAAGGTCTGAACCAGAGCAAAGAAAGTACTAAAAAGTCTAATTAAATCATTATTAATTCCCGTAATCTTTATATAATCTGTGAACAGTATGGAATTGTATGCATGAAACACAGTCCTCCATTCAGAATCAGAGCAGGACTCTCCTTCTTCTCCTTGCATCATTGAAAACTTTACTGAAAACAGAGGTGGTCTTTCCAGGTTCACCCTACTGCTAATGGGAAGGATGGCCAATAAAAAAAAAATACAACAACCATCACAAATATGAGAGTTAGAATCATAGAATCAGTCAGGGTTGGAAGGGACCACAAGGATCATCTAGTTCCAACCCCCCTGCCATGGGCAGGGACACCCTACCCTAGAGCAGGCTGCCCACAGCCTCATCCAGCCTGGCTGCCAACACCTTCAGGGATCCTTCATTTCAGATGCAGATATTTAAAACAAACTCGAAAAGGTTGTATCATTATTTGGATCCGATCACTTTTCCAAGAGATCTGTTTTAAACCATGCATGTCTAAAGTCCCACTGGTTGTGTAAGCAAAATTTACATCTCATTAGACATAAAAGAAAGCAGACAAGCTCAATCTTGGTCTTCTAGTCGTGCAGCAAACAAGTGAAAGAGGATTATAATCAGCTTTGCTCCATTTAGGAAAAAAATTCTAGGTTTTGATACAAGTAGACTCATAGAATCAGTCAGGGTTGGAAGGGACCACAAGGATTGTCTAGTTCCACCCCTCTGCCATGCCCAGGGACACCCTACCCTACATCAGGCTGCCCACAGCCTCTGCCATCCTGGCTGCAAACACCTCCAGGGATGTGGCCCCAACCAGCCCCCTGGGCAACCCGTTCCAGGCTCTCACCACTCTCATGCTCAACAATTTCCTCCTCACATCCAGTCTGAATCTCCCCACCTCCAGCTTTGCTCTGTTCCCCCTAGTCCTGTCACTACCTGATATAGAATCATAGAATGTTTAGGTTGGAAGAGAATCCCCTCCCTTGCCCTGCTGCCCACAGCTGCTCTTGCTGCAGCCCAGCACACAGTTGCTGTCTGGGCTGCACTCACACTGCAGCCTCATCTTGGGCTTTGCATCACCCCAGACCCCCAGGTCCTGTTCCTCAGGGCTGCCCTCAGCCATTCCCCACCCATCCCGGAATTGTGCTTGGGATTGTGCCCACGCAAGGTGCAAGACCTTGCACTTGGCTTTGTTGAATGTCATGAGGTTGGCCTGGGCACAGCTCTGCAGCCTGTCTAGATCCCTCTGGATGGATCCCTGCCCTCTAACACGTCACCTGTGCCACACAGCTTGGGGTCATCTGCAAACTTGCTGCGGGTGAACTGATTCCTCTATCCATGTCACTGACAAAGACGTTCAACAGCACTGGGTTTGTGACAGAACTATAGTCTCTCTTGTATAGGGCATTTTTCATGTTTAATGAACAAACCAAGAAACAATTAAAAGCCAGGAGAAGGTGCTCAAAACGAGAATACTTCTTGTTCTTACAGTGGTTTGTTTTGGGGTTTTTTTTTTCTATGCAAATAATTCTTCCAATATTGGAGCCTAACCTAATTGGTTTTTAGAGAGGTTTGTTAGCATTACACTCTGGCTCTGCAGATAAGGCTTTTAGAAAGTGTAGGCTGTTAGTGTGAGCAGTGGCTAAAATGACTGTGATAAGCCTGTTTCCACGCTGCCTGACAGTGTGGTACATGAGATGCTGGCCTTAAGTGTTTGTGCTTGCACAGATGACTGACTTTAAAATCCCAACACCTGCGATCTCTATAACGTTCAATTTCTCTCTGCAGCTGCTCCTCCGAGACTGTTGTGTGCAGTAATTAAATAGTTCAGCAGTCCCTCAGCATCACTGCAGTGTTATGAAAGATGGCGAATTAATAAGCTACACTTCAGCAGCACACAGCTTTAGTCCTCTCGGTTTGCATGATGCTTGGCAGGTAGCAACATTTTAGTTTAGGAGTCCTTCTTTTCCAAAATGTCCAGATCACTCTAAAACATGATTTTTTAAATTATTTTTTTTTTTTTAAAGTTAAAAGAAGAAAAGTGTCTCTCTGTTTGAGTTGATTTGAAGAATTGATGATGATAGTATTCTTAAAAAGGAGGGCTGGGTGGTGGAGAGCATGAAGGAAGTTCAGTGGAGAAAAAAGTAAGACACCTTGTCTTCATTCCTTGAGTTTCCTTAAACACCTCCAGGGATGTGACCCCAATCACCCCGCCCTGAGCAACCCATTCCAGGTTCTCACCACTCTCATGCTGAACAACTACCTCCTCAAGTCCCATCTGAATCTCCTCACCTCCAGCTTTGCTCCATTCCCCCTAGTCCTCTCACTATCTGACAGCCTGAAAAGTCTTTACTTAGGTCAAGACCCTGACTGATTCTATGATCCTATGACTCCTCTGCCTGAACCTGCACATTTCCCAACTAATCATTCTGCTTCTAACACCTCTTGCTGACCTTTCCAGATCACCTTGCATGTAAGGGTCTTGGTTTTTTGCTATAATGGGTGGCAAAACTACTTGATTTACTCCACTGTGTGGCACTCAGCACAGCAAAACCAGCAGCATTTCTGTGGCTGATCCTGTATGACTCTGTTCATGACCTTGTTACATTCCCATGCTGGGGCCCAGCATGTGGAAGAAAACACAGAATGTGTCGGTAAGCAGTAGTCTAACAGCAGATCCAGTGTTTAGTAGATGTGTCTAACTAGTCTATGTTTTTACAGTTGCTGTCCTCCCTGAAATATCTCTCTTCTGATAAAAGTGAAGCTGGATGCAACTCGATCACTCTTACCTATAAGGGGAATTGCAAGAACAAAAAAAAAAAGTTTGTAACTCCAGGGAAGTATCACTCAAATGCATTTCTTCTCTCATGTCTGATAATTGCTGCTACAGTAGAAAGCAATTGCATTTTCTCAGGATCTTTAGTGCAATTGTCCTTTTCAGCTGAGATTATCTGCAAAAAGGCTACTGGAGGATAATAGTTTGAAGCTGGGAGGAGACACACAATAATCTATTAATTAATGGCAGTTTCCACCAGCTGCCATGTGAAAAGCAGATCAACAGCTAAACAACACAACCAATTCATCAGCTCTTTAAACATCAATGCAAAGAGTTAGCTTCGTGGCATCCTGTCAGGATCATGGGCACCCTGCTATCCATGGTGTGCCTGCAGGGACTACTTCAACATTTGTTTTTTTCAGAGATTAAGACAAAATGAAGAGAGTTGCTATACAAACAGAATTGTTCCCTGCCTGAGCTACTCACAAGCTACTTGCTGGCTCTCCCAACATCACAGCAAATTATCTGAAATTGATAGATTCACATTGAGTAGCATTCATTTACTCTCCTGGCCTGGGGTTGTTCATCTGCTGATGGATGTGAAATCTCTGAGACGCTCCGCGGTCTACCCCGAGGAAAACGGAGGTGTTCTGTAAATGCAGGCCATCTGCTTCCCTCCATCACCAAGTGGATAGGGGGATCCATCACCAAGTGGATAGGGGGATCCATCACCAAGTGGATAGGGGGATCCATCACCAAGTGTACAGGGGGAATCGACTCCGTATGGAAGAGGAGCGCAGGGATGTTCCACAAGATGCAGCTTCAGTCTGCAGATTCCCCTCAGCCTTGCTCCAAAATGCAAAGAGGGAAAATGACAGCACACACTGGCCCACAAAGGCAGGAGGTGTTTGATGATTCTATTGATTTATCATTCTGTTATTTCTGATTGTTCCAAAAAAACCAGAAAGGACCATTAGGTTAGTGATCAGCAGTGACAGTGCTGCTACTAAACCTGCTGTGGACAGGAAGGGTCTTGTACAAAAGTATTGCTCTTTGTTTGTTTAATAAAATTAAAAATAAAGAAAGAATGGAAGAAAGGAATGGAGGAAGGAAAGAAGAGAAAGAAAAAGAAGTTATTTTTGCATGCTTTCATTTTCCTTACAGTTTTGGGGTTTTTTTTGGTGATATTTTATTTTAATTCCTGCCTTATTTACTGAGTTTCACTCAGAGTTGTGTGCAGCTGAAATCGCAGTTGAATTGTATCCTCCTGAAAGTACTGCAAGAGTTTTTCGACATTATGGGAACAGTCTTTGCATTTTTAAAGAACATATTTCATTGGTAGAAAGATGTGAAGTCTTGCAGGTGACCAGAGCAACAGAAATTAAATTTTATGGACAAAGCTTTATGTCTCAGAGGATTGGGAGAACCTTATCAAACACTGAAAATAAAAGCAGGTTGAGAGCTTAAGATCAGGTGGCAGTGGCAATGGTTGTTTATGGGAACACTGCATTTATGCTCAAAAAAAAAACTGAAAGCAAACAACCTCAAAAGAAAATTTTGAATGGAATGGAGCAAAGCTGGAGGTGGGGAGATTCAGACTGGCTGTGAGGAAGAAGTTCTTCACCATGAGAGTGGTGAGACCCTGGAATGGGTGGCCCAAACAAAAAGTGTTTGCTTTCTCAGTCATGGTTCAAAGTTTAAAACTCCTTGGTGTAAGAGAAAGAACTTTCTGCCTCTTCAGTATTGGGAAGCAAACTATTGCCAAGCCCAAACCACCAGAGATCTCCACATGATGCAACAGAGGCACCACCTTACCTTTGTATTTTTGTACTTCAATGGTTTTATGTTTCCTTGAATGAAAAAAAAAGAAAAAAAAAATGTTTCTTCAGCTAAATATGTTTATTTTCAGAGAAACATGGAATACTTTTTTTTTTTTTTTTAAGGTATTGTAAATGTGTTCTTGTTTAGAGTGACACAATTCTGAGCACAGGCTTGTATTTAAGACTGGGGAAAACAGACCCAAGTCTGTAGCCGACAGCTACAAATTAATCAGGAACTGTTTGAAAGTCTTACCCTTATGAAGCCTTGCTTCATCACTCTCCCTGTGTCCCTGCCCTTTATGATCAGAATGATTTCTGTTCCCAAGAGTTATGGCAAAAAAAAACCCCTAAGCACACTACTGGAAATCTTGATGGGATCAGTACATGGAATGTTTCCAGATCCATTTTAATGATTTGTTTATAGTATATGTGAATAATACATTTTTTTTTTTTTAATGTTCATGAAGCAAACAGCCAAACTTCAGGTGTTGTTTGGTTTTGGGGTTGTTTGTTTTTTTTTTTCCCCCCATTAATTTTCAGCCAGCTCTCTGCAGATCTGTAGGAGAACTGCTTGGAGCCTTAACCTTTCAGTTCAGGTTCGTCAATTATTCATAATACCATAACCATGCAAAGACTAAGAGCAACGGGATTCCCCTCGCAATCTGGAAAGCAAACCTTCCAGCTATCTTTAATATTTAAAGCACTCTCAAGCTCCTACTCAGTGCAACTGGCAGTGGGAAATCACCATTCAGACACCCACACTGATCATTATCAGTTGTTCTTCATGAGTGGTTTATGGCTTCATTTCTGGAGCTAAAGATGCTGACAGCAGAGCTGAGTCACATCACCCATGCATCAGACAAGATGGGGTGGTCACTTAGCTGCTTTTAAAACCCTTCTTTGAAGGAAGTCTTCAGCTTCAAAGGATTTCACTGAAATGTCACAGGTTGTCTCCCCTTTTTTTTTTTTTTTTTTTAAGGAGACCTATTCCATAATTTGAAGAAAACAACATGGGATGTGTATCACGGAATGATTAGGGGCAAGACAGCTGATAGCAGCTGATGCTGCCAGAAGCACTCCTCCTAATGGACTCCTAAGACACGGTGCTCTGCTTTTTTGTGCAGAGCCAGCCTTTATCCTCATTTTCCACTTCTGTTCTATATGTGAAGACTACCTGTATGCATGTGTTGGCATAAAATCTATCAAAGCTATTAAAACTGCTCTCATTAATCTTGCCTTCCTTCAAGAAGTCAGATGCTGTAAGCAATATTTACAGAATTGGTAATGATGATGATGATCTTAAAAGAGAAACTCTTAACAGCGAGCAAAGGGTTTAAGGGACATTGCATTGTCCCTAAACACCTTTTTAATCTTTATTCGTGAAAAATATCTGCCTGATGCTTTGTCCAAGTCCAATAAAGAAAAAAAATATTACGTTAAGGTGGAAAGAGATCGCTTGACAAGCATTAGGGTAACTACTAGATAGAAGCATTTATTACCACAAGAATTATACTGATGACATTAACAAAGTCATTTACTTGGTTTTCAGGAGTCTTCGACTGTACGTGAAGAGCAGTCTGAAATCACAAATGTATTTTCATTAATGATTTGACTCAATGATCTTGAGCACCTTTTCCAATCTTTATGATTCTGTGATCCTACAATAGGTAGTGTTCATCATACTGTATGGGCAGGATTAAATAGAAAACTTAACTCTGCCTTCAACTCTAAGTACCCCTTCACATCTTTAGTTCTATGGAGACAAGATCTTAGGGTACAATGCTCCATTAGAATACTGCAGCTTGTTTTATGTACCTCGTTCTCTGAATGTTTTTTTTTTCTGCAATGAATGAGAAATATTGAACCCTCAAGATTCTGAGGTAGAGCTGATTTTTGTTTGGTTGTTTTTTAATTAAGAAAAAAAAAAAAAAAAAAAAAAAAAGGGGGGAACAACTCATTAATAAACTCCCTTCATTTTGTAGCAACAGTACCATGAGCAGTTTCCATGGCAACATCATTTGCAGGAGGAGGAAATGTTCACTTTACAATTAAATTATAGGAGGTAGTTAATTTTTTCATCAAACACACATTAGAGCATGGAGAATTCCCAGGCAAGTACCTCACACTGTTAAAAATAGGGGAACTGCAGTATCCATGCAGTGCTGTCTGGAATAATGTATTGAGAGAGGAGGAATCTGCAGAAAGTGAAAGAGTGTCTGCAATTTCAACCAGTGAAGGACTCCAGTTTTTGGTGCCTATATGGAAAGGATTGAGCAATGGCTTGATTTGGCACATACCTGAAGCCTGGCTTCAGATGCACTCTTTGCCTCATTAGCCATCAGGACAAATGTAGATGTGATGACTGCAGTGTTTCACAGTTAACTGGCTATCAGGTAGGTAATGCTATAAAGGAGTTCTGATCATAGCATCATAGAATCAGTCAGGGTTGGAAGGCACCACGAGGATTATCTAGTTCCAACCCCCCTGCCATGCCCAGGGACCCTACCCTAGATTAGGCTGGACAGAGCCTCTGCCAGCCTACCCTTAAACACCTCCAGGGAAGTGGCCCCAACCACCCTTCTAGGCAACCCTTTCCAGAATCTCACCACTCTCACATCCTCTCTTAATCTCCTCCTCACATCCACTCTGAATCTCCCCACCTCCAGCTTTGCTCCATTTCCCCTGGTCCTGTCACTCCCTCATAGCCTAAAAAGTCCCTGCCCAGCTTTTCCGTAGCCCTCTTCAGATACTGGAAGGCCACAAGAAGGTCACCTGGGAGCCTCCTCTTCTCCAGACTCAACAGCCCCAACTCTTTCAGTCTGTGCTCACAGCAGAGGTGCTGCAGCCCTCTGGACATCCTCGTGGCCCTTTTCTGGACATGCTTTGGCATGTCCACATCCCTCTTGTAATAGAGGCTCCAGAACTGGATGCAGTACTCCAGGTGGGGTCTCACCAGAGCACAGCAGAGGGGGGGAATCACCTCCCTTGGCCTGCTGGCCACACTTCTGATTTCTGGGCTGCAAGTGCACACTGCTGGCTCATGTTGAGCTTCTCATCCACCAGCACCCCCAAGTTCCTCTCCACAGGGCTGCTCTCCAGCCAGCCACTGCCCAACCTGGGTTCGTGCTTGTGGTCCTGAGGGTCTACCTACACTGTAATTACTGCTGTAACATCTTTCCTTAACACAGTTCATGTGTATTTGGCAGGAATCTTTACAACTAGCTGGCTCCAGTATATGCAATACTTTAGCCACATGGAACATTGCATAAGATAATTTAGACACCTTGAAAGTCAGTTAATTTAGGCAATTGCCCTGCAGAGAGCACTCTATATTGCAGCAAGTAAGAGGTTAATGATACCACTGTTAGCTATTTCAAGTTGAAATCAGGATTATATGTCCTAGTAAGTTTTGGAGGTTCAAAGTGTCAAGCAGCAAGAGAAGATACGAGAAGCTGGGCTGCAGGGGAAAAGCTCAACAATAATAACGTGCAGCCAATTAAAAGATACTGTGGATAAGCTGCTTAAAAGGGAGCATGTGTAAAAAGCTCTTGGTCCGAGGTGGAAAAGGTCCAGACAGCACAAGAGGCTATGTGTGAGGTTCTCTAAGCTGAGGGAAAAAACAAGTGGAGGGCGGTTGCCCAAGTGGAGAGAATCTAAACTTGGCCCAAGTGGTGGGAAGGACTAGCAGAGGTGATGGTATTCTGCTAAAGCATATAAAAGCTAAAGGCAAGATTTTATTGGAGTCAGTGGTGTCCACAGCAGGTATCAGGGAACCTTCTGATATTTACATTTCAAGGAGCCACCTGTGTTCTAATTAGTGTTGGGATCAATCTGCTCCCTTGAGTGTCTTTTCCTAAGCTAGTTATCACTCAGAAAGCTTAAATCAAAATGCTAAAAAAAAAGGCTGAGAGCCATCGATGGGGAGCTGGCATATTTGAATTTGAGTTTTAAATCCGCACTTACGTGTCAGTAGAAATTAAATTTCCACTTACAAGGTTGCTTCTAACTTTTTGAAAAAGTGCCCTCTGAAGATAACAGAGAGGAAATCTCCAGGCACATTTTTAATACAAGAAGGCACCCACACAGTGAGTGTGAGCCAACACAGAAGGATTTCTGCCCTCAGTGCAGAGCTGACCACGTAGATAGGGCCAGGTCATACTCCACAGCTATGCACAATGCTCTGTCAGGCTCACCAAGCTGCCACACTCCTGTGGAAATATCACTCACGCTAGACACCCTTTATCTGGTTCAGGTGAAGCTGCAGAGGAATTTATTTTCTAGCTTCAGCTATGATTCCTCCAGGGTGGATCTTTAGCAACATTGCTCTCTGTATGGATTTTTCTTTTCTTTTTCCCCTCTCTGTTCTCCAGATTGTGAATGGAAGGCAAATCGAGTGGGTTTTGAGCCTTCTTTAGTCTTTTGCAAGCGTATAGATAACCTGCTGGAAGGAAATTGCTTTGTAAATAATTGTATTTGAGGAAAAAAAAAAAACAACAACATTTGCTTTAATAGCAGAACGCTGTCATCCCCCAAGAATATTTGTTATTACTGTTAGTAGCTGTTATGGAACACTGAGCAAACATTTGCCACTGTCTGAAGTCAGTAAGGAGGTGCATACGGTAAACAAATGTCTGAGTTCTCTCATTATCAGCAAAAAAAATACTTCAGCAATCAAAAGAATCTGGCTTAAGCTGTGTGTCATATTGCTACTATGCTGGAGAGGCACTGTAGGGAGGACAGGAAAAGTGCTGGGTTCTGAGGGGGGAAAAAAAAAAAGGCAGAAGATCAGGTTTACCATTTCCCTCTCTTTTTCTGAAAAAAAAAATCAAGAAGAGAAAGAATCTTCTAGATATGTAAGATATATCTATATAAGGTATATAGAGAGGTATATCTGAAGGGGGCCTATAGAAAAGCTGGGGAGGGACTTTTTAGGCTATCAGGTAGGGACAGGACTAGGGGGAATGGAGCAAAGCTGGAGGTGGGGAGATTCAGATTGGACGTGAGAAGGAAGTTGTTCAGCATGAGAGTGGTGAGAGGCTGGAATGGGCTGCCCAGGGAGGTGTTTGGGGCCACATCCCTGGAGGTGTTTGCAGCCAGGCTGGCAGAGGCTGTGGGCAGCTTGATCTAGGGTAGGGTGTCCCTGGGCATGGCAGGGGGGGTGGAACTAGGCAATCCTTGTGGTCCCTTCCAACTCTGACTGATGCTATGATTTAATGACTGCAGAAGGAGAGAAACATTGTTTTTACTTTTCTTAAAGTCTACCACTATTTTGCTTCCCAACCTGAGGCTGGGATGAGGAGTCTCAGTCCTATGGAGTTTCACACCATGCTGCAGCCCTCAGAGCAGGAACTTCATGTAGAAGGGCTTTGGATCAATATTCAGACTGGCAGGAAGGAATTTTTCTACTTGTCTTACAGAAAGGTTTTTTTGGTACACTGATGAGTTTGTGAAGCAACTAATTAAGACTGAGCTTCCCTACCTGCATTTCTGCGCTCTAGAGGATGTCTGGTTTTTGTCACGGCTTGCACATTTGATTGACAAATTAGAAGCATCAGATCACTGTCAGATACTCATAAATCATTTGATCTAGAGCTGTGCAGTGCATAACAGGCACGGTGCTTCGGCCGTGTTTTGCTGAAAGGAAAAGTAGATAGTTGAAATGAGAACAGGTAACTATTTGGTGGGTGCACTTTTTGGGTAAAGGAGAAAATGTAAATAGGTCCAATGAGACCCTTAAACTGAAAGGGGCCTGTTCCTGCAGAGTGTGTGATGACACTATTTACTTGCCCATGAATACCTCCAGCAGTGTTGGAATTACCAATGAATTCTATACCTCGCTTCTGAAACCCTACTGCTAATCACCTTTCATTCAATTCTGTGTAAACTGTGTAGCAGGATAAAGTGAGTAGAGTTGTTGTTACTATTGTTGTTGTTATTTGTTTAGAATGAAAGCAAAAAAAAAAAAGAAACACACTTTCTATAGCTTGTTATTAAAAAATCTGCTATCTGTGGGAATGGTCTTCTTCCACGATAGTAAATCTGGACAGTAGCAATTTTGTAAAGCAGTCAAATGTGGGATGGCTGGAGAGCCATGGATAGAATCAGAGAATCAGAGAATTAGTCAGGGTTGGAAGGGACCACAAGGATCATCTAGTTCCAACCCCCCTGCCATGCCCAGGGACACTCCACCCTAGATCAGGCTGCCCACAGCCTCTGCCAGCCTTGCCTTAAACACAAAACTGGAGGTGAGGAGATTCAGAGTGGAGGTGAGGAGGAAGTTGTTGAGCATGAGAGTGGTGAGAGCCTGGAATGGGTTGCTCGGGGCGGGGTGATTGGGGCCACATCCCTGGAGGTGTTTGAGGCCAGGCTGGATGAGGCTGTGGGCAGCCTGATCTAAGGTAGGATGTTCCTGCCCACGGCAGGGGGCTTGGATCTAGATGATCATTGTGGTCCCTTCCAACCCTAACCGCTTCTATGATCCTATGATTCTAAGAACCAGTCTCTGACAAGGGATAATCATTACTGGCATAGCCTCAGGCAGGGCTATCAGCTTTTTCCTGCATGCAGCAGGTTGATTTTTGGTGGGAAAAGCTCTGCCACAAGATGGGAGTGTTTGGCCAGCCGTAGGGGTCTGAATGGGGGCGACAGTGCAGTGGTTTCCCTGGCACGCAGCCTTCCCTTACCCTCTGCAGATTGCTGTACAGATGTGAAGAGAGCCTCCCTGAACTCTGCACGTTATTAGCTTCTTGCTTTCACAAAGACTCAATTACACTAGAGAGAGTTTTCCAATCATTAGCACCAAATTTCCTCCTTGTAACGAGAGAAATTTAATCTAAGCAAGAACCAGCATACTCACATCCTCTCTCCTCGAAAATCACTTCTGCCTTCACGCAGGAGAAGGGCATCTTCAAATGCTTCCTGAAATTGCCACTGTGCTGCATAAAAATTGCCTCCTCCACAGAGGCTTTTGTCTCACCAAAGTCATGATGGAGACTGCAGATAGTGTCTATTATTTTTTTCTTCCAGCACACCTATGTAGGTCGTTGAAGTAATCCCTGAGCGTGTGGTTGTTTTCTTTCAGTCTACTGGATGTCTAAGAGTGCTGACCTCGAAGCAGTCTTCAGGTCTTGCAGGGTTTTAGGTACAAAGACTGATCTTGACTCATATTTGAAGGGAATTCTGAGCAAATCAACTTGCAAGCCTTTGCACCAGTATTCTTCCTCTATTTGCCGTACACTGCATTAAAGATTTTCAGTTTTAGGTAGATGAAAAATTAGTTACATATCTGGGATAGGAATCAGATGGCTAAAATGCAGAGTGGGGACCAAAAACATCCCTCTGTGCTTTCAGATGAGACCAGTAGAGATCAGCTCCTTGGTGTCTACGTTCAAATAGCAATGAAGCCATTCTCGAGCACAGACAGGTTGAACATACCTTGGAGGTGGCTCTGAAGAGCCTAGCAGTGCTCTCCTAAGTAACATCAACCTGTGTTTTCTGTCTCTTCTTTCTTATCTCATGATAAGGATTTTTCATAGAATCATAGAATCAGTCAGGGTTGGAAAGGACCACAAGCATCATCCAGTTCCAACGCCCCTGCCATGCCCAGGGACACCCTACCCTACATCAGGCTGCCCACAGCCTCTGCCAGCCTGCCCTTAAACCCCTCCAGGTGGCCTCAACCACCTCCCTGGCCAACCCATTCCAGGCTCTCACCACTCTCATGCTCAACAACTTCCTCCTCATATCCAATCTGAATCCCCCCACCACCAGCTTTGCTCCATTCCCCCTAGTCCTGTCCCTACCTGATAGCCTAAAAAGTCCCTCCCTAGCTTTCTTGTAGCCCCCTTCAGATACTGGAAGGCCACATCTGAATACATCTGTATAAAGTTTGGAAACAGCCTTTAAAAACTAAGAGACCCTCTGTTTTTTTTTATAACAAAATGAGGAAGGAGAAGATGGCTTCCCTTGGCCTGAGCTCTGGTATTCCTCACCCTTCTTTTTTCTCCTTTTTATCATTATGATGTGTGTTCAGACTATATTAAGATTAAAATCAGTCCACCTCAGCTTTTCTGGCTAACTTCAATTACAGTTCTAATCAGTGTTAGCAATATGTGCAACCATCAGAGTCTCATTTATATGCATAGAAGCCATCCTGTTTGATTACCAAGGCAGGCTGGAGATTACCCTCTATGATAGTCAGACTTAAACCTCTGACACAGGTTATTATTCCACTAAACATTTAAATTATTAAACGAAAGAATAATGTGACAACATTACAAAGCCCCTAGAAAATTACTTTCCCCCCCCCCCACTTAATACCATTTTAAATAAACAAATAACCCTCAATCAAATCTTCCATCCCAAAATCCTGAGGTTCAGCACCTCATTAACAGAGCTGTTCATGCCACCTGCGGCATTCATGCCGTGTCTAAGACATTGCTGCTTCTTGTTTAGGTGGGTAAGGATTAACAGCTGTCAGGACTACAGCTAAAAGACTCTGAAACAGGATCAATAGTTGGATAAATAAGGATTCTTAGGAGTATGAACCAATATGTATCCTGCTGAAATACTTCTTTCTGATGGTAAGCTTTTAGAAGATGCTTTTGCTCTGGAAATTAAAAGCTAACAGAGGCTGTTTTTAAACACTTGCAGTGAAGAGAGTAGGCTTAAGGGAATTGTCATATGGGTTATTTTTTTAAAAAAAAACAGTGTTGGGGGTTTTTTTCTGTTTTGAGTAGAGATTCCATTAGGTAGACGGGGTTTCCCATGCCTTATGGCAGTCTACTAAATTATTTTTTGTTATCTGGAATATAAATAGTACTAA
This sequence comes from Psilopogon haemacephalus, assembly GCA_013396835.1. Taxonomy (NCBI): domain Eukaryota; kingdom Metazoa; phylum Chordata; class Aves; order Piciformes; family Megalaimidae; genus Psilopogon; species Psilopogon haemacephalus. The sequence goes on along the minus strand of VWZI01004063.1, from coordinate 160,982 downwards.
CATACACTTTAAAGTGCCTCAAGGTTAGCAAATACTAAAGAGGCTGTGCTAGTTCTGATGTTTTTATAATGGTGCTTTAGAGCAAGGCATGAGTCCTAAGAGCATATGTCAGCCACCATATCACTTATGTCCTTTTTCATGAAAAAGGACAATTATTGGACCTGCCTTTATTCTTTGACAGAAACCTGTCCTGAAAGGACAAGCCCCAGACATGCCCTAAAACAAAGAATGGGCTGAGAAGTTCTACGTCTATGGCCCAGACTTGCCTGGACATGTCCCAGGTGCAGGAAAACCAAGTGCACATGTGGCACATGGTCTGACCTTGTGGCACGCATAAGGACTGTGTATTTCTGGCCATGTTTGGGCAAACTCAATCCCATGGGTGAAAGTATAGAGTAAAAATAGACAGTAACGACCTCTGCTACTGGTCATTATTGTCTGAGGAGAGTTATATTAATACTGGCCAAAATGGTAAGTCTTGCCTTGCCTTGTATTGCCCAGAGAAACAAGAAGGGCTGCTGTTGAGGGTGCTACTAAAACTACCCAGCTGCAAAAAGCTGCAGAGGCAAGAGATGCTCCAGACCTGAGAGCCTTGCCATTTTTAGCAGCACAGGAAAACCCCAGCCACAGCCTGCCAGACAATCACATCACCTGCTTGCCTGTACATGTTAAAGGGATAAATCCTTCATTAAAAGCAGCATAGCCATGAGTAAACCCAGGAAATTTAACCCTACAAAGGCTCTTGTAAAGGTTCTAGGTGTCAGCCGCCTTGCTTAGTGGCAATAAAATCCCCTACTGGGCAAGCAGCTTTATCACTGTGAATCTCTTTTCAGTTAAAATTCTGGTTTTGCTTAATTGTTTAATTTTTATTTTTTTTTCTTTGTGGCTCTGTGCTGGACTCTTTCAAGCAGTTCTATGTCCCTCTTGAACTTAGGGGCCCAGAACTGGACACAATATTCCAGATGTGGCCTCAGCAGGGCAGAGTAGAAGGACAGGAGAACCTCTCTCACCTACTAACCACAGCCCTTTTAATTCACCTCAGAATGGCATTGCCCCTCCTTGTCACCAGAGCACATTGCTGGCTCATGGGCACCCTCCCATCCACTAGGACCCCCAGATCCTTTTCCCCTTTGCTGCCTTCCAGCAGCTCAATCCCCAACCTATACTGATCCCTGGGGTTGTTCTTTCCCAGGCACATCACTGGTTGCCTGGTTATTAATATTAATAATCATAATAATGATTCAAATTTTGACAAAACCTCTGGCTTAGTGGTGCAAGTAATTTCATGCAAAGAAAACTGTACTACAAAAGAAAACAAACTCGATCACGAGGAAGAGTACTCAGTGTTCAGCTCAAACATTGTTGGTACACTACAAATTTAGCATCACGTTACAGTGTGCTGGACCAAAAAAAGTCTCTTAAACCACTTCAATAAAGCTTTCTTATCAGAGTAATCCCTTCTTGCCACTACCCATTAAATTCAAGGTCAGTTGAAGTCCTGCGAGGGAGCCTTTCATCTCTTTTATATGCTTTGGGAGAAAACCATAACACATAAACAGTACGGAGCTCCTAACAGAGCTAAGAGCTGACTGAGAGGCTTTAAAATGCAGTCAGTATATGCTTTGCCTTCTAAACTGAAAGGAAAGTCATACTCATGTTACAGATAAAAAAAAAAACCACACACACACAAACAAACAAAGAAAAACAACAAACACAAGGAAAAAGAAAAAAAAAAAAAAGAACACAAACTCTAGAGGCTTGGGTTTATCTCTGAATGATGCCAACAGTTCCACTTCTGCAGCCTGAGCTCTTAAATCAGTTTCCAATTGACAAGAAAAGGGTTAGATTAAGAAAGCAGGGAATTAAAACCAAGCTGTATTAACAGTTGATTACTTCTGCTGCGTGAATCAGCTCGGCTTTATTCAGTGATGTTTTTTGATGTCTTTCAGCATTGCTCTTCCACTAACTTTGGCTGATGTTACTTCCTAGAAAGGAATTATCCCGACTCTGTATTTTCTTGATTCGAGGAACGTATAAAAATCAAAACTGCCAAGAATAAATTTAGGCATCTGACGTAAGAAAATTCTCAAATACCACTTTCGTATAGGGGCTTCTAAACGTTGAAGCATTCATTTGTAAGCAAATAACCTGTAATTGCTTGTGAAAAGATGGGTTTTTAAGCAATCACTCCAGCTAGAGTATAATTACCCCAAAAGCAGCGGTTTTTCTATCGTGCTTCTGCAGCTACAGGTGTAGAAAACTGTAGAGGTATTCAGAACAAAAAAAAAACCAGTTATAAAGACCCTTGAGCATGGAGCAAACCCCTTTTGCTAGGCAAGAATGGGTGGATAAGATTACATGAATGGCATGGGCTGTGGAAAGATGCAGGTGATTGCAATTCCCTCTCTGTTCTGCCATGTAGAAATCTGCAAACTCCAGTTTCAGCTCAGGATATAATTTCCCAACGTTGTTGTGGGTTTTGCTCTAAGACACATACAGAGAATTTGGCCTCCCCAGGTGTTCTGTAAATATGAAGTGTTTGCACAATGTGAGATGAGAAGTGCACCATCCCCACAGGAGTAAAGAAAGTGAATGAAGAGGGCTTCTTGTGGTACCGTGGAAGTCATGCATCGAATTAATCTCAGTGCTGGCACAAAAATATGTCTTTAAACTATATTTCACACAGTTAATGATAGAGTACGATGAAGACATGCTCCTGTGTTATCACAGGATCACAGAACTGGTTGGAAAAGATTCTGTTATCACAGAATCACAGGTTGGAAAATACCTCTAAGATCATCAAGTCCAACCTATCACCTCACTCTTCTGATTAACTAACCCATGGCTCTAAGTGCCTCGTCCAGCCTCCTATTAAACACCTGTGGACTTCACCACCTCCACAGGCAGCCCATTCAAATGCCAATCACTCTTGCTGTGAAGAACTTCCTCCTAATGTCCAGGCTAAACCTGCCCTCACACAGCTTGAGGCTCTGTCTTCCTGTTGCTGCTTACCTGGGAGAAGAGACTGACCCCTGCCTGGCTACAACCTCCTTTCAGGTAGTTGTAGAGAGCAATGAGGTCTGCCCTGAGCCTCCTCTTCTCCAGGCTGCACACCCCCAGCTCCTTCAGCCTCTCCTCACAGGACCCTCTCCAGCCTGTTCATCAGCCCTGATGGCTTTGTAAAAGGATTTATTATTACTTTACACATTTTGTAAGTTGTTTAAACTCTTTAGCCTGCTTTGTTTTGTTTTTTATATTTAACCTGCCAGAGTTCCTTCTCCTCCGTTTTCCTCATTTGGACATGAGGTCAACTTTTCTTGACAGGATTAGGGGGAATGGAGCAAAGCTGGAGGTGGGGAGATTCAGAGTGGATGTGAGGAGGAAGTTGTTGAGCATGAGAGTGGTGAGAGTCTGGAATGGGTTGCCCAGGGAGGTGGTTGGGGCCATATCACTGGAGGTGCTTAAGGGCAGGCTGGCAGAGGCTGTGGGCAGCTTGATCTAGGGTAGAGTGTCCCTGGGCATGGCAGGGGGGTTGGAACTGGATGATCCTTGTGGTCCCTTCCAACCCTGACTGATTCTATGATTCTATGACTTCACTCTCTCTCTCTCCAGTCGGTTGTAAAAATGTTGTCTCTTTCAAAATGATGCTGTTAAAATTATTTTCCTTCCAACTCTTGACCTCCTGTCTCTTGCAACAACTCTGGCAAGACCCTGTCTCCTCTGCCTAGACCCCTGTCTCTCCTAACATAATTTAAATAATATTTTGTAGACGTTCAATTCATTTAAAGGGAATGAAATAGAACTTTTGGACATATTTCAGAGCCAAAACCTCCACTAAAACTAAACTTCAAAGTTTACTGGCTCCAGCTCGGTTTACTTTTATTTCATAGCTCGTAGCAGAGAGTTTCAGAAGCTGTCAGCTTGAAGCCCCAGTGTGCTGCTTTGAACTAATTGGAGGATTTGAATAAGAAATTAGACTATAGGCTGAGAAAGGCAAACACTGATGCTGTTGCTTCACTCATAGCTTTACTGAGAAAGGAAAAAAAAATATTGTTTAAGAGTTGTAACCCAAATACAGATAAGTCAGACCACTTTGGGCTATGGCTGCTGTTGCATGGCTCTTTCTCCCTGCCTTTCCTATCTGGATCTGAATAATTTCACTAACTTCTTTCCTGCTGCTGATCTCCCTGGCACATCTACCTTCACCTATCTACTGCATAAGACAGACTTGAGATAAGATTGGGGAAAGAGGGGAGGTGGTAAAGGTGGTTAGAAACCCCTTTTAGGGGTTTTGGTCTCTGGGAGGGGGGTGGTGTTTCTGTATTACCTTTTTGCTGTATATACCTGTTATACATTGTAAATATCTGCTTGTATATTGTGCAAAGCTGTAAATACAAAGCTTCATTTATTAACTTCTAGCCGACTGAGTCTTAGCCTGGCTTATTTCAAAGGGGGAGGGGGGGCAGATACCTGCCCAACCACCACAGTGTGTGAAGTGAAGGCGTTCCTCTACGTTCCTCTTTTCAAAAGCAGATTTATTAAAATGGCTCAGCACTTAGGTCTCCAGGCGCTCAGATGAACTGTTGATCTTCCTCAGATAAATTCAACTTGCGTCTTGCAAATCTTAAACCTTTTGTCACCTCTGCCCAAGTGAGCTGAGAAAGAGATAAAACAGAAATATAGGAAGACAGTCTGTTTTGAAATGTCGTTGGTATCCAGCTAAAGAATGTGTCTTTGTCTAAAGAAACAAAGAACTCTATAAAAAATGTTTTCAAAAATAAAAAGATTATTTAATAGCCCAAGCATTGATTTACCAGAGAAGTTATTAGGAGGCTATGGCTGTGGACTACATGAAACAATCTCACACCTTTAGAAACCACCAGTTTGGTCTGTATGCTTTTATTAAAACAGAGTTGAAGGTGGTCAGACTGGTACCAGTTCTTCTAGAGAGAGTCTTTTTTTGTTGTTGTTGTTGTTGCCCAGAGATCTATTTCAAACAAAGTGGGCTCAAACTACTCACTGTGCTTTCCATTTCCATATTATAATTTTGTCTGGGTTGACAACAATCTCAAATGATATTATTTGACTCAAAGAATTGTAAAGAGTGAATGATAGATATCTAAATCAGTTACTTCTAGGCAAATCCTGGAATCAAATATTGTCAAACACAGTTTATCTAGGGCTCCCTTTTAGAAAGCAATCTCAGTCCTTTTAGCTTTGGAAAAACTTTTATCTTCTGAAAACATAGGATATGCCTGTTGTGGAAGGTCAAAATAGGCAAGATTAGGCTTAAACATGTCCTGGCTAGCCCAGATATTTTTCTGCTCTGCCTCCTTCTGCTGATGGGGAAAGCAACATGGGAAAGGAGGACAAAAGGCCCTGGTGCCTTCCAGTCTCCTCCATGCCCCTCCAAACTTGTTTACAGGGTACCTGCACTTGTTTGTTTTCTGCCCTGCTTCACCTATATGGTTACGTTTGGGTAATTGCCATTCTGATGTGTTGATCTGTGGCCAAAGGGCCATTAGACTCAGGTTTTATTGATAAAAGGAGATGAGCAGGTAAAGACAACGTGCTGCTGCCTTTGCTTGTTGGTTTCATTGGCATTGAGTGCATCCTCAGCAAGTTCGCTGGTGACACCAAGCTGTGTGGTACAGCAGACAGGCTGGAGGGCAGGGATGGCATCCAGAGGGACCTGGACAGGCTGCAGAGGGACTTCTTAGGCTATCAGGTAGTGACAGGACTAGGGGGAACGGAGTAAAGCTGGAGGTGGGGAGATTCAGACTGAGGAGGAAGTTGCTCAGCATGAGAGTGGTGAGAGCCTGGAATGGGTTGCCCAGGGAGGTGGTTGGGGTCACATCCCTGGAGGTGTTTGCAGCCAGGCTGGCAGAGGCTGTGGGCAGCCTGATCTAGGGTAGGGTGTCCTTGGGCATGGCAGTGGGGTTGGAACTAGATGATCCTTGTGGTCCCTTCCAACCTTGACTGATTCTATGATCATGTGGACACTCTCACCAGTCTGTCATCTCTTGTCTTGTGAAGTGGTAAGAAGCTCTGTCTATGTGTCTCCATACAGCAGACATGTAGCCTCCTACTTCTGAACTATGTGTGAATTGCAAATACATCTTCTGAGAGCGAGGTAACTTGGAAAGAACGAGGTTACTGTGCATAATAAATCCCCCATATGCTTTTCTTCTGTGCTACAGCCCACAAGAGAAACATTTCAGAGAGGGCTACCATACAATTCACATTCTTATTGTCAGATCTGGGAAATGAGCACAGATACGGCATGAGGAATGGCCTTGTTCCTTTGAAGCAGAAAGAGGAAAGTACATATATAAATTTGAGGTATAACTGCCTGGAAAAGAGATTTGAGATCCCTTAAATCAATCATGTTTAAAGGGGATGAGATCAGAGGTAAGGACAAAAGAAAACTTGTATGTTTTTACTGCTGTCTGTAGCATCTGTGCGATATTACAGGTGTTAAATTAGCCACAGGAGGGCTCTCTCGGTCTTTATTTCAAGAACTATAATAGGAGTAACTGCGAAAACTTGGGGGGGAGTGGGGGGAGGTTTGAAAAACAGATTTATACTCTCATTACAAGAATATTTGGCACGCTGCCCCATTTCACAGGGCTTGCTCTGGCTGCGTGCAACTGCCCTTTAAAGCGCGGCGCTAGCAAGGTAACTGCAGGCTGCACTTCTTCACCTAAAAATAGCCATTAAAATACTTTCACCAGCTCCACTGTTTCTTGATCAAGCAGTGAAGGGAGGAAGGACTCCAGGCTGCAAAGAATTTGTTGGTATAGCTGAGCGCTGACCACAGGCTGGTGTTTAGTCATGAGAGAATGGGAAACTACATATGGACATTGGTACCTCTGGCCCCTCGCCCGTGCGAGGATTAACCACACGTTGACATCTGGAGCTGTAGAGCCTCCCAGGGCTGTGTTGTGGCTAAGCAACAGCCTGTTAGAGGAAGCCTGAGGAACAGCTCTGCCTGTTGGCAGTTCCTGCAGAATTTCTACTTAAAAATGACAGAAGGTCCTCAGGGTGCCTATAGCAGCTCGCAGAGGTATCTGGTTGCTCCGCAGTCCTGCAGTTAGCCTTGAAACAGCCTCAGGAAGCAGGCAGAGCCTCATTTAAGCAGAGAGGAACTGAGCAGCTAGATTCAAAGAGGGATTAACACTCTGAAGCGCAGGGTGGTGATCCAAATCTTTTGCCTCTTCCCTCCAAGCAGCAGCTTGCTTCTAACGCTGCCTAAATCCACTGGAGGCCTCCGTTTGCAATTCCAGAAATGCTGGAATATTTGCAGTGCAGATATCCTTACTAGCTCCCACCCAAAAAGCTGGGCTCTGCAAGCTAAGCAAAGTGGCATCGCCTCAGTTCCCAAAACGCCTTTCAGGTGCAAGATCATCCATCCTGCTTCACTGCCAGCATTTTCTCTGTCTCCATTATGGTCTCTAACAGCAGACACAAAAAGGGTAGGGAGGCTAGCATGTGTCAAAACCTTGTCTAAATAAGCAGCTTGGAGGCTCCTGGGTTTGCACTGGAGAGAATTTAGTGGATACAAAACAAGCTGTGCACTTGACCTCAGGGCAAGCAAAAGGTTTTGTTGCTGCTCTGTTTAGCTGTATTAGGACTAGATAATTGGGTCCTCACGAAGAGCAGTCATAAATTTTCTACTCAAAATTTGATCTGCAGCGTGCTTGGGCTACAATTTTAATCTTTTGTGGTAGCCATGTGGCTACTAAGAACACTTGCTTGCATATATAGAAGTCCTTTCTCTTCCAACAGAAATACTCTAGCACCAAATTAAATTTTGCTCTTGTTGGTTCTCTTTCTTAATATAGCATTAACTCTTGAAACTGTCACCATGTGGGCCAGAACATAAAATTCAAGACTTAAACAAGATGGAATTTGTTTCTTTGCAATTCCCTGGGATGTGGATTAAAGTTCCATCTGGCTCTGATTTGTTAAAAGCTGTTAAAATTGGAATATTTCTACCTGAGTAGATTTTTCATCAGGAATGATGATCTTTTATCCTAAGTAGATCTCCTGGGCTTTTCCCTCTTTAGACAGCTTACTGGAAGTTCTCACTCCCAACTAGGCAAAGTAGTGCTTGGTTGGATATGAAACCTCCAGAGAGGGAAGAAGCTGATATTCAATCCAGTGTTTGATTAGGTGGTCTAGGTTCAGGGAGTTTCCTGCTCAATGGCTTTCTTATAACCCTGTCTTTTGGAGATTTCTGCTTTCTTTTCTACAGGAAGCACCCCAGGTAGTGATATAGATTTCACTTGGAGGCACTACTCACTACAACTTGGTTTTGAAACTTTAAAGTCTTTGACTGGCTCAGGTGATAATTCTGGGCATAGAACTAACATGGTAAGTCATTGCATCTGGTTTCTAGCCATTCACCTAAGACCTAACTTGTCCTTCCTGCCTGTGGTATTATCCTTCTCTGGGTTTGCTCCACTAACCAGAACGAAAATTACATTTCCTGTAATTCACTTATGTTACAGTACCCTTCAACGATTTCATTCCCTAAAGATCAGAATCTGTAACATTGTTGGTTTGGGTTTTGTTTTTTGTTTTTATAAGCCTTTTCCCAGAAATTAAGACAATTTATTCTTAAGAGGCTAGTCAGTTAAATGCAAACCATTCCAATAGTTTCCAAATACGGCTGAAGGGTTTTTCTTCTGGTAAACTTGCCATCACAAAATGGTCTGGATGAAAAAGATGCAGACTCTAGATAATTGCATTCACTCTCCTTGTCAGTTAGCATCATTTTCTCTTGTCAGTCAAAGCTGGATTAGTGATTCTTTCCTTTGCCTTGTCAGAGCTTGTATGTCTGAAATGTCAGTGCTCTGGTCCTTGCTTTCCACAATTGTTTTCTTTCCATTAGCCAAAGCTTTGGACCACTTTTCCTCTCTACCTTTAGAATTCCAGGTATGTCTTAGCAGGACTTTCTATCCTATTTATTGTTGCCTTAACTACTCAACCATTTTTCCCCTTTTCCAACACATTCAATTTTAGTTTGTCTTTCATGATGTCATTTCCTTACATCCTAGTTGTGTGGTAGTGTTAGTATTAGACTAACAAAGTAATCAGGCTTGAGTAATGTAAGATTAAAGGAAAGAAAAAGAGTATACTAGAAATGCTCCCTGTCCACGAAGCTACAAGCCATTTGGTGCTTAGATCACCTCCTGTTTGTGGTATGCCACAGTAGGATTTATTTCCTTTAGCTGCTTGCATGCAAAACTAGGAAAATAAAGCTAAANTAGTGGGGGGAAAAAAAAAAAAAAAAAAAAAAAAAAGAAAAAGAAAAAAAGGAAAAAAGCTTGGCATGTTATATATTTTTTTTTGCTCTCCCACAACATTCCTAATTGTCTTTTAAAGACTTTCCATGTTGAAGATGATCCTGATCACATCAAAGCCATTTATCACAGTTCTTTAATATTCTTAGCATTCCTTGCAACAAATAGAGAATGGTCTGTTCCATATGTTAGCAGAGTCCTCCTCAGTGTTCTTTTATTTGGAAGAAATTAATCCACTTTTGTTTGGTTTTTTTTTTAAGGTCAGGTTTTCTTGCCATCCTTGGAATATTTATCACACACACACACTCCTGTCTTCATTGTCTGTGTCATTACTGTTTCTGAAACAGGGCAAAGATTTGGGAAGGATTTCTTAGGTTAATGCTTCCAGGCCTTTTCCTCAAGAACTTGGTCATGTTGATCTGAATGACTCATATTCAGCTTGTGGTCCAATGTCATAGAGTCATAGAATCAGTCAGGGTTGGAAGGGACCACAAGAATCATCTAGTACCAACCCCCCTGCCATGGGCAAGGACACCCTACCCTAGATCAGGCTGCCCAAATGGGAGTGGTGAGAGCCTGGAATGGGTTGCCCAGGGGGGTGGTTGGGGCCACATCCCTGGAGGTGTTTACAGCCAGGGTGGATGAGGCTGTGTGCAGCCTGATCTAGGGTAGGGTGTCCCTGGGCATGGCAGGGAGGTTGGAACTAGATGATCCTTGTGGTGCCTTCCAACTCTGTCTGATTCTATGATTCTAAAATATAGACCAAGTATGCATTCTGTTAGATTATCACCTGTCACCTCCCAAGTAAAAAAAAAAGTTACAGATTAAATTACTAAAATGCATGATATCAAAGTGCCTGAGGTTTGATTACTTGTATTTATGTAAAAATAATCAAAAGAATGGTTACTGGAGGCTCTCACAATGCCTCTACTTACAAATAGTGATTTCTGTATCTTATATTGATAGGGGCATTTGTAAAGGTGAAACACTGAGCAATCTGGAAGGAAATAACTAACCTGCAAGCTTTCTGTCCTCGAGCTGAGGATGACATTCTTTTGACTACGCCAGTCCCTTGAAAGGGCTAAGGAGTAAGCTCAAGAAAAACAGCAAATACATATTTTTGTCTGTCTATTTAAATTCACTATGATCCTCCCAACACCCCCAAGTAACGTGCAAGACTGGGAACAAGCAAACTACGCTGCTACAGAAACTTTGCATCATCCTAAATCCACCAAGGGCGTCAAAATGGGCACTAGGGGAAAATCCCGGCGTAAAAGAACATCCATTTCATTTTTTCTTAAATTTGTTTGTTTTTTTCAAAGTGTGGCAAAGCGAGTATGCTAGTGAGAAGGGAACGACAGGAACTACAAGGTATTTCTGTGGGCTTTGAGACGCTACAAGGCTATGGGAAGCAGAGCATAATTCAGGCTACGGCGACAGATTTAGACAGCGCCTGGGAAATACTGTGTATGCTCTGGCTGTTATTCTTATTCAAATGTAGCTTTATGGGTTTTCTGAGTCTTCAGAGAAAATTATTCAGAAACAAAATTGGCAGTTTCGGCTCTTTCGCATAAACAACTGCAATGCACTGTGTTTGCTCCAGGTTTCCTTGAAGAGAACTTACTGCAGGACATTTTTTTTAAATTCTATTGAGATACAGTTGTTTACAAAAATAAAAATTAAAAAAAAAAAAAAAAGCTACGGCTGTCAAAGCACTACCTATTATTTAAAGCTGCAAACCCTTTTCAAGAGTCAGATTCCTCTTGTCAGACCCCACCTAGAGTACTGTGTGCAATTCTGGAGCCCCCAGCACAAGAAGGGCATGGAACTGTTGGAGAGAGTCCAGAGGAGGGCCACGAAGATGATCAGAGGGATGGAGCACCTCTGCTATGAGGACAGGCTGAGAGAGTTGGGGCTTTTCAGCCTGGAGAAGAGAAGGCTTCCAGGAGACCTTATAGCAGCCTACCAGTATCTGAGGGGCGCCTACAGGAGGGCTGGGGAAGGACTGTTCACAAAGTCTTGTAATGACAGGACGAGGGGGAATGGGTTCAAATTGGTGGAGGGGAGATTTGAACGGGATGTTAGGAAGAAATTCTTCACAGTGAGGGTGGTGAGACACTGGAATGGGTTGCCCAGGGAGGTTGTGGCTGCTCCCTCCCTGGATGTGTTCAAGGCCAGGCTCGATGAGGTCTTGAGCGTCCTGATCTAGTGGGAGGTGTNTTCTGGGTGGGAATGGTGCATTTAAAACTATCATGGAAAAGGACACACATATTCCAGTGGAGAAAGATTATCTCATAGTTCAGAGAAGTAGATCATAGAATCATAGAATGGTTTAGGTTGGAAGAGACCTCAAAGATCATCCAGTTCCAGCCCCCCTGTGCTATAGGCAGGGACACCTCCCACTAGATCAGGTCGCTCAAGACCTCATCCAGCCTGGCCTTGAACACCTCCAGGGAGAAAAAGATGTATGAAAAGCTGAATTTCAGGGTATTCCTAGTCTTTATATTTGAAGTCTTACATGTCCGAGAGGGGATTTAATCAATGTTTATAACTGTCTGAGGGGTGGTGGTCAGGAGCAGGGGGACAGGCTCTGCTCACTTGCTCCCTGGGATAGGACAAGGAGCATTGGGTGTAAATTGCAGCACAGGAGGTTCCACCTCAACACAAGGGGGAACTTCTTTACTGTAACTGTTCCAGAATACTGGAACAGACTCCCCAGAGAGGTTGTGGAATCTACTTCTCTGGAGACTTTCAAGGCCTGTCTGGATGCATTCCAGAACTAACCATATTAGGTGAAGCCAGGGGCTTACTTTTCCCATATTTGGGAAAGCACAGGCCAAGTGTATGTACCTGGTTTAACACAGAGCAGAGCAAGTCTGGGAAAGTCCTGGGTCCTCAGACATGATGTCTCCAAGCCTTCTTTTTGTTTCAGCTTTTCAACTTCAGCTCTTCCTTTTCTTAAAGAGTCTTCATCTCCAACTTCTCTGGAAGAATCTTGCACCTTTGCCTTCCACTTTCTGAGTAGGCTCACATATCTTCATCAAAAAGGTACATGACTAGATAGTTTTTAACTTATAAATGAGAAATTTGGCAATCCCACTGGCAATTTTTTTTCTACATGAAGCTTATATTTTGGTTGTGCATGTAAGCCACCAACTGCTTTGATATAGAACTGTAGTCACTGGGTAGAGCTCATTATTGGCTTTGACTCTCATTCAAAAGTGAACTGGGGGCAATGGAATTAATACAAGGAAATATTTGCTTTATTCCTAGACAAAAATTGTTGCCTGTGTTTCTGGTGAGCATATCCCACACCATCCAGGAATCAGCAAACACACCAGAAGTGAAAGAATCGTTGCATAATGTGCCATCAGCACATTAAATCCTTTAAAAAATCACAATCAGAAAGACTTCAAGAAATAGCACAATTACGTTTTAGTAATGTCAGCACAACCATTTATTGCTCCATTGTTCAGCTAGGAGCAATAAACCCACAGCAGAATGGTATTTGCCCTGTCTGCCTTAGTTGGCTAATGGAAGAAGAACTAAGACTTTGCTCTTCCACATCAGTAAAGGGGAGGAGGACTTTAATATGTTGGTTCAACACCCCTCACAGGGAAGAAAGGCCAGAATGCTTTTTTCCATCATTATTCTCAAATCCAAGCAATGAAATCTGTTAAGGCACAAAATGTCCTGTGCTTGGAACATCATCATGTTCTATGACAAGTCTAAAACAAGTTGGAAGGGAGAAGTTGAAGATGAGGTGTCAGTATGTTACTAATACTGTTCAGATCTATGAATCATTACTAACAGATGCAGAGTAAATGAAAAGTTTTCTGTAAATTACAACACTGAAATTCTTGAGCCACTCAAGTGGTTTTACACTGGATTCCTATCCATGTGCCTCATAGAGAGGTAGGGTGCAAAGATCATAGAATCATAAACCCAGCCAGGGTTGGAAGGGACCACAAGGATCACCTCGTTTCAACCCCCATGCCATGCCTAGGGACACCCTACCCTAGATCAGGCTGCACACAGCCTGCACTTAAACATGTCCAGGGATATGGCCTCAACCACCCCTCCCTGGGCAACCCATTCCAGCCTCTCACCACTCTCATGCTCAACAACTTCCTCCTTATGTCCAGTGTGAATCTCTCCACTTCCAGCTATGCTCCATTCCCCCTAGTTCTGTCACTCCCTAAGAGCCTAAAAAGTCCCTCCCCAGCTTTTCTGTAGCCCTCTTCAGATACTGGAAGGTCACAAAAAGGTCACCTGGGAGCCTCCTCTTCTCCAGACTGCACAGCCCCAACTCTTTCAGTCAGTCCTCATAGCAGAGGTGCTGCAGCCCTCTGAGTATCCTTGTGGCCCTTCTCTGGACATGCTCCAGCATGTCCACATCCCTCTTGTAATAGAGGCTCCAGAACTGGATGCAGTATTCCAGGTGGAGTCTCACCAGAGCACGGTAGAGGGGGAGAATCACCTCCCTGGCCATGCTGGTCACACTGCTCCTGCTGCAGCCCAGGCTCTGCTTGGCTTTCTGGGCTGCAAGTGCACACTGCTGCCTCACCTTGAGCTTCTCATCCACCAACACACCCAAGTCCCTCTCCTCAGGGCTGCTCTCCAACCAGTCACTGCCCAGCCTGGATTTGTGCTTGGGAGCTTAGATGGTTGGGAAAATTTAAACCTAACTGCAGCATTTGTATATACAGCCCTGTGTGCTGTTGTGAGGCTAATTGCAATATCTTAATGAGAGAAATTAGATCACTGGTTATAAAAAGAAAAGTCTATAAAATTCACTGATTTGCTGAAAGGGATTTAAAACCAAAATGTAAATAATTTGTCTCACTTTGTTCTGGGATGCTTCTCCATTTCACTTCTCCTTCATTCTGCTTGAACATCTCTCCAGTGACCTTGGCTAACAGATGACAACTTAAGTTTTGCTGCTTGTTTTGTTTCCTGCCTAGGAAGGAAGAGGGAGAGAGAGAAGGTAGCTTTGAGCCCCTTCTGGTCAGTTTCTTTGTCTGGGAGGGAGTTTGGATTTTTGTGTTATTTCTAATTCCTATATAATAATACTTCCTTGTAAGTATTTTGTATATATATGCTTGTAAAGTTCAATTTGCTGTAAATAGAGCTTCATCTTCCTTCCAAGCCATCTGAGCTGGCCTGGTAAATTTCAAATAGTGTGTGTAGGGGGGTGGAAATCTCAATAATCTAGTCTGAAACATTTTCTGATTCAACTGCTTATCTGTAAAATGGGGTAATGTGATTTACACATTAGTCTTTTATTGTGGTTGCAGATCCCTCTGTAAACTCCAGGTCCAAGTCATGAGACAAACAGAACATCTTCTTCCTCACTTATGAAACGACCTTCAGAGCATAAAGCATTAAGGGTGCTGGTAAGCAACCATGAACTGAAGGACACAAATTGTAATTTTTTTCACATTTTATCCACAGTATTGAACATTCTTCTACCTAATTATTGTCCTTTGTGCTCTGGTGCCATGCGCAATTCTCAATCTGATAAAGAGCTTACTAAAGAGGACTATGCCAGGAATATCGTTAAACAGAAGAGATAAAGCAAACATTGATTTTGATCCTTCAAAGAAGCAAAACTGGTGAAAGCAGAGGTCTGTTTAATGAAATCGTGTTTCTTTGAAAAGAATGCACGGGGATTTGTTTCCCTGTATGCAGTTAATAAGCCTGCAGCAGATCTTTTTTCCCCGACCACAGCCTGCAGCCTTACAAATTCTCTGTAAGCTCATTTTGAACATTTCGGAGTGCTCGTCTGTATTCTTCTGTGGTTTTCTGCCTTCAGTCTGAAATTTGCAAAAGCAGAGAATGCCAACATATATTCACATATCTATGTACCTGTGTCAGTAGTACACAATGCATCCAGTTCTGGAGACCCTATTACAAGAGGGATGTGGACATGCTGGAGCCTGTCCAGAGCAGGGCCATGAGGATGCTCAGAGGGCTGCAGCAGCTCTGCTATGAGGACAGACTGAAAGAGTTGGGGCTGTGCAGGCTGGAGAAGAGGAGGCTCCCAGATGACCTCCTTGTGGCCTTCCAGGATCTGAAGGGGGCTACAGAAAAGCTGGGGAGGGACTTTTGAGGCTATCAGGGAGTGAGAGGACTTGGGGAAATGGAGCAAAGCTGGAGGTGGGGAGATTCAGAGTGGAGGTGAGGAGGAAGTTGTTGAGCATGAGAGTGGTGAGAGGCTGGAATGGGTTGCCCAGGGAGGTGGTTGTGGCCACATCCCTGGAGGAGTTTACAGCCAGGCTGGCAGAGGCTGTGGGCAGCCTGATCTAGGGTAGGGTGTCCCTGGGCATGGCAGGGGAGTTGGAACTGGATGTTCCTTGTGCTCCCTCCCAACCCTGACTGATTCTATGATTCCAATGCCACACAAATTCCTGGTTGGCCTGGCACATGCATTTATGTATAATTGCCACATGTGACTGAGTTTTGGTGTAAAAGATTGAATTGTTTCATAAAGGAGTGTATCTCTTTGTATTATTTTAAACAGAAACCAGCACAGCTGTGCTCACTCCCTTTGATATGCTTTTTCCTAGTTTATAGCACACAGCACGGGACTCAAAATGTGAAGATGTCTTCTTGGGTTTCTGAAAGGTAGCCACCTTGTTTTGAGGAGAATCCTAATACGAAACAAATCTAAACAACAAGTGCCAAGGCTGTGAAAAGATCAAAATGAAGTAGTTTTGGCATAAAGTAAAAGTCGAACAGCTTTCATGTAGCACAGCAAGTCCCTAATCAATATTTTTAAATTGTCTGCTAGATAGTATGTCTGGTTCAATCAGCAGAGAAGAAAAAATTTTGCTTGAATAACGCAACCCTTTGATTTATTTATTTTTTTTTTTTTACTTTCTTCATCTCTCCTAATGCTTTGTTCCAAAAACAAATCAGTGATCAAGGATTTTACTTTTACTTTTTTTTTAATCTGTAGCCTGGAAAAATTATATAGTAGCTCAGACCACAAGGGAAACAAGAAATGGTGCTTGCATTCTGTGAACTTCCACCTAGAAAAAGCCCAGTTGTGATACACACAACTTGCAAGTGGTTGCATAGTTTTCTGTGGCAGTGTTCGATTGTTCCCCTTCCTGCCCTACTCCCCCTCCCTAGACTCAGTCAACTGGAAGTTAAGGAAGCTCTATTTACAGCTTAGCACAATTTACAAGCAAATATATACACAATATACTCGAACATTTACAGTTATGCACAAGTTAAAAGTAATATAGAAACACAAAATCCTTCCCGAAACAGTCAGACTGCCAGGAGGCTCCCAACCCAAATCTCCTCCCTCCTTCCCTCCCTTCAGAAATAACCAGTCTAGCTCACATGATAAATCTGGAGAGATCTGAGGTGAGATGTCAAAAAGACAACAAGGAGGTTAGAGGAAAAAGGTCAGACAGGATTAAAGAATGAAGGCAGATGCAGCCACACACCAGAGAGAAGCAGAAGCAAGTACCAAAAGCAAACTCAGAAGTGTATGAGAAATTAGTGCCTTATCTTATATTTTGCCTACTGGCTTCTCTCAGCAGAAGACTGAGTGATATAGGTCACTGTTTTCTCCTCACAGCCTCAGATTTGATTTCTCTCAGTAAAATAATCCAATTAGCCTCAAACCAGCACACAGAGGAACATTTATTTCATTAACTAAAATGATGTTACCTTGCATAGCAAATTAATATCCTATTTCTAGGCTTGGCCTACAAAGTGCTATGTATTTTTTTTATTTTGCATACGTGTCAATATCTTTTGTAATACAGCAGCTCAGCTCTCTCCCCTACGCAGCCACCTTAGCCCTCATCAAGTTTGTGCCAAAATGCAAAACTCATTTCAAACCCAGAAAACTTTCATTTAAAGATGCGGCGCTGGAAATCTCCTGAGAATTCATGTGTCAGGGAAGAAAGTAATTTAAGAGAGCTGAAGTGTGACATGTACTTTAACACAAGGTTTGCAATTTTTTAATGAAAAAAATTGTTCAGTATACAATACATACTTTTATAATGTAGCGCAGGTTACACAGTAGAAGGGATTTGTGCACGTTAAGTCGAAACAATAGATGACTGAAGGCAGAGAGGGATGAGGAATGCAAAAATATACAGGAAAAGGTCCTTCTAATAGAAAGATTTGGTAGATTTGTATTTCCCTGTGGTGGTTCAGCAGTTATCTGACTCCCCACACACTTTGAAATAACCCAGGCTAGGACTCAGTCGGCTGGAATTTAACAAATGAAGCTTTCTATTTACAGCTTTGCACAATATGCAAGCAGATATTTACGATGTGTAACAGATATTTACAGATATATACAGTAAAAAGCTAATGCAGAGACACCACAGCCCTCCCAGAGATCAAAAATCCCTAAGAGGGGGTTTTAACCACCCCTACCACCTTCTCCCTCTTCCCCAATCTTATCTCACCATCTGTTTCATGCAGCAGATAGGCAGAAGTAGATGGGCCAGGGGGATTAGCAGCAGGAAAGAAGTGAGTGAAATCATTCAGATTCAGCTACAAAAGGCAGGGAGAAAGAGCCATGCTGCAGAACTGGACACATCCCTAACCTTCACCCACCTACTTCACCTTCCTCAATTTCCACGATTTTGCAATTATCACCATTTAAAAAGCTTCAGCTGAAACCGAAACTCCCCAAGTTTTCAGAAGAGGTCGCTCCAATTAGAATATTATCTGTGTGTTGGTACAGTTTCACATTGTGAGGGAGTGCTTTTAAAAGTTCTGCAAGAGCAGCATGAGAAACTGTGCATAAATATTTATACCCCTGGGGAAGTTGTTAAAGGTATATTGTGTACCTTTGTAAAAGCAAATTTCTGATTATGCTCCTCCTGCAAAGGGACCATAAGTACCTCTGACATCTAGCACTGCCATCAGTGGATGTGTTTTGCTTGTGATATATGACTGTTAAAGTTGCAGGATTTGGTACTGCAGCCATTAATGGAACTGTGTTGGCATTTATCTGCCAATAATTGATTGTCAGGTGCCATGTCCCACGCAACTTTTGGACGGGTCATATAAGTGTCTTGTATGGAGAGTGGGTTATGGAAATAATCTGCTATTTTTCCAAGTCTGCCATTCCATTGCAAATTCCATTTTGTTCTGCATCAGGAACCAGATGTTGCAGTACACTGATAATTTTTTTTTTCATCAGAGAATGCAGGGGCTGGCTAGAGAACATGCACTGTGCTGTAGCCTCTGATTTTCTACTAGGGTTAGGGTCAGTACTTCTATCAAAGAATTCCAACCTGCCATCTGGCAAGCACCAATTTTGTCCAGTCAAGATGTCAAAACCCAAAATATTTTCATTGTGTTTTGTTTAATTGCAAAGTAACTAGACAACATATGTTTCTCACTTGGGAGCCATAAATTAACTTTTGCAGTTTGGCAAATAGCACTTGCTCTGTTTACTCTGGTGACAGACTTGCCATTCGGGTTGCCCACCCAGCTTCTTGGCACCCTTCTGTGTTAGTATTGAAATTCATGCTTCCCTATCTATTAAAATGTCACCAGTTATCAGTGAGTACCAACTGGAATCAGGCTGTGTTCTGCTTTAATTATGGCTCTATTCTTACATTCAGGAGTCCAAAGGGAATTAACATTTCTTTCTTCATAGTCATCAGAATCACCTCAAATTGCCATCCCAATGCTCTGGGGACACAGGAAGCATCCTCTTGATCTTTTCTTCCATTTCCCCCTTTCTTTTCTTCCTGTAACTCCTTCTATAGGTGTTCACATTGCAGAGATAGTAATAACTCAGCTGCCTTGCTGCCTTCCTGCCTTCTGTTTATTTTTTCAGATCTTGTCTTTCTCTGTTATCGTTTCTCCTGTCTTGACAGGCAGCTTCTAGGCAGGTGTCTAGCATCTCAGAAATAATTTTTTCCTTTATCACTCTTAGCATTTCCTCTTGCTTATTTTAATAGTTCTTCAATAACACCCCAGTCATGTCATTGGTTGTGAGCCCATTCTTCTGAGAATTTGGGGCTCAGACTCATTTTATGCTTCCCTAGGTCATCAGTGATACTACTTACCAGTTTGGCACATAGAATCATGGAATGGTTTAGGTTGGAAGAGACCTCAAAGATCATCCAGTTCCAACCCCCCTGTGCCATAGGCAGGGACACCTCCCACTAGAACAGGTCGCTCAAGGCTTCATCCAACCTGGCCTTGAACACCTCCAGGGAGGGAGCAGCCACAACCTCCCTGGGCAACCCATTCCAGTGTCTCACCACCCTCACTGTGAAGGACTTCCTCCTAACATCCCATTTAAATCTCCCCTGTGCCAGTTTGAACCCATTACCCCTCGTCTTGTCATCACAAGACCTTGTGAACATATGCCTGTAAGTGTAATTCTGTGCCTCTGTGGAGTTTCTAGAGGAGTTTTTCCATTCAGCTACAGCTCAGGCCTTTACCTCCTTTGAAGTCTGGACCAAACTACTGTTAGTTCAGTTAAGGGGTCAGGTGCATCTGTTACAATCGTTAACAAGGATTTGAAAATGCGATGTAAACACAGCTAAACGTGTTCTCACCTTGTCAGGATTTTGCCTTTTCTTCTGAAAGCTTCAGAGACAGGTCCTGTGCCTGACTTTTCACTGAGACGAACGTGCAGCATATATTTAGGCTTTGATAGACGCTTTGTTCAAAAGGGGGAGAAGCAAAAGAAGCAGGAGATCAAAGCAGCACACCAAACCTTGTAAGTTCTAATTAAGCGTAAGCAGCTGCATCCTGTCTTCTCTGAGAAGTCCCATCATTTGTGATATATATATCACATTAATGCCAACAGAATTGCAAGTCTCCAGGGAACTCCAGGCACGATTTGAAAGAGACAAACATTTGTTTTTCAGAAATGGATCTGTTATCATTTGCAGTGCTGGTTTAATCTAAACAGAGATCTTATGGAAACATCTTTGAAGAGTTCTCTCTGCAAATCAATTAAAAAAAAAAAAAAAAGGGAATAAAATTACTCAAAAGAACCAGGTGGGTACTGGTATGGAGGGATTACAGCTGGAGGAGCTGGATAGCAAGGCAATAAATGCCCTGTCAGCAGATAGTAAATAGCATCAGCTGAGCACTGCACTCACTACTTCCTTGAAGGTCGTTATGGTTGCTCTTGCTCCTGTACTTGCTCCTGCAGAAGTTCTTTTACCAGTTTTGTTCCCTATAGCAAGTCCACTGACAAATCAAGGAACATCAGTGCTGGAGAAGCTCAACTGTTTTCAAAGGTAGGTGAAGACCTTCTGAGTTGAACTTGGTAGTTTCCCATGGAGTGATGGTGGTGACTGTACCTGCTCTGCCACAGTGACCAGTTACACTTCAGAGCCTGAAAGCATGAGAAGTAGCTGTTCTGTGAATATGACTGCAGCATGGAATCCCAGTACCCTGGACCTGCCAATGCTCATATAGTTTAAAACTATGTATATATTTACATATATTTCATATATATACATACAGTTTAAAACTATATGTAATACTGTTAACGTAGGGCATGGTATGTCTGGAAATTCGGATCAAAACAATTCTGAATGCGTCAGAGAAGTTGATGTGCTGTTTGTTGGTCACCTGCTGAAACTGGATTTGGAGAACTGAAAACCTAAATTTTGTCTAGAGACTGAGCATGGGAGAATGGATTTTAGAATAAGCCAAAGCAAATGTTGTATGAGTAAAGGTATTAAAAATTGCATTAGATCTAAGATATCCTGTGTGATGCTGCAAAAATGTTAATTGGTGGCAGTTGTTCTCAGTGTGTGAATTAATGAAGATGAAAGTCAGCTGGGATGCTTCTTGGGTTTAATACTCTCATTAGAGGCAAAAAGGCTGTTGAGCTCATTCTGAAAGGAAGTGTTGTGGTCTATTTTGGTATTGCTTGTATAAGACCAAAAAGCTCATGAAAACTCTGAAGGTTTAATTTTGGTAAGGCCGAATTCTTCTGTGCTTTTGAAGTATATGATATTTTCTTTCATAAAATGCATGGGTGACAGAGGGCTGCTGTGGCAATGCAACGTGATGCAGAGAGAAATAAAGAGCTGTGTACAAGCACTTGACTTTCATTCCCACAGCTCCAGGTTGCCTCTCACATGGGAACAGGAGATAATGGACATCTGGGTAGAGAATAAGAGGTTATCATGCAAATTAATGGGTGGGTTATTCTCACCTAGATTGTGTTAATGCCTTGTTTGTATGATGGGTTAAAAGGAGCCGCTGTGAGGGTGACAGGGCTTCTTGGTCAGGGCTTTTGTCAGCTTACTGACAGCAACAAGTGGTGGAAACTGCAGGCAAGGAGGCAACCTAGCAGCTACAAGAGCAGCGACAGGCTTCTGTCGCTGCAATTCTCAAGCACTGCAATTAAGGTTAGTGCAATTGTCTCCAAGAAATCTTTGTACCTCTGGACAGAGTGGGTGCAGTGGGTTTCTCCCCAGCAGAAGAGAATGCAATTTCTGTAACATTTCTTGATTGTAAGGGTAGAGGAGGGAGGAATGAAAATACCCTTCTAAAATCTCTCATGTGTCCGTGATGTCACATAAGGTTCTCCCCTTCACAATTTCTAGATTTCATTTTTCTGCAGCAGGTTCTGTGTAGTTGCTGATTTATTTTGCTGCACTATTTTAACGGCAAGAATGAAACTCAATATTCTACTAACAGAATCATAGAATGGGTTATGGTTACTAACAAAATCGTAGAATCATAGAATGGTTAAGTTTGTTGATAACAAACCTCATCTAGTTTCAACCTCCCTGTGCCATAGGCAGGGACACCTCCCACTAGATCAGGTCGCTCAAGGCCTCATTCAACCTGGCCTTGAACACCTCCAGGGAGGGAGCAGCCACAACCTCCCTGGGCAACCCGTTCCAGTGTCTCAACACCCTCACTTTAAAGAACTTCCTCCTTCAGGGTACCTCGAGAGTACCCCAAAATATATGATCTGGATTTCCTGGCTTAGAGGAGAGAGTGCAAACTGCCAAGAAGTTCTTTGCTGCTATGAGTGAAACTGTGTTAACTGCAGACTGAGGTTTCAGGGGATGTTGATTTTTTAACTTGTTTTTTCCTTATTGCTGTGTTGTTGTGGTGGTCATGAGTTTTCTTATTGATGATGTTGGTTACCTGAAAAATGATAGATTTTCCTTTAGAGCTGCAAACTCATAGAAGTTTTCTTTCCAAGCTGTAACTAATCTGGCCTTACTGATTAATTAGTTATCTCTTCTGGCATTTCATGAAGCTGTTTAAGCTCTTGCTCCTTCAAAGATCTCGTGTTGAGCACAGGAAGCTCCACCTTAATATGAGGAAGAACTTTAAGGGTCACGAAGCACTGGAGGAGAGATGCAGGAACTGACTCTTGCTGCCTTAAAAGCTCTTCTTGGACAGGTGGAAGCTTTGAATTATGTGAGGCAGCAGAAGCCACAAGCTTGCAGGATCTCCTTCGCTGTCCAACGTGCATTATGGCTCGTACTTGGCCTAATAAGCAGGACAGAAACACATAAGTCTATGACCTTCTGTCTCTCCTCAGAAGTGTCCCTGAGGAAATACAAGCAATTGCTATTTCTATGTGACATTTTCTCCTAGCTATATAAAGGAGGCCTTTCTGCATTTCCTGTTTGGCTGGGCACAGACCTTATTATTTATAACTATTTTCAGAGTGATAAATAACCCAGGCTTCATCCTCTGTGCTGTTAATGAGTTACCTGTGCGTGTTTCACTGCTTGGAGCCACACAAGATAAATTCTCGGTGTGTATTCTGCTGAGGCTGTGAAAATTAAGTTTTGAACAACCAAGAAGGAAGACAAGAAAAGCAGGGAGCTGTTGATCTTGATTTCTTTTATTTCTTTTTCCTCTTTAAACAGAGATTGCAGCCTGTGTGCTTGTGCGCCATTCGAATCTAATAGCTGGAGTAAGTCGTTAAAAACAAAGGCGACAACACAATCTCTTCCCCTCCAATTTGTTACATGCCACAGCTAATTCTTTGAGCATTCACCCAGAAAACAACGAAGAGCAAACTAGAGGGCAAGAACATTATGAGCAATTTGATAGCAAGAGCGCTTGCCTGGGAGAAGGCAGACCTCTGCTTTGGCTCCCGTTGCGCAGCCTGCACGAAGTGAAAAGTACATCAAGGAATTGGGAGCAGGTCACCAAGAAGCCTGTGCAGATATTTATTGCATTTCTCTAAAATATGAGAGAACAGAGCGAGTAGGCAAGGAAGATTGGAAAGAAGATTGCAGTACTCTGGGTGTAGCCTTTCATCAATCCATGAGCCCTTACTGAGAAGGGCTTCATATCACCTGTGGTGAATGACAGGTCCACTGGAAAGACAGAGGGATCCAAGAAAAAACTAAGCAGGTCAGAACTAAGCAAGGGGAAGATTTGAATTAGTTATAGAAAATTCTAGGTTGGAGGGGACCTCTGGAGATCATATAGTCCAAAACTGCTCTCCAAGCAGAGCTCACTTCAATGTCAGATAAGGTTGCTTCATGCAAGTGTCCAATCTGCTGTAATTGGGCTCCTTCTTACCTGCTGTCATTTACAACACAAAAATACCTTAGGAAGTTGGAAAACTCGTCTTCTGCGTTCACATTACGTTAGTCTAGTTGAATAAAGCATCATATGCCAGTTGGAAATGTGGCACTTGGGAAAGCTGTGCCAAAGAGCAATAAAGAACTAAGAAGCTTGTCTAGGAACTGAAGAAAGAAATAATGCATAATGAAGCAACAGAGAAAGGTTAACAGAGGGAAAACCTGGAATGAAGTAGAAAGGAAAAGCTCAGGTGCTTAATAATTTTACAAAGTGACTTAGCAACTGCTAACACGGAACAGGAGGCAAACAGGAACAGCTTTGCAAATCTTTCTTTTGTAGAAGTGGATGGATTAGGATATCCACAGATTGCTCCTGAAGTGGTTAGTATGAAGAGAGAAAAGCTATAACAGATTATACAGTTCAAGGTGTAAGAGCTGGAAAATTTTAGTGCAAAAACTGGAAGTATTTTAGGGCAGTTAAAATAACAATATTTCTCTGGAAGCATAGAAAAGTGTTTCATCTGAAGTCTGTGTAGATCGATGGGAAAGGCATTTAAAATTGTCAATTGTGGAAAAAAAAAAAAAAACAAACCCACTTCAGAGTCTACAGTGTCTGCTTTCAGTGTTATTCAGCTTTCAGAAAGAAAAATTTTGCCTTCCTAAAGGGTGCTTAGTGTTTTTTAAGAATGGTACATGAACAGAGAGTGCTTTCCTCCTTGCTCTTATCACCCTCCAGGAAGGAGAGATCAAATTATTACAGCCTGAAAGGGCTCAGTTTGACTTCCTTTAGCAGGTGCGCAGATGCTCTAGTCCAGAGGGTAGCTGAGCAAGGAACACAGCAGGCACCTCATCCTCTGTTGCATGGTGTGACTCGGAGAAAAATGCAGATGACAGGACTGAGAACACTAGGTCTGGATACAAAATTCAGATCTTAAACTGGGTAGGATGGTAAGGAAATGTTTGGCAGCACAAGGTGAAGCTGTTAATTGGCAGGATCACTGAGATCTGTGCGTGGCTCATGCTGCATTTCATCACTGCGTTTGGATTTCTTGTACATCATTGCTGTTTACGTGGGAAGGATAGTAAGATGCCACAAAGTTGTGTTTGAAAGCAGTGTGGTTGATGGCCATAGAATGTCTGGCTTTGCCCTGGTCTCTCTGCTTGCAAAGGCCTCTGGTACAGAAAGACAAGAAGTCAAAGGGCCAGGAACAGAGTCACAAACTCTTCATGAAGGAGGTATGCAAGGTGTGTCAGAGTGGAAAGAAAAATAGACTAAGAGAAAGCCAGGTTGACTGCAGGTCTGGATTCTGTTGGTCTTGGATAGAAATGTTTCATATGTTCCGGAGCAGAGTGTATTTAACTTGCTTTAACTCTGAATTTCACATATTACAACTCATTTTCATCACGTAGTGAAGAGGCTTATTACGCCGGGTGCCTCCCTCTGTAATTTTTTTTTTTTTCCAGATTTCAAATCATATCTTTCATATTTTAAATTTTTTTCTGCGTTTCAATATTCTCCTATTAGAAGAAGGTGTATTTTCTTCCTTTGTATTTAGTTCTTATCTCAAATCATTTAGTGCTCGTGTCTCTTAAATGCAGAATCGGATAGAATCCAGCTAGAAAAACAGGGATCAGAAATTACCTGAAATTATAGTGGAAATGTTTGTACAATCCTTTCTGCAGATGTTCTTATATGATGTGTTCTAGGTTAAGCCCATCTAGGGTGGGGGAGCGGGCAGGGAAACCTGGTCCCTCCTGGGGGGAGGATTCCCAGGCCAAAATTTATCCCACTCCCTGTCCACAACCCTATTTAAGAGGCAGTCAAGTTCCTGTTCCCTCTCTTGCTCCTGGCTTTGCCTTTGCCACATCTCCCTGTTGCTGCTCTTCCTAATAACCACCCTGATACCTCCTGCATCCAAGGACAATCCCTCTCAATCCAGAGAATCCACTGCCATCCAACCTGCCTTTGTATATATATCTGTATCTCTTCCCTTCCCCTATATCTCTGTAACCTTCATTTTCCTTAAATACCTTTTATTTATTGTTAAAGCTACTTTTTAACTTCCACATCTGTGCAAGGCTGTTCTTTGGTTGCTTTACCTCTTCTACTCTTCTTTCCATAGAGAGAAGGGGAGAGGGGGAAGGTATCCTAAATTCTGTTCCGTTGGGGTTGTGGTCTCTGGGAAAGCTTAAATGGCAACAAGAGCAATACATTTATGAACAAAACTCAGCTTTGCAAACAAGATATGAATATAAATGCACCTACTTCACCGATATGAAAAAGTAGATGTGCAGGGGCTGAGTTGTTTAGCTGAAGTTAGGGCTGAGTTGTTTAGCTGAAGTTAGGGCTGAGTTGTTTAGCTGAAGTTAGGGCTGAGTTGTTTAGCTGAAGTTAGGGCTGAGTTGTTTAGCTGAAGTTAGGGCTGAGTTGTTTAGCTGAAGTTACTCTCTGTCAATAGTCGCTAACAATCCACTAGGGCAAAGTTAGAGTAACGATACTAAGGAAGAAAATTAATGGGCAGTAATACAGTGAGATGAGCAAGGACTTTGAATATGCTAGTACCTGGCCCGATTACAGATGGGAAGAGGACTGTTGAGTTTGTAGATAAATTTAGAATAATGAATATTGGAGTGTAGACTACAAGAAAGCTGCTAATTGGGAAGTTACCGTGGCATGCTGAATAAGAGGAGAACTGCGGAGCCAATTTAGAACTGTTCCTGGATGATTTCTGCTTGAGACTCAATGATAGAAAGGAAGAGATGCAAGGATGAGATTAGTGTTGAGTCTGAGCCAGAACCTTCTTTTTCAGACACCTTATAAGCACAGATCTACACTAAGACCACCACCTGGTCCTGGCCGTAGGAACTCCTTGCAAGGGACATTTACAATCCTGTACTTTGTGTGAGCTCTGTGAATTTGAGCCCCTGAAAGAAGAGATGCAAAACCAAACACATCTCTGCTCAGTGAATACTTTTGCTACCTTAAGAAGAAAAATTGCAAGCCTTAAAATGTCAGAAGTGGAGAGAAAGGTTTGGTAGTGAGAAATGCTTGTTCAGGCTAATAAGATTCAGAATGTCTCTTATGTACAAGCAAATACCACCAGCACCATTTGGTGAGATTACATTGGCAGAGAGGGATCTGGCAGTACAATGATGTGGTATTTCAGCTACTTCATCTGTGCCAACAAGTGGGAGTTTGTGTGATTTTTACCAGCCTGGCCATAAAACAGTTTGCCAGGTGCTATCCTACCTTGTCATAGGAAGAGGACCACGCTCAGGGGTTGGGTTGGTGGGATGAGAGTCATTATGCACTCGCTGATCTAGTTCTAGTTTTGCTGATTTGGCAAAAGACTACTTAAATAAGGTGAGTCAAGGTTGCTTGTTCTGCCTACCTGACCTGAAGCACCCATGTTTACCTCATGGTGCTGTTCAGGGCTTTGAGAAGAAGCCATGGTACTACCTTTAGAAGGCTGAGCAGCAGGATGGGGAATAACAAAGCCCTTGTGGCCTCAGTTCACATTCATAGAATCATAGAATAGGATCATAGAATCAGTCAGGCTTGGAAGGGACCACAAGGATCTTCTAGTTCCTATGCCCCTGCCATGCCCAGGGACACCCTGCCCTACATCAGGCTGCCCACAGCTTCATCCAACCTTGTCCCAGACACCTCCCTGGGCAACCCATTCCAGGCTCTCACCACTCTCATGCTCAACAACTTCCTCCTCATGACCTCTCTGAATCTCCCCACCTCCAGCTTTGCTCCATTCCCCTTAGTCCTGTCACTCCTTGAGAGCCTAAAAAGTCCCTCCCCAGCTTTTTTGTAGCCCACTTCAGCTACTGGAAGGCCACAAGAAGGTCACCTGGGAGCCTCCTCTTCTCCAGCCTGCACAGCCCCAACTCTTTCAGTCTGTCCTCATAGCAGAGGTGTTGCAGCCCTCTGAGCATCCTTGCAGCCCTTCTCTGGACACACTCCAGGGCCACATTCATTGAAGAGAAGTATTCAGTAGGACTCATAATCCTGCCTTTAGGTGCCATGAATTGGGAAATGTAGATATTGTCTATATCCAGAATTAGGAGGTCAGACTGCAGGTTTGCCTTCCTCTTCGTTGCAAGTGTCCTCTTGACAACAGCCCAGGCTCTGTTTAGGAGCAGTTGTCATGCATAGTAAAGAGAAGTGCTAAGTGTGTGATTCTGAACAGTGGCATCCTTTGTGTTAGAAAACCTCCTTTGTCTTGACTCGTTTGGTTACTATCTCGTGTTTGTTTGTTTGAAGAGGTGATTCATTTCTCCCTGTTGAGATGTGAGCTGGCAGCCCTGTAGCACGGGGAAAGCACATCTGACCAGCAGGATAGATGAAAGCAGCCATGCACAAGTAAAGCTGCAGTACTCAGCAGCTTGAAAGGAGAAATTTCAGACATCCTGTGTGTCTGAATCTGCAGCCTGAACAAATGAGGCCTCCTTGCTGCACCCTGTGCTGTCTGAGCAGCCACATCCATTAAGAGTGGTGCTCTGAGAGTGAGATTTGAAAGGCAGGAAAGGTAATTTTTCAGCAAAACCAGTTCTTTCCAAACACGAACCTCTGCAATTCGATTCAGAAGTATTTCACGTAAGAGCATGAGCAGGCTAATAAGGGGAATGAAGAACAAAAGAAGGTGAAGCAGGAGTTTTATCTAGGAGCAGAGACATGGCTTAGGGTTGACCCAGCAGCAGTCAGCACAAGTCCTCAAATATCACAAGGATGATCAGAAGGGCCACGAGGATGCTCAGAGGGCTGCAGCACCTCTGCTATTAGGACAGACTGAAAGAGTTGAGGCTGTTGAGTCTGGAGAAGAGGAGGCTCCCAGGTGACCTTCTTGTGGCCTTCCAGGATCTGAAGGGGGCCTACAAAAGAGCTGGGGAGGGACTTTTTAGGCTATCAGGGAGTGACAGGACTAGGGGGAATGGAGCAAAGCTGGAGGTAGGGAGATTCAGACTGGATGTGAGAAAAAGTTGTTGAGCATGAGAGTGGTGAGAGGCTGGAATGGGTTGCCCAGGGAGATGGTTGGGGCCTCATCCCTGGAGGTGTTTGCAGCCAGGCTGGCTGAGGCTGTGGGCAGCCTGCTCTAGGGTAGGGTGTCCCTGGGCATGGCAGGGGGGTTGTAACTAGATGATCCTTGTGGTCCCTTCCAACCCTGACTGATTCTATGATTCTATGAAATACGTTTACAGGCAGTGGGGGATTTTATTCTACAGCAATTAATTGCTGAAAACATCCTATTGGACTTGTGGGTCATACAGAGCAAGCAGTCCAATAACAAGAATTTCTGAGAATAAGGCTGAGGCACCACATTGCTGGGGAGAAGGTGGAGAAAATCCTTCCTGTTCTGGGAGTTGAACCTGGTGGTTAAAGGTAAAAGTTAAGCAGTCTGCCTGCCTTCCACTCCCAACTGCACAAAGCCAGTCTCAGCACACAGTCCACTTCAATTGCTTAGACCTTTGTTTCTACCTTAGGGGAAAACTCTTATGTGTGTGGCTGTTTCTTTCCTCAGGAAAGGCTTTAACATAAACCTGAAAGCACTATCAGAGA
>VWZI01004063.1:100649-131529 GCA_013396835.1 Psilopogon haemacephalus | reverse complement strand
TTTTTTTTTTTTTTTTTTTTAATGGCAATGTGCAACAGGCTTTGCAGATTCTAATCATATACAGAATTAATGTTATGACTTTTAATGAGACAACATATTATGATAAAAAGAGCAGCTGGTAAATGAGAGTATTAGAGGATTTTTATCTTCTGAGTATCATGAGTTCATAGCTCACTAATAACCTTGGGACTTGAGCTGCTGCTAATAATGCCTCATGTTGCTAGGGAATAGTGCTGCGTGATACATGGTGGATGCTGTGTGGAGAGGATGTGCCTAAGGCATGTTGGCAACTTGCTAAATCTTTTTATTATTTTATTGAACACAAATACAGTTTGATGGCTCACAAGGTTGGATGCAGTTTACAGTGTTTGTTAATGCCACTTGTCATAGAATCATAGAATCAGTCAGGGTTGGAAGGGACCACAGGGATCATCTAGTTCCAACCCAGCCTAGCCTTAAACACTTCCAGGGACATGGCCCCTGCAACCCATTCTAGGGAGGTGGTTGGAGCCACATCCCTGGAGGTGTTTGCAGCCAGGCTGGTTGAGGCTATGGGCAGCCTGATCTAGGGTAGGATGTCCCTGGGCATGGCAGGGGGCGTTGGAACTAAATGATCCTTGTGGTCCCTTCCAACCCTGACTCATTCTATGATTCTACTTCATGGTACTCTAACTGCAGAGTGGTGCAGTACCTATTACATAATGCAGTCAGAGCACTTCAAAGTGGACAGTCAGGCTCACAAACCAAATCAGCTGTGCTGTTTGGGCCCTATGGGCTATCACAAGTTATAATAGGTGGCACTCTTCACTGCAATCTCAATGCACTGCCACCTCTGTGTTTTGCCCAAAGGGCTCATTTGCAGCTCTGTCTTACTCTATCAAGGAATAAGGTTTACTGCAACACAGAGTGAGTTATGAAATGTGTCATGCTGTCCATCCATCAGGCCTCCACTGGTAATGACTTAAACCTGTTTGTTGGTCTCCTTCAAATTACAGAAAAATTAAGTTCCTAGGAATTTCTTGAAATTGATACCTTGACAGTTGAAAGCTGAGAGATTTGTGTTCCCAGTGTCAAGAAAAGCAGCAGAATTCATCTGCTGTTTGTGACTTGTTGGCTTTAATTTGCCAAACGTAATCTTGATTGTCAGACTGTCGGTAGCTCCAGATTGTCTGCGTGTTGTCTGTTACCTGACTAAAACATTAAAGGGGATCTAGAATAAGCATTACCATGAAGAGAAAGGGAGCAAGTTGGAGGGTCAGTTTCAGACAAAGTAATTGTGATGGCCACCATGCTGCAACCCTGTAATTATGCCCCAGCCCATCAGGTACTGAATGTGTAATGTTTTCTTTGTGAGGCTGCGCTGCTAAGTGTTTCACAATCTAATGTGGACCATGCCACCTATGTTCTCTGAAACAACCAACCACAAGTTGTTTAGAGGCATTGCTACGGTTGGTAGTAAAACTAAATACTGCAGGTTCTCTGCATAGCTTCTATTACAATAATTAATAAATTTGAAGGAAAGAAAGCCAAGGAGAATATTTCATCTTGCCAGCCCTTTGTGTATCTGTTTTGCAGAGCCTTGTCTAAAACAGGCTTTTGTTCTGTTTATTCTAAATTCCTCCTGTCCCCCTTGGGTTTGCTTAGAAATGTTTTTTTCTGAAGCCATATGTTCCTTTCAAAGCAGTTGTCACTCTTGGCTTTATTTTACTGCTGCATTATTCTCAAATATTTATCAAATAGAAATGAAAATATTTCAAATATTTTTCTCCAAGTTTTCAAGTATTTTTTTTTTTTAATGGAGGACTGTAACAGTATGAGTGGGATTTATGCCAAAATTAATATAGCTTTTTAATTTTTATATTCAGGAATCTCACCACAGACCATAATTCTTTAACAGGTTCTTTGCACAGTCACAGAAAGTATTACACAGAGGGGAAACAGGGAATCTAGAACACTTACCTAGCAATAATATAGCAAACATTAATTCAATTATTAGAAATTGGAGAGAGAATCTTGCAGTTGATATACTGCTTGTCCACTAAAGGGACTTGAAAATCTCTTTTCTCCTTAAGGCAGAAGGCACTTGGATTCAGTTAAAGAGAGAGGTTTTAAGTATTTACTCGCAAAATATCTCCAGATTCCAAGGGCTGACTACGGTTTCCAGACAGTCATCACACACTTGAAAGGAGTTCTATTTGCGTCTTAATAGCTGCTGAGGCTTCTAGATCTTCCCAGGCTCTCACAGGGTGCTGGGAGAGAGGCAGGCGATCTCTGACCTGATCCTGATTCCTCTTGGACTCCAGACTTGGCACAGACATTTGCATAAGTGCAGGTAGGATCTCTTGTAGATGTGTAGAGCACAATGTTGGTGGCACTTTTTGCCACATCATGAGGCACTTAATGGTTTCTCCTGGTAAACTTGAGGCACAGCAAGTTTCAAGGTAGTTCAAGCCCAAAACACCAGGGCTTGTTATTATGTAGCAGGCAGAGCAGAGCATAGGTTGTCTGAGCAGAGCACCAACTGCCTGCAATTTAGCTCCGTCTACATTGTGTGCCTGAGTGTAACAGCTTCTTTGGCCACAGAGATTGACCAAGCAGAATGGCACTTTAGCAAACTGACCATATTAGGTGCCCTTATTTGGGCTAAACACTAACAAGTGCAGGACCACCTGTGGGTACCTGTTTATCACTTTGGGAGGGGATACAATGGTCCAAGCCTGTGTTTTCCTCCCACCCTTGCTTTCCCCATCATCAGAAGGGTGGAGCAAGCCAGGACATATTTTAGATCTATTGGCCTTCCAATGACAAGGACAAGCTATCAACAAGGAAAAATCCAAACATATCTGCATTAAATGCTGGAACATCAAAACTCAATAGCTAAGGTAAAACAGAGAGGTCAAGGAGTCAGAAATTATTTTCAAATCAGAGAGTCACAGAATGGTAGGGATCGGAAGGCACTTCTGGAGATCATCTAGCTCAGACCCTTTGCTAACGCAGGGAAGCTAGAAGAAACAGTATAGTAGTTTTAATAACTGAGTCCTAAGTATTAGACAGAAAAATATTACTTTATGTGCTGTTATTAATTTTTTGAGTGTTCTGCATCATCAGAGTTCCACTAAATGCTAGAGGTAATTAAAGTGCTCAGCCAGAGACATCTTCATCCTGAGGTCTATGGTCTCAGCATATACTCATTTGGGAAATACATGTGAACAAATAAACCTCTTCACTGAAATATTTGTATGTCCCTAGTGCCTTTGGAGAGAAATAAGCTCCTCATACAGTACTCTTAATGGTCTATAATGGTTAATGGTCTATAATGGAAGGTCTGCCTTCTTCCATCCACTCTTAGACCAATGTCTCTATTGTAAATGTAATTATTTGTGTAAGTCCTATTAGCACAGTAAGAAGTAAAACTATTTGGATTATGACTTTTCCTGGAACATCTAAACTATCATGCAAAGATTGTAGGGCAGTTCAGTGTTGTGATTTATATAATTTCCATTCTTTGGAAGCCACTTTCAGTTTTGCCTTTATGGAGTCTGAGTTTCAGCTCGTGTACACTAGACTAGCTTTATTAAAATCTATACTAGTTTACAGTAAAACCTTTTTTTTTTCTTCATGCTTGCTTTTTCCCAGTCTTTGCTGTGCTAAATTAGTTTAAAAATTAATTCATGACCTGATTTCCTGTTTTCCTCTGCTTCATATGCTGCACTCTAGTGCTCTAATGCCCTGTGAAGAGTCAATGACCTTGCTGGAACACTACCATTTACACTACAGCAGATGAATTTTATTCTGTTTTCTTAAACTTTCTGCTAAGGGAGCCAGCTTCTGTAGAAGCTTGGCTTAAATTCAGTGAACAGTTTCATCCTCACAAGGAGGAAAACACTGTTAGAACTATTATGTTTGTGTGATGGTTTGATTTCAGAAATTTCACTATTTTGTGTTTAATATTTTTCTGTTGTTGTTTGGCTGGAGATTTTTTTGCTGTTTGTTGGGGGTTTTTTTTGGGGTGTGTGTTTTTATTTTTCATTTAAAGCTTCAGAAATAGTGTGTAATGTGAAGTTAACAACCTCTGAAGTTTAGATTACCTGAGATTGTTGGAGACTATCCTATCTAGAACATTTGCAGCCCTAGGAGAGCAGTAAGGCACCTCCTTGGCATAAAAATGAAACAATTATTTAATGAGAGAAAGTAGCCACAACCTCCCTGGGTAAATCATTCCAGTGTCTCACCACCCTCACTGTAAAAAACTTCCTCCTAATATCCAGTTTAAACCCATTCCCCCTCATCCTGTCATTACAAGACCTTGTGAATAGTCCCTCCCCAGTCCTCCTGTAGGCCCCCTTCAGATACTGGAAGATGTGCAGGGGTAATGGTTTGTCACAGGAGTAGGAAAAGAATGATCTGTGACTATTCTAAAGCCTTGAATTTGGAGAAGGGTAAACAGGGAACAATTACTATGTGTATGTCTTTGAGGAAACAGCCCTTAAAACACTCTTCTGCTTTTTTATGTAAGATTAGATTCCTATTTCCTGAATTTCTCTTGCTTTTGGTACCTTTTTGTTTGTCAACATTTAAGGTAAAGTATTGCAATTGCAGCGCTGTGTCAGTCTATTGAGAATTCAAAATGTTCAGGCAAAAGCCTATAGAGATGTTATGGTCATACTGAAATACTGTGGAGGAATCCTCTCCTTAACATACTTTTTTATTTTTAAGGCAGCTGAAAGACAGGCATACTAAGTGCATATATTCAACTACTCCCACATAAAAAGTAGGGAGAAGGATCTCATTCAAAAACCATTACAAAATGATAATGAATTCAAGTTGCCAGAGAGATCATTTAAGAAGGAAACCCACTGTCTCTCAACAAGAAGATAATGCCATGGGGGACAGTTGATCATCCATGAGATAATCTTTTACTGAGCATTTTAAGTCTCAGGTGGCTTTCCCTTCCAAGCCCAGCACCTTGGGGTATGAAAGCTTATTATAATTTTATTCTCTACCATGCATTCAAGCCAAAGCTAGTACTAGAGTATAGGCTATTACTTAAAAATGCATCTTGTTTTCTCAGTTCTGAGTACTGGAAGTCTGCATAGTTTCTAATACAAAACAGGGAGGGTCTTTAAAGGGGGGTTAAAAAAAAAAAAAGGTAGAACACAACACAAGTAAAATGAAATTGTGGTAGCCAAGTCAGATTCTTACTTCTTGGGGTGACAATTCAATACTGAAGTAGTCTTTTTTGAATCAGGAATTCACTCCTGATTCTCCTTCCTTAAGGCTTTATTTACAGACTTATCTCCAGCAAGCCAGGGACAGACAATTCCTTTTAAAGGTATCACAAAATATGAAACACTAAACCTCTCTTGAATCTTCATAAAATCTGGTATCCAGAATATTTCAAAATAGGTATTTAACAAGGTTGGGTGTTTGTTTGTTTTTGGGGTTGTGGTGGTAGTGGTGTTTTCAGTAAGAAAAATAATTCACGATGTTGTACTTTCTTTATGATGATCTCAAAACCAATTGAGAAATGGCAAAGGTTTTGCAGCTACAGCCTAATTTTCTAGCCACAGCTTGCAAGCTTTCCCATTCTTCAGAGCACTTCACTACGTGAACAGGATTTAACAGCATACAGCACAAGATTCTTAATGTCAAGGAAGCATGGGCTACTCAAGATACAATATTTTATCAGTAGATGCAACACAGCTGTCAGTTTCTGGACAACTTAATTATTCTCTGCTATTCTTTGTTTCTTAGAAATTTCTCTTTCAGTGACTTAATCTTTCCCATCCTGAATTACCAGCATTGATTAAAACCTGAGATCACAGTAAAAGCAGCTATTGTCATTCCTCTGACACAATAATAGGCTTTGATGTGACTTGACTGGAAAGAAGATGGGAATATTTTTAGTAAAAAATTGAACTAATAGGGGTTTTTGGTTCCTTTATCAACTGTTTTTCTTATTTACATGGAATGTGGTTTCTGCACAGTTCTGGCTGTGAATCCATGCTTGTCCAGAGCCTGAGTGACCAAGAGTGAACACTCAGTGACCACAGAGAGAGGAGGCTCTCTCAAATTAGAGGACATTTTTTTGTGAAGACTTGTGTAAATCCTGCAATTCTAGGGCAGGATATTACAAAGGAAAGAGGATGAGTAAAGGGTTTCATTGCCTTGTCTCTTTTCCAAAGGAAATGTGTACGTACATACATAACTAGGTATGTGTGTGCAATAAAAATAATGCACAGATAAGTTGTTGTAGTGACCTGTTTCACAAAAAGTTATAGTTACAAGACTCAGTGAGTTGTGAGAGAGGTTTTTTAAGGATTACTGTCTCAAAAAAAGATAGTTGACTCAATTATCTGGTTTGAGATCTACCAGTTGCATGCACAAAAGTGTACCAATATATTTATTTCACCGTCAGGACAGCTAAAGTGGTTTGAAACTTTAAAGATCTGTCTGCTTCATTACTCATGTAGTTATCTTTATTGTGCAGTAAGATAGGTTGACAAATTAAAGTCCAAAAACTGGTATAACTGATGCTACAATACTGGCACAGTGATACTATCATTACGGAATAAACCCACTTCAAATGCTCCATGGACACAAGCCCTTTGTCCTACCATCAAAGGTATAAATATTTAATAATATACCAGCATTTGGAAAGTTCCACTGTCATCTGCTTACGTAAAATAAGTTGTGCATGACAGAAACAGGTTCCTGGTATGTTATAATAATTATTTGCTTTTACTGTTTTGGAAACTAGTGGCATCCTCTCACTAAGGCATATGGAGCATAGCCTACAAAGTATTTGTCCTGTTTAAGTTGGAGGGACGGAGAGAAGCTTAACTTTCTCAAACTGTTCATACACTCCTGCAAGACAAGAAATGCAAAGCTGCAACCATATGCTAAAATGATGTCTTTAGTCTGTTCACGTTGATTTCTAGAACACAAAAGGCAACCAATTTAAAACATTTTCTCCAAGGAGTTTGAGCTGACTGATGAAGCCAGTATGATAACAGAATTAATTAAAGCCAGTGTAAAGAGACGCATGCAGGAGGTCATTCAGACAAGTGTGACAAGTCCCATGAGTTGTGGGTCATTTATTTTTGGTTTCTTGGTTGTGAGGCCATGTACAGTGCTACTAGACAGTAGAGAGTCCCTCCTATTGTTAGAGCCATAGTGGTCCGATAAAGCAGCTTATCTGGAACGCCTCGCTTCAGGTGTACTGGCAGCCCATCTGTTTTCTGTGGGAAGAGGTTAAAAAGGAAAGAAAGAAATTAGTACCTGTATCAAGGTCATAAGGAGCAAGCTATCTTAGGTAAATTAAGAAACTTCCAAGAGTGACATATCCTGGCAAAAGCTACCTACAATCAAATGTATTATACGTTCTCCGTTTAGCAAGGCAATGGGTGTTAAATTTATCAACCAAAGCTGTTAAGCACAGTCAGAAAGGATACTTCTAATATTTCTAAAGTGGACCTGGATGGGAAAGTGTCACTAACAAGAGAACATGAAAAGATAAGTATGAAAGAATTATTCACCAAGTCAAACTGACACATTTCCAAATACAAATGGC
This sequence comes from Psilopogon haemacephalus, assembly GCA_013396835.1. Classification (NCBI taxonomy): domain Eukaryota; kingdom Metazoa; phylum Chordata; class Aves; order Piciformes; family Megalaimidae; genus Psilopogon; species Psilopogon haemacephalus. Next base: position 123,956 of record VWZI01004063.1, on the reverse strand, counting down.
ATGTGAGAGAGAAAAAGGGACATCATATAAAGTGCACTCTTGGTGTTTTTGAAAAAAATGCTTAGCTGATCTGTTTTATGACATTACACTTAGAAATCGCATAGCTAACAAACTGGCTTTGAAAACTTCACTCTGCTACTCTTATACAGTGGTATGAACAGCTTCAGTAATATTCAAGTTATTAGACACAAAACAATAACCTTCTTTGGCTCCTCCAGATCTGCTCTAAGGCAAACACTAAGGTTCCCAGACAAAAGTACTTCCCATGGTCAAATAACACAATCAGCACCTTCTGAAGCCAGCAAAAAGACAGACAATGTCACTTTTTGTATTTATCTCCTATGCAAGACATATGTTCCTTGCAATACAGTGCATGTATGCAGGTTATACTGTACTTGACACTTTCTAATTAGACTATACAAAATTTTGGCGTTGTACAAGGCAGTAGTAGTTAGCCACATTACAATAAAGAAAGGTATGTCCCACTCTCCAGTTTCCTTTAAATTACTCTCAAAGCTGTCATTACCTGAAAAAGTTTCTGTAGGTCTGGCACCTTGTTTTTACCCAAGAAAGAATCAGTTGCTGGCAAATCTGAAGCAAGTTTAGTTGCTGTCCCAAAAACCAGTGCTGAGGATTCAGTGGAAACTATTGGTTTGAGTCCCTGCACAAATAAAGATTACAATACAATAGTATGTAATACTTGCAAATGTACCATTGTCACATTAAGCAGGCACACTGCCAGGCATTACAAGGAACCATTACAAAGAATACTTATCTAGTATGACACAACCTTGTGTTTGGGACTTGGCAAGAAGAGCAGAATTTTCCTTTCTGATTTCTTCATGACATAAATATATAGCTATTGTAAGTTGTTCTGTGATGGTACTCTGTCCAAACTGCTGCTTGGTTTTTTTGCACGTAGACTATCTAGGGGGTCTATCCCACAAGTAGGGTTAGAAGCAGGGCATTCCTGATGTCTGAGAGTGAGGAGAACTCGATGAATTTCTGGATGCTACAAGCAGTAGCCATAAATAGCAGGGCCTTAAATTGGATGTATAGGGTTGGCTGGGTTGTTTTTCTAGGTTTTGTTTTTTTGGTAGGGAGAAGGAGTTGGGATCCTTTGTTCTGTGTCATTTTATACAATAGTAGTATGTGGCACTCAAGGACACTCCATAAGCCCTGACATGATACATCCTGTAATTCTTATGCTACTGCATTTTTCCATATCTCAATGCCCTTCCCACAAGCAGTGTAACTTAATTTCTTTTCAGTCCAGATGGTTGTACTCTACATTTGCCATAATTAAAAACTACATAATCCATGTCTATGGTACTTCTATGTACTACTTCAAACAGCTACATGACAAAGGTATTTCTTTCATCATCCCTAAACTCACAGATGGGGGCTTAATGTGATTAGCAACTCCTGCATTCCTTATTAGTGCTAAAACTCCTGTCTCTACAGGACACCACACTGGATGCAAGACACACTCTATGCATTACTAGGAGAATAATGAAATCAATTGTAAATTATCACATGCTTTTTCAGACTTCAGAAATCCATTCCTGTCCACACAGTTTTAAGACCCCCTTCTATGGAAGCAATAGGAAACTCAAACCCAACTCAAGTTACTAAATTCATCATTAAATCCAATGAAACCATTTCAGAAAACTGATACAGTAGGAGTAATTGTAAATCACTTCCAGAGCAGCATGGTTCTAGTTAAGGACATCATATAGCAATTTAATAAAAATAATTTATATGGTTCACTGGATTCAGGAAAGAGTAGAACAAAACATAGGCTACAGAAGAGAGAGAGTGGAATTTGCCTAACATGGACAATTGGGGTCCTTTGCTCCAACATAAAATTCCACTTGAATAGCATCCAAGAATTATAAACCTTGTGGTCAGCACCAAACAAGCTCAGCCAAGTAAGTGTAACCAAGTGGATACTTGTCTGTATTTACTGAAAGTGGCAAGTGCTTTATCTCTCAACCAGCTGCTTCCTAATTTTACCATACCTGGGGTGTGTTACACTAAAGAATTTCAGTACTAGTCATCTTTTTAAGCAAGACATTAAAACACCTTAAACAATCAAGAATTGTCACTTGTACTTAACATGACTAAAACCACTGGTTTATTTAGTAACATCAGTTTCACTACAGTCAAAACAGTACTCATTGTTTCTACACATTGACCTGTCTCATAAGAAAATGTTTCACATGGATAATTCCTCTTCTGATATTAAGGTGTTCATCTTTTATTTCTAACCATGTCCATAATTTGTTCCAATTATTGGACAAAGTACAGCAGATGCAGTTGTGCAGAAGAGTCAACATCAGCTGACTTTATCAGCATGCTACCACAATGACTGTCACATGCTGAAGTGTTCCACTCAGTGGAAGGTCAGGACATGCAGCTACTCCAAAGCAACAAACACCGTTCTCACTGTATGAGATTAAGTATTTGTTACCTCTAGCACATGGATGCTTTTAGGTAGGATCACTGGGGGCCTTGTATCAAGATGACACACATACATAAAATGAGCTCCAAGCAATTGACAACAGCTAAAATCAAAAGATCTGTGGCCTGCATGTGTTTTAAATAACTACATATCAAAGTAAGTTCTATCAAATGAAGATGTGTAGTAGGACTAAATTTCTGCCAGGACTATGATCAGCCTTGAAGAACTAAGAAATGTACACATAGTTACTCTCACCTCAGGGCACCTGAAACTAATCCCATTATCAGTACTTTAAACATAAGTCAACTCACCATCCTCCTAAATATGAGTAATAGTTTTTAACCTATTTGACTCCCCTTCTGCATAAGCTGAGAAAGTTCCCATCTATTCAAACAGGCCACATTGTTCATAATACTTTGGTAAATACAAAACTAAGGCTTCTAAGAATACCAAGATAGAGAAGAAGAAAAAAAATAAAAAATACAGGCTTCAAGTCAGGAGATTTTTTTGGTTTTTTAATTGTTAGTATAAGCTGTTAGGTATGCTACTGTTAGCAAAATAATTTCTGAAATACATTTTGACTAATATTTTTCAAGCCCACAGTAAGCTTAACCCACATCAAAGCAGACCAATGGGGAGCATCAGAATAGTGTGAATTATCATACTGCATAAACTGAATTTGAATCACAGAATGCCTTCATTTTTCCAGAAACAAGACGATAAACACGAGCATAAAAAGCAAAACATTTCACATGCCAAGCTATGTTTTTATTAAACACAGCAATTAAACCAATAGGGAAAAAATTACTTCCTTTTGCACTTAACATCTACTTATTTCCATGATTCCTTTCTTATTTTTAGTTATTGAAAATAATTTTATCAGACTGATGCATCTGAATGAACCTTGGATTAGTTAAATGAAAAAAAAACCAACAAAAAAAAGCTGGCATTAGAGCATTGTAAAAAAGGTACTGAAGGTAACTTTCTAAAATGTAGCTATTCTATTGCATAGTATTTTTGTGCCTCCATTGAGGAATGTGTGTATGGTGAGCGAGATATTGAAGAGACTGTTTCTTTCACCATTATGAAACTGCCATCTTTATTGAGTGAGACAATGTTCATATCTTATGTGAAATGCTCTTGCTTGGACATAATCTCATCTTCTCAACTTCTCTACAAAATTAGGTTTTAACATTTCAGTGATGACATGGAAATGAAGCATAATCCCAAAAAAAGAAACCACTACAATGTTCTAGAACTATTTTTATTCCTTGAACACTCTCTCTTGCCTTTCACAGCACATAAGATATATGTAGGGTTTTTTTAACTCTCTGCATGATACTTATATGTGAACTTAATTTTGCATAGACCCTTTATGAAACAACTATCGACCAGTCAGCCTCACCTCCATCCCTGGAAAAAACGATGGAGTGGCTCATTCTGGAGGGCATCTGTCAGCACTTGGAAGAAATGAGGCTCTGTCCAGCCTAATCTAGGGTAGAGTCTCCCTGCCCATGGCAGGGGAGTTGGAACTAGATGATCCTTGTAGTCCCTTCCAACCCTGACTGATTCTATGATTCTAAGGTTATCAGGAGTAGTCAGCATGGATTTACCAAGGGGAAATCATGCTTGACAAACCTGGTAGCATTCTGTGAGGACATAACTGAATGGATAAATGCAGGGAGAGCAGTGGATGTAGCCTACCTTGACCTTAGCAAGGCTTTTGACACTGTCTCCCATGACATTCTAGTGAGCAAGCTCAGAAGTGTGGGATAAGGCAGGCAGTGAGGTAGATTAGGAACTGGTTACAAGATGGAATTCAAAGAGTGGTAAGCAATGGTGCCAGGTCCATCTGGAGAGGTGCAACCAGTGGAGTACCCCAGGGATCAGTGCTGGGTCTGGTGCTCTTCAGTATCTTCATCTATGACACTGATGAGGGGACAGACAGAGTATGCTCAGCAAGTTTGCTGATGACAATAAACAGCTGAAGGCTGTGCAGCCATCCAGCAAGACCTGGACAGACAGAGCTGGGCACAGAGGAACCAAATGAGGTTGAACAAGGACAAGTGCAGAGTCCTGCAGCTGGGCAGGAATAATAAACTGCAGTACAGGTTGGGAGGTGATCTGCTGCAGAGCAGCCCTGTGCAGAGGGACAATATCCATGGCACAGCAATGCCAAGAGAGCCACTGGCACCCTAAGAAGAGTGTGTCCAGCAAATCTAGGGAGGTTCTCTTCCCCCTCTATTCTGCCCTGCTGAGACCTCACTTGGAATACTGTGTTAAGCTTTGGGCCTCCTAGTTCAGGATGGACAGAGATGTACTCAAAAGAGGCTGATGCACTGCCCTATGAGAAGAGACTGAGGGACTTGAGGCTTTTTGGCCTGGTGAAGAGAAGAATGAGAGGGGATCTAATAAATGTTTATAAATGTTTATATGCAGGGCTGGGTATCAAGAGGAAGGGGACAGACTCTTATCAGTTGTGCAGTGTGACAGAACAAGGGACAATAGGTATCAACTATAGCATAGGAAGCTCCACCTCAACATGAGGAGGACTTTGTTTACTGTAAGGGTCACAGAGCCCTGGAACAGGCTCCCCAGAGAGGTTATGGAGTCTCCTTCTCTGCAGACTTTCAAGACCCATCTGGATGCATTCCTGCATGACCCTGCACTAGATTATGGTCCTGCTCTGGTGGGGTGGGTTGGACTTGAGAATCTCCAGAGGTCACTTCCAACCCCTAACATCCTGTGATCCTGTGAACAGAATTATGCTTAAGATTGAAATAGTTATTTGTGTACTGTAACAATGCACATTAGTTTACACCAATGTAGCATCTTTCAGTTACCTTAGCAGGAAAAAGACAACTATAATTTTGATTTCACTTCTGAGTGTATGAATGTAGCTTTTTTTTTTCCCCCCCCTTGAAAACTTCAGGTCACATCAGATGGGTTTGCTGTCAGGAGGCAGTTCTTTGGAAGGCTGACTTTTTAAAAAACATCCTTGCAATCCTCAACCTCCAGGCTGGGTTTCCTTATTACTAAGCTGCACAACCTTAAGTTTTCCAAAGTGCACTTAGAAACTCGGACATGGTACAGGAACCACGCTGTATTTGTCCACTGACATGACTACATTACAAACCTTCCTAGTATTCCTTGGGAATCTATGTCCGTGTACACAAAAGACAACTCTTTGTCCTGAATGGCCTTGTCTTGCAGAAAGAGTGGGACTAGCTGCAGTGCTCTTTGAATTTCACCAGGCGCAATTTTAAACCACCGCCAGCCCTACGCCATAAGAGTGATATCAAGAAGCTATCAGACATTCCGAAACAAGCGGTGCACCGCAAAGCAACCGTCTCGTCTCCCTTGAAGTCACACGGCAGAGCCTGACTCGCCCGGCGCGCCGAGAACAGGGACGGCAGGGGCAGCAAATCTCTCCTCACCAACCAGGTGCAGAAGGCCCTGCTAGGGATACCTGGGCCAGGCGGGCGAAGCAAGCAGCAGAGCGGCCGCACGAACCCACCCGGGCCGTCAGCCCCAATTCCCCGTGAACCCCGCTCGGCCCGCAGCCACTGCCTGCGGCTCCCGTGGCGATCCCCTCTCTTCTAACGGCCCTGGGGAGCGAGAGGTAGCACAGAGAGGGGAGGACGGCGAAGGTCACGGGTGCGAGGGCGCCTGGGGAGGCGGCTGTGTTACCTGGGGGTTGTAAGCGGCGGAGGCTGCCGCCCCGACCAGCCTCTGCGTGAAGCCGTTAAACTTGTAGTACATGGCGGTGGTCACCGGCACCCGCGCTGCCAACAGCCCGGCGGCGGCGCCCGGCGCGGAGGGACCGTGGCCAGCTCCTTGCGACGTCCTAACGGGGAAGGGCCCGCCGGCCCGTGGGTTCACCCCATGAACGCCTGCTAGCGGCGAGCCCGAGAAGCCGCCAAAGGAGCGGGGTAAAACCCAAGCAAACAGAAACCATCAGAGAAATATTCGGTCTCTTCCTAAAGCGGGGGAGAGCCCGTCTGGAGGCGAGGCTGCTGGCGGGTTTCAGTCAGGCAGTAGTGCAGACACCTAACGAGCCCGGCTGTAGCTTGGGCGCGTGCGCGAGCAGGGCAGCGGCAGGCGGTGTCGAGAGGCGGGGCCGCCGCCAGCCAATCGGCGCGGGCGGGAGGTGGAGTCCCGNAGGTGGAGTCCCGCCCCTCGGCGGGTCCGGCTGTGGAGGCTCGGGGCCGGCGTGGCTGTGCCGTGCCCGAGCTGTGGCTCTGTGGCGCTCTGCGAGGAGGACTCGCGCGGCCGCAGCGTGGGGAGGGTCGTGTGCGTGGTGGCTCCCCCTGTCCCTCCTGAGGCTTGGCGCCTTCGGCCCGCCCTCAGCTCGCCTCCCTCAGCGTCCGGCGTGTGCGCTCTCTGCCTCATTGCTCGGGGTGTGGAGCGTTTGAGGCGGCGCCGGCTGCTCGCTTTGAGGTGTTTTCTGACCTGAAACAAGGGACAGCAGCGGGTTTGTTGTCTGGGAGTTAACTGCTGTGTCTCCAGTCCGTCAAGTGGTTCTCCTCTCCCCTGCTGTCTTTTGAAAACATCTGAAGCTTGTGATTTCTTTAATAAAATAAGAATTTTATTAAACTAAATTAATGTCACGAACTGGGGGAATGCGATGTGATACTGCTCCTGTTAGGAATTTTGTCTTCTTGAGTAGGCCAACAGCCCTAAGGCTGACGGTACCACATGGAAAAGCTCTGCCGAGCTTGCCGCTGAAGGGCCCGCTGAGCACTGAGTGGCCATTTGGCTTAGTGTCACTAACTGGAGGAATGCGATGTGATACTCCTCCTGTCAGGAATTTCATCTTCTTGAGAAGGCCAACAGCCCTAAGGCTGACGGTACCACATGGAAAAGCTCTGCCAGGCTTGCCTCTGAAGAGCCCTCTGAGCAGTGAGTGGCAATTTGGCTTAGATTCACTGAGGGAATGCGATGTGATACTCCTCCTGTCAGGAATTTCATCTTCTTGAGAAGGCCAACAGCCCTAAGGCTGACGGTACCACATGGAAAAGCTCTGCCAGGCTTGCCTCTGAAGAGTCCACTGAGCAGTGAGTGGCTATTTGGCTTGGCTTAGTGTCACTAACTGGGGTAATGCAGTGTGATACTGCTCCTGTCAGGAGTTAGAATGGGGTGGTCCGAAAGCAAAAACTGCATACTTTCTCCTCACCCTTCTTCCAGATCCACCTAGCCAGTGTGTCCAGTTGCCACAAGCATATGCTAGGCACGATTTGCTGTTACGTCCAGAGTTGGAGATGGGTGTAGGGAAACCAGTTTCATGCCTCCTTCTTTCCTTATTCAAATCTCCAGAGACAGAGAGTGGGGAATGGAGTTTGGGAGTGCCCTGCCACAATGCTTCATACACTGAGATGATATTTTGGCTGTGTTAGGAACATTAACAGCTGCCAAGTTTTATTTGCTTAGTTAAGTAGGAAATTATGGAAATGTTTTGTATATATTGGAGGAAGAATTGTGCAATCCCTGTAGCTTTGAAGACTAGGTTGCATTAATGAACCAGGACAAGTGCTGCATAATTTATGGTAGAGAAGAATTTGCTGGTCAGGATTTTACATGCTTCTGAGAAACCTAAGCTGGAAGTTGTCTGATTCTACATCTGCCTGTAATGGACCAGAAGATGGGGATGCTCATATTCTTTTAGAGTGGAATGCTGTGAGTCATGGTTAGGTTTATGTGCTGAAAGTCCAGACCTATGGAATCCCATGGGATTCATCTCATCACAACCATTCTGAAACTTTCCCTGGCCATACCTGTCTGCAGATGTACTGTATTTTCCCTTGTCCAGCTATTTCAGCATTTGCCAGAAGAAACAGGTGTGTCTGGCAAGCTCACTAAGGTTGTTCTCTATCTTCCTTTTCTACCTTTTTTTCCCCATTGTTAACACAATCCCAAAGTAGCACAGGTTTTATGGCAGGTCATGCATAGAGGTATGGCCCTTGTACAAATAGTTCCTGCTGCATTGATGCTTTTGAATCCAGTTCTTGGAAGGTGATTCGGTATTGCCTGAAAGCCCCAGAAAGAAAAGGTTTGTGACCTGGAGCTTCAAAGAGGCTGTGAAAGTTGCGATGCTTAAAAGTAATCTGTGAAGCTTTGTTGCTGCAAGTCCTTGAAATGGCACCTAGGTGGCATCTCTTGTTTTACTTCACAAAACCGAACATTGGGAGTTGTTTGCTTTGTAAGAGGGATGCATGGAAGGATGGCATGCACGAAATTACAGAGGAAGCTTCTGCTGTTGTTCTTGTAACACCGGAGCATTCCATGAAGTGTGATATCAATAGCATGAAGTCTGTCCTTTAAAGGAAGGAACTTGAGTTTGCCTAAGGCTTTTTGGCCTAACTTTTGCTTTAGTCTTTAGATTTTTGCCAGCATTGCTTTGCTTACCCGATTTTCTGACATACTGGGTAGACTGTAAAACTTCACTGCCGTAGGAAATAACTGGGGCAAAATGAGGCCATTCGCCCTAGCAGGCTTCAAAGAAGGCCTGAGCATCTTTGTGGACCATAAAACTATGTACAGTTAATGTAAACAAAGTGTCTCCAAAGGAGAAGACTGCCTGCACTGGATTTTAAAGTCTATCTCTGACTTTGAAATACAGGCAGACAATTCATGGGGACCGACAGTTCTATATCTGCTCTGTCAGGGATTTTGCATCTTCATCTGCAGTGTGGTATTGGTAGCAGCTACAGTCAGAACTATCCCACAGGTTGCAATGCACTTTACTCTGCTTTTATCCAGATTTTAAAGAGAACTGATTTCATACATGTTAGTTTACCATGGCTCTTTCCTGGAATAACACTAATGTTATGCTTCAGGACGAGTAGATGTCAGTGAATGAGTGAGTGAAAGAAGCAGAGTGCCTTGAGCTTATTCTTTTCTTTTTCTTGTTGCAGTATTTGTGTGTTTATTTTAATTTTGGAGATTAAATAATTAAAGCAGCAAGACCTTATTCTGTTGCTTAATGAACAAAACCATCATATGCTGATCTTTATTTCAGCACAGATGTCTGTAACTCAAATTCTGTGAATCTGTTCATGGAGCTCTGTTCTTGAATTGCTGAGAACAACTGTGTGGGTGGATTTAGAACATGAAATTGCTGTGTGCACTTTTGTTTATGCATTATTCTTAAATATGAGTGCTAGATTGGACTTGCTTAACGTTTGCTTTGTGTCTCTCTGTACGTGTGATATATACAACTCCCGAGCTAGAAGATTATCACCAACCATAAGCTCTATTAATGCAAGGCTATGACATAAACATGCTCCATTTGAACCATGTTATCCACTGAAAGAAATGAAGTCTATGCGCAGAATAAGGCAGTAGTTATTTCTGAAACCTGCAGCTGAATTTATTGATGCTTTATTGCCAATATGTACTGAGTACAGCACAGAGGACTCTTGTGAATAGATTATTTCCAAGTAATAAGAGATGTCTTTCTGATAGACTTAATAATTAAAAAATAATAGATTTTAAAGGTGTTAATGCATTACAATATGAATATAAATTGAGGATATATTTTATATTTATCTTTCCCATAATAGNGATGGCATTTATATATATATATTTTTTTTTAGTATTATATGTATTTATATATTGAAGGAGAGGCATCCATTTATATCTTCTCTATGAATGTAAAAATAATTACATATTTCACTTCTGTTTCGTGGAAGCTTCTTTGTCTTGATATAGAGCTTCTACATGTAAAATACCTGACAGCAGTAGTTACTTGATAGCAATAACAACTTTGGCAAGGAGGGCATTGTGTTGACTGGAGTGTGATGTGGATCAGGAATCTTCAAAGGTTTTGAATTTTATTTGGAGGGGGCATCTATATCTTGCTACTCATGATGGAGGGCATCAGGAAAAGTGTGCCCAGCAGGGCTAGGGAGGTTCTCCCAGCTCTGCACTGCCCTAGTGAGATAGGGACCTGCTGGAGAGAGTCCAGTGGAGAGCTGTGAGGATGATTGGAGGACCTGAGCATCTCCCCTATGGAGAGAGACTGAAAGCCCTGGGGCTGTTTAGTCTGAGGAGGAGAAGACTGAGAGGGGATCTGATCAATGTATACAAATACCTGAGGCGTGAGTGTCAAGTGGCTGGGGACAATCTCTTCTCACTGTTGAGCAGCAATAAGCTAAGGAGCAACAGCTACAAAGTGGAACATAGAAGGCTCCACCTCAACATGAGGAGAAACTTCTATACAGTGAGTGTGATAGAGTCCTGGCTCCTGGGCAGGCTGCCCAGAGAGGTTGTGGAGTCTCCTTCTCTGGAGACTTTCAAGACCCACCTGGATGCATTCCCATGTGAACTACCTTGGGTGATCCTGCCTTGGCAGGGAGGTTGGATCTCTGGAGGTGCCTTTCAACCTCTAAAGTTCTGTGATCCTGTGATTCTTGTTGTCTTTAAATTCCAGAATGAACAAGATGTTGATGTTTCACTTTGTTGTTTTATTTAATAGAAACATATTTCAGTGAACCTGAAGACAAATTCAATTAATTTCCCCAGATTTCTTCTTATAGATGATCCATGAGGAATAATGCATCTATGTATTACATGGCTGCTTTTACATTTCCACTGACAGTTCTGTTGCCCATAATTTTAATAGGTATTTGGCTGCTGAAGAATAACCCTTTGCCAGTTTAACTTTATTTTCTGGCTCAGATTAAATTCCAGATCAAATATTTGTATTTTCTACTGAATAAAACTCCTTGGTTATAAATGGCAGGCTTCTCAGTAGCCAAAAATTGGCAAAGGGAAGCTTTTACTGAGATACAACATAATATGCATAGCCACAGAATTCATTTGTTGAAGAGAACACATTTTATAAACATCTGTGTTTTGACCAGTAGTCCATGACGTATGGCAACAAGAGCAGCACATTTTATTATGTCATTTTATGCATCTAATTCCATATTCACATCAAGAAAACACACCTATTACCTTTTCAAATTATAGTATACATTTTGTTTACAGATAAGCAAACAATATATAAAACTAACATTGTATAAAATTATAAACCTTTGCATTTGTAAGGAATAAAGGACTCTAAAATGTGTGGTTGCAACCATTCACATTTATTCTTCTGTGGCTCTGAGAATTTCCTTTCAAGCAACCAGTCATGGCTGCTCACTGTGCAGCCATCTTGATGCTCAAATGTAGGCTGTCAGTCTGCAAAAGATACTCCCTACTTTGTGTTGCACCCCACAGACCATACATTGTATGTTTTTTACTATGAAACCAGCACTGTGCTGTTCCTTCCATACGGGCTGGGACAGCTTCTCAGCTAATGCAAACTGCTACAGCTCTGGCAAAGCTGGAAGACCTTTCTTGGTAAGTCTACCTATTTTAAACAGGGATCTATTTTATGTAGCAAGTTTAACTAGCAGCACACACACTGACCTGCATGTTTGCTTTTGCAAACAAATAATGGAAAATGAGAGTCAACTTCCTTCTTAAAGATCACAGAGAAAAAAAAAAATTAATTATAAAGCTGTATGATCTTCTTACTTAATTTTCCAGAAAATGTTTCCTTGGAAGCTATTTTGAAAGGATAATTCTAAACATTTCAGGCTACTTCAAATTCCCGAAGTTTAATCAGTAGTTTTATCCGGAACCACTTAGGTGGGAGAAAATCAGATCACAGCAGACCTTGTTCGTTGTGCCGGTTCCAAGGAAACTGGCTGATTTGGATGCTGAATTTAGCTGGCTGGTGTGTGCATATGACCACTTCTTGGCAGACGCTCAGATCTGGTAAGATTTTTGTAGCTGTCACCCAGAGGGGAAAAGATAAGTGATTTGAACCCATAAAGCCTTCAGTTTTATTTAGGAAACATGAAAGTTGAGTGCTGCAAGAGCTGAAGAATGATTTGTTTACAGACACAAATTGCATATGTGATATGGTGCCTTTTCTTTCTAAATACATGGGTTTCCAAATGGGAATCTTACACTAATAAGGATATTTTATTTTCCTTAAACTCGCTGCTGTACACACTTGGGATAAGCCATTGTACGGTAATAATTAATATCACATAGTTAAATAGCCAATCCCAATGCTGATAATATGCATATGTGGTGCTTTTTTTTTTTTTTTAATACATGGGTTTTCAAACGTGAATCTTACATTAATAAGGATATTTTATTTTCCTTAAACTCTCTGCTGTGCGCACTTGGGATAAGCCATTGTACGGTAATAATTAATATCACATAGTTGAATGGCCAATCCCAATGCTGATAAAATGCTTTAAAATCAGCCCATATTGATCCAATTGGTCAGTCCTAAGACTGAACCTATTAAGGATGTAATGTCTAATTAACCTATGTTGTCACAGAAATATACAATGGCAGTTCAAAACTCCTTTGCACTGCTTTTAGTTTTAGATAAAGCGGAAGGCAGGCTCACAATTATATAAACTGTTTTCATGTGTCCCTGGTTTTATTATATTTATATTTCATCCAATTTGTTCCCACTGTGAACGTTTCAGATACTGAAAGAGGTACTGCCCACGAAGAAGTCATTGTGTAGGGTTCAAACTGCCAATGATTGGAAAGGAGCCAGCTGTGCCTTCATTGGGCTTTGAAGTGCTGTACTGTGAAATAGAGCACCAAACCCCTGCCTGCAGAAAATGTAGCCTCGGGTAAACTTCTACTAAAACCCTTTCATCGGTTTTACTAAATGTGCTCATATCTTTTTTGCCTGCAGATATAATTCAGGGAGTTTCAAGTTTCACTAACAAAACAGTGGCCCGTTGAAAACAAACAGAAGTCATGAACTCCATCCGCTTACTATAAAACTGTGTTTTCAGGCGAGGGCTGTGATGACGTTAACTCCAACCTGGTTTCTATGGAAACTAAAGGCTACACACTGATAATTATACAACAATAAAAAAAGGGGGGGAAAAAAAACCCCAGCCAACTCTACTCCAGCCTCTCTTCTTAGTGGGCTTCTCTAGAGTGGTTTCAAAATATTTTATTATAGCTCGAATTAAAAAATACATTAGGTCATTCCGTTCACATTTTGCCATATAAAAAGTGAACATAAGCTATTTAAAAAAAAACAAAACAAAAACCAAAATGGTATGACAGAATCTCCACTGACTTACTCTTTTACAGGGTTGTTTTCATCAGATGATATTTCAACACTGGGAAAAGCTGGAAAACTCTTTATAAATGATCAAACAATTTGTCTGTATATAGCCCGGATCGTTGAAAACATCCTTCCAAAAATACTTATACAACATGACTTGTGGTGAAAATTGATGTTTGCATGATTAGGTGTATTAATTAATTTTTTTCCCCTAAATATCACAATTACAGATAGTGCTGAAATGCATTTTATCTTGTCTTGAAATCAAGATGGCAACATACTTTAAAGTATGTACTCATTCTGTATCCATTTTGAACTATTCTCATTGTGATGATGGTTTGGGCGTTTTTGTGGGAGGAGGGTTGTATCTTCAGAGTATTGGTTTGGTTAAATACAATACATGGACTAAAACCAAAGTAAATTTTATGAAAAATAGTATTTTTCCTGATAGTTAAAAACTATCTTGGTGTTTAATTTTTTAGGCCTATTTTTAATAGCAAAAAAGAAAAAAAAGGAGCAGAATACTGGGGGAAAAAAGCTTCTTTTTTTTTTTTCCCCCTCCTTGGAAATGGTTTTATTGCTGTCAAACTTTTCATTAGAAGACGAAAATGTCAATTTCTTCAACAGCTGTGTTTGGATTAAAGTCTGAAATTTAATTTTGTCAAGTAGGAATTTTTTTTTGTGAGGAGAACAAAAAAAAAAAATTCAACTGACTATAATATATTACATATGCAGGATATATATAGGTGCACATGCAGGAAGAGAGAGCCAGCATCTTCGCTGGTGTAAAACATCTAAGTGCCTCTGAAGTCACAACTTGCCTATCTAACATCAGCTGTGAATTTCACCTATGAAAGACATTTTTGCTTATCTTATATTCACCTCTCTGTGGAATGCTGGAGCCAATTTCTGAATGACACGACTAAGTCATAAAAGGCATCAATACAGTAATATGAGGAACTACAGAGCTGATCTGAATGCCAGAATGTGTTAGTGGCAAGAATCAGAGTATGGCTGCAATGTTGCTTAATGCTGTAGGTCTTGAAAAAACTATTTCAGGAAAACTCAAGATTGTCTGTAAGCAGGCTACTAAAATTCTTTTCCGCTCTTCAGAAAAACTGCATTTGCAATGTGATTCTTTAAGACTACTTCAGACCGATACCACTTAGAATTAGAATGAATTTTTCAGATCTCAGCGTAGAGCCTTCAACATCCTGGCTACGGACCAAGATGGTACTCCGGAGTGAGCAATTCCAGAGATGTGTTTTCTAGGTGGTACTCATTTTACTTCTAAAGCTTTTAACAAGTATGTATATAAAAAAATGCTTCTACAGCACAGCGACAGAAAATGCAGTATTTTCAGGCAAGTGCACCAAATTCAACTATGCTGATGACTCTGAACTTCCATGTCAGTAAGAAAGCTCCTTGTTGATGCTTGTTGGTACCCACATTTGTAAAGCTGTATCTAACTGCACATTTCTACATAGCAACCTTTCAGAATTCTGCTAAATGATGCTTTTAATCAGTACTATGCAAGAAACGTAGTGAACAATATTTCAGAACTTAATCTGATTAATTTTCATTTCCTAGTTACCTTGAAGAAGATATCATTTTTGCTAAATGCAACTTGTACTTCTAGATTTTATTTTCTCTGGGCTTTTAAAAGTTGTTTTTAAAGCTTCCATTAAAATAAAGTGTATCCTTCAGTAAGGATTGCAGAATTAAAAAATTATGATCTGACAGGGAGCAACTACTCTTGCTTTCCCCTGCTTTCTCCAGATCGTGTCAAGTGATGAAAAATCTTCTAATTTGTCTTAAAGAACTTTCACTATGATATATATGCTTAATTAAGTGTAAGGGGGTGGAGGGGTGGTGTAAAAAAGTCTAAGCTCTCAAGTATGTAACTTTGGGTGGATGAGTTTGAACTGAATATCCATAAAATTTGGACAGCTCCCCTACTAAGCTACCAGAAAATATATTTATCAATGCCCTTATTTTTTTTCAATTTATTCTGCTGATCTTTATAAAGTACAACACTTGCTTCTACTAACAATTTGGTTCCAGAGAAGAAATTAATTTGGCCTAAGAAAGTCCCCATTACAATATTTGGAGATGCACTTCTTGCACTTCCAATTGAGAGCAATGCCACTGGTTTCACTGGTTTTACAGATGTGTGTGCTTCATCGAAGATCAGAACTGGTCCACAAGACTTTTGCCCTACAGGCCTGTTTTTATCTTTCCTGAGTTACAGAACCAGCTCTAATCTTTTGTGAACCTCAAAAGTAGCAGTGATTCTCCTTCAGCATCTAATTTGGTTATCTGAGTGCTGATACTTCAGGCAAGAATTACCAATGCCTCTACGGAGCATTTAGATACTGAAATGTTTGAAAAACATCTGCTACATGTTGCTTAGACTAGTACCAGGTGTAGTTATGGGAATGGCATTCAAGCCCATTTCCTTTATTCTGCTTTTGCGTGAAAAGACAAACTGAAGACCAGACTGATCTAGTGGAGGACCTCTGGATCCTCTTTTGTTAATTTTGTTCTCTTAAATTTGAACCTTCACTCCCTCTCCCTGCAAGGCGCCCAAGGCAGATGGCCATCCTTGTTGTCTGAATGGTGATGGGTTTTTCTCTAGGCTGGTGAGGATATAGTTCCATAGGACCATCCAGTCAAGGAGGACACACAAAGGGACCTTCCACCATTCTCTTCTAAGACGAAGCTTAACAAGTAACTAGAACAAAAGTTTGGTCAGTTTAAGAATTCAGCAGAGAGGCTTCTACCATACCTAGCAGATCGGAACTTGAGCTCATGGTAACACTGTACAAAGCTGTGATAAATGAAAGTGATTGGCAAGGCTAATAACACAATACCACTAACCACACAAATTCCTCCAAGAATCCTTCCCGGTACAGTGATGGGACACATGTCACCATAACCAACGGTAGTCATCGAGATGATCACCCACCAACAAGCAGCAGGAATGCTGGCATAATCCTTATTCTTTGTTCCCAAGTCCAGCCCATTTTCAAGAAGCTGGGAAAGTGCACTGAAAATTGCCATAGCAACACAGATAAAGACAAGGAGCATCACCATCTCTCTGTAGCAGCGCTTCAGAGTCAGACCAAGTGTCTGAAGGCCAATGAAATGACGAGCCAGTTTAATCACCCAAAAAATCCTCATCATTCTTAAGACCCTCAAGGTGACTCCAGCCCTCTGAAGCTGTGAATTTTCCCCAGTGAAAACTGTCATTAGAACAGAGATGTAGTAAGGAGTAATTGCCAGTAAATCAATGATGTTGAGAGGTCTTCTGACAAACTCACACTTATTTTTGGAGACGATGAACCTCACAATGCACTCTGCAGTGAACCAGCCTATGCAGATAGCTTCGATTATCCTGCCAAAAGAAACAAAGTACAGCATTTATGTTTTGTGCAAAAGCTTTAGTGGATGTTTGGTTCATTCACAGATATTACATATCTTACGCTCAGACCTTCACAAGGGACAAACAGAAAGCCATGCTCCTCTTATCCTTCACACATGGCACTAGATTTCAGCAATTGACCAGAGGATATAGTGAGGAGTTTGCACTGATTGTCTTATTAGGCCAAATACTGGGCAAATATGACTACAAAACCTGTAACCCCACAGGAAATGGTGTGCTACTGATGTAACAGTGTGTAACACTGTCTAGAACATTCTTTGGTTGGTTGGCTTTTGTCTTGGTGATTTTATCCAATTTTTTTGTGTTGGTTTTAAATCTCTGAGGCCTGGTCCACTTGGGAATGACAAGGAATGTGGATCAATGAACAGTAAGGTACAGAACTAGACTGCTAAATTAAAATGGAAGTGAAGATGGAGAAGGCTTTTACATTATATAATTCATGCATACTGGCTCTTCAGGAACCAGCCTAAACCAATGTGTCTGATTTGCATCCCAGGTATTGCCACTAAATATATTTTTTTTCCACATTGGGTAAGGAAAGTAATAACCTTGAGTCCTCTTATNAACCTCCCTGAGCAACATGTGCCAGTGTCTCACCACCCTCACTGTAAAGAACTTCCTCGTAACATCCAGTTTCAATCTCCCCTCTGCCAGCTTAAACCCATTCCCCCTCGTCCTGTCATTACAAGACCTTGTGAATAGTCCCTCCCCAGCCCTCCTGTAGACCCCTTCAGATACTGGAAGGCTACTATCAGGCCTCCTCGAAGCCTTCTCTTCTCCAGGCTGCAGAGCCCCAACTCTCTCAGCCTATCCTCATAGCAGAGCTAATGCAGCCCTGTGATCATCTTCATGACCCTCCTCTGGACTGGCTGCAACAGTTCCACATCCTTCTTGTGTTGGGGGCTCCAGAACTGCATGCAGTGCTCCAGGTAGGGTCTGACAAGAGCAGAGTAAATGGGGAGAATCACCTCACTGATTCTATGAAAATCAGTCCAACAGCAAGATCATTGTACTGGACACACTAAAAAAAGCCTGAACGTACTTACATGTTGGCTAGTTGAGATTTCATATAATTGTTATATTAAAAAACTGTATCTGTATCAACATTGCAGCCAGGAATATTCAACAATTCCAACAGAGTCTATTTCGATGCATTTTATGAGATTTCTCTGGTAGTACTGCCTGCACCCTGTGACACAGAGCATTTAAATGAAAATGTAACTTGTAATCATACCTTTTCAAACTTTTTCACTTAGTATTTCCTCCTGATGCCCTGACAATGTTGAAAATGTGATGTCACAAATTAGGCAAGTTACCTCTCAGTCAAGTTTTAAGGAAGTCAGGTCCTGAGCACTGTGATTCTACCAGCCTCCTTTATGAATCAACTGGTTCTCTGGTCCAGTACAACCAAGGCTAGCCTGAGGCCTTGGTGACGCTCCTGGCCTTCCCTTGTCCTCCTGCAGAGCCTCATACCTGTTCTGCAACGCCACTGCAGGTGGTGTGCTTCTTAAAGGAACACACTTGCTCTGTTTCATCAGGCAGGATTCTGTTCCCACTGACTCAGCTCCTACGGGAAGACAGGCCAGCTTGCTAATGAGAGGATATGGAATCCTCTGCTTCACTAAGTTACCTCCCGCTCCAGTTTTGTAGAGATCTCTTTGTGGAAATAATCCATTTCTCTCTCACTCTGATGTTTGTTAACCTACTCACCTCTTCCCTGAGCTCCATCACATCATCTTGGAGCTGTGTCACATTGCTGAGCAGGTTATCAACCTGTTCACACCACACATGGCCATAGTCAGTGTTGTGCCCTGTCCATCACTTCATCTTGGAGCTGTGTCACATTGCTGAGCAGGTTATCAACCTGTTCACACCACACATGGCCATAGTCAGTGTTGTGCCCTGTCCATCACTTCATCTTGGAGCTGTGTCACATTGCTGAGCAGGTTATCAACCTGTTCACACCGCACGCAGCCATAGTCAGTGTTGTCCCCTGTTGCTAGTGAAAGGCTGGGGCATTCCTCATAGCCTGTGGCCTGGATACCAATATCCATTTTGGTGGGTGCTGGGAACACAGCCTTCCTCTTCCAAGTAGCCACCATCACTCCTTGAGTACTTTCCAGCACCAGGCTGGAGAAAAATTCAGCAACACAGCCAGGTGACTCAGCACCTCCCTCTGATGACTTTGTTGGGTGCATAGGGGTAAAAGTCTCTCTCTCTCTCTCATCTTTAGAGCTGACCTTATTAATAGATAGATATCATCAAATAAGGAAAGCAAATTTAAGTTAGTCCTCAAGAGGACTAACCGAGTATGGAGTTAAAGCCAAATAAAATGCGTGCATGTGGAAAACTAAAATTGTGCCATTTTCTTCAATTCTTAAAATATTTGCTGCATATTCAGAGGACAGGCTGACTTTTGTTGCCAGTTCATTGATGATGTTGTATTAAAATCTATAACTAAATGATTATATGTTGAGCTTTACTCGGTAAAATATAGCACCTGCTTCATAAATTCCTATCACAGTTTTTTTGGTTGCTTTTTTGCCCCCATCAGTTCTGTTTTAAAATAGCTGGTATTCAAAAAGAAGAGGGGAATTTAAAAACAAACTCATCAAATATTTTCTTGAAGATCCTAAAAAAANNNAAAAAATTAAAAAAAAAAGGTTTAAATAATTAGAGAAAAATATTCTATTTTTTTTAATCTGGTTAGGATTTATTTCTGCTGAAACTTACTGTTCATTGTCCCAGACCTACCTAAGCACATGAAAGAGTTTTTTCCCAAAAAAATTTTAAGCCTCTTGCTACGCCAGAGTCTTTCAATATTGCTTTAATGAGTCTTGTCCACAAACAAAAAAAGGAAGCCTTTGTGAGCCTTGTTTCCACTTTAATCCCCATCACTGTTCAATTTTCTGTTCCGTCTGATAACTTCCTTTCAGAGTAATGATTTCAGATGGGAGGGAAACCACTTCAGAAATATTTTTTTCTACCTCTAACAAGACTCAGTTTTTACTACTAATAAAATCATATTGTGAACGTCTTCAAGTACTTCAACTTAGCACTATCCTTTAGCCCAGCGTGCCAATTGGTGTACTTCCAATATCCCCTCATGAGTCGGTTGAAATCTAGCCAAAATACTTGCAAGTGGCACTATTATCTATTAAGCTTGTAAATAAAACATGCACATCAACAGGACACGTAAGGAAAGCAGACAGTATGATTAAAGACAAGTACATGACAGGATTAAAGTCTGCCAGCACTGATTTGTTGCATTGTTGCTGAAGCCTATTTCCATGTCAAGCACATTAAACCTGAAAAAAAAACCCATCCAAGCTGTAGTCTCAGAATACATCAAATTCCTGCTGAGAAAGGCTCCCAGTCATCTGAACAAATGTCTTGGTTTCAGTCCTTTTGAAATCAGCAAAGTTTTCAGCTCATTGTGGATTCAAAGCCACAGAACCAGTGGCCACGGGCAGTTTCCCTACTTTTAAAGACCTTGCTGGCTTTTTTTCCATGCTGTGCCTGCTCTGGTAGCAGTAGCATGTCTTCATGAGTTAAACGTGGGAGGCTGTAATGAACCAGCTCTCCCCAGAAAAAAAGGCAAATACTTTTAGTGGTTCTCAGGGGAGGCATGGATATTAACACCTCCAGCCCCAGAGTCCTCAGCAGCTCTTCAGTGTACTTTGAGTGACACTCAGCTGTGGTGAGTTCATGAACATTCTCTGTGGTCAGGCATTGATACACATTTGACCTTTGTGTTATCTCTATTTTTCACAAAGCTTGTAAATTCATTAGAATTCACATCCATGTTTTTGACTTGTTTTTTTCCCACCTCTGTTCCAAGTAAGATCATGGAGCAGATCCTCCTGGTAACTGTCCTAAGGTGCATAGAAAATAACAAGGTGATCTGTGACAGCTAGCATGGCTTCACAAAGGGCAAATGGTGCCTGACAACTCTGGTGGCCTCCCATGACAGAGTTACAGCTCTGGTAGATATGGGAAGAGCAACTGACACCATCTACCCAGACTTGTGCAAGACATTTGACATTGTCCTGCACAACATCCTTGTCTGAGAGGTATGGACTTGATGGGTGGGCTGCCCAATGGATAAGGAATGGGCTAGATGGACAGACACAAAGGGTTGTGATCAATGGCCAATGTCCAGAGAGACCAGTTACAACTGGAGCTTCTCAGGGATCCCTGCTGGGTCCAGTGCTGTTTAACATCTTTGTCAGCAATGTGGGACTCTGTAATAGGCTGCCAAGGGAGGTTGTGGATGCCTCCTCTCCAGGGGTGTTCAAGGCCACGTTGGATGAGGCCTTGAGCAGCCAAGCACTAACTGAAAGGCATCTTTACCCATGGCAGGGAGGTTGGAATAGATCATCTCTAAGGTCCCTTCCAATATAAGTTGTTCTATGATTTTAAACTGAGCTTTGTAATCTCCATCCTTTACCTTCAGGCTACTGTTTTAACTTAGCAAAAATATGCAAGGGTTTTTTAGAGCTTTCCCAGAAAAAAAAAGAGCTATCCAGTTTTCTTTTTACAAATGTTGGATGTAAGCACTTGAGCATTCTGAAATTCTACCACCATAAAGCAGTTGGTGGTTTGTTTTTGTTTTTTTTGGTGTCTAAAATACGAATGCAACTTTTTAAGCTGATGTTTTGCAAAGATGAAAATAAAAGCCCACTAAAATGGGCTGATTCTAGTCTAAAGTAGCCTAGTCATATTCTGTTCTGTTCTATTCTATCATCTATTGATAGTGGTCCTTCTAAACATGAAGTCCAGGTAGTCTGGAGACACAACTGCCCAAAGCAGTTCTGGGGATGGTTTTCACAGTTCAGCCACAGAAATGACCCACGTGGCACCTTTCTGAACAGCTAAGACAGTTGGGGAAGGACAAGGCATTTTATTAGCAAGCATGGGAAAGACTAAAAATATAAAAGTTGCTGTATTTCATGAGGTAGTTATCACCTCTTCTAAGCAGTGGCTTATTCTGATCTGAATAGTTGTTTACATCCAAAATCTTCAAGCTAAGGACTTCTAGATTCCATTTAAATCTCAAAAATTTGACAAAATACAGGTTTAGAATAATGTCAAGTCTGCACAGTAGTAATTACAGTGCCATGCGAGTTGGGAGCATTAATGTCACAATTTATCTTGACAAAAAAAAGAAAAAAAGAAATTACTGCACTATCATGTTAGCTAGAATTTCTTTACTTCAAAGAGGAGCTTTGGTTAATAAATGAAAGACAGAATTTGGCTTCAAACTCATCGGGAACTAATGGCCAGATTTTAAAAAGCTTTCTCATCTAAGACGGACAAAATTGCCAGAGTTCACAATCCAGGATACTCCTGCGTGATTTCTGAGGTCAGACTTTCAAATAAGCCACTTAGGTTTTGAAAATCTCACTTATTTTAAATTGAGTAACTGTAAAGAAGTGCAAGTAAAGGGAAATGAAGTCTGACAACTACTTAGGCATGTTATGTCAAACCCTGTGGCATGTCTAAGTTTGTCATGATGCAGCATATGCAATAAAGAAAGGAGAAGTTCCCATAAGAGAACAAGGACACTTCAGCAGGTGGCCAGCTGTAGTCAGGAGAGGAACACATTTGTCTCTGTCTTCCATGTGTTTGCCGTCAAACTACTATTAGCTCCTGAGAGTGAGAGCAAGCACATGGGTTATGTCACATATGAAATGAACCAGCCTCTACCGGTCAGCCTTTTGCAGGAAGATGGTTAGAAGCTGTTCCACCACAACTTTTACAGTTATCTTGGTTTGGTTTTGGGTGCTTGGTGGCTGTTGTTGCAATTCCACAGAAGACTACAATCAGTACTGAAGACCCTCACCACTGATAGTGGTCCTTCTGCACAGTGCTTGGCTTACACTGCACCTTAGAAGTATTTTGGACTTAATCCTTCAAACACTTATTACACAGTATGCAATTGGTCAGAAAAGTAAATTTCAGTGTGTATGTAGTACACATATTCTTGAAGACAAAGACACTATGAAAGAAAAATTACACATCATATGCCTTGTATTTCTTTGCAAGCTGAACTTACTCAGTGAGAGAAAAATTGCCGTTGACTCCTACACTGTGAACAAAGATAGAAGCCGTGTGGTTAATGCTATGGTAGTACATACCATCTGCATGCCCCTCTTTCCCCCTCTTTACTAAGGGGTACCTAAGCTGTTTAAATTAAAAAAAAAAAAAGAAGAAGAAGAAGAAGAAGAAGAAGAAAAGAGCATCCAGCCTTTGAAATAGCCTTGAGAACTTTAAGTAAGGCTTTGCTTTTTTTTT
>VWZI01004063.1:0-100577 GCA_013396835.1 Psilopogon haemacephalus | reverse complement strand
TTTTTTTTTTTTTTTTTTTTTTTTTTTTTTTAAATTGATAGAACCTATAAGAGCAACTTTTGACATATCCAAATCTAAGCAGGAATCAACAGCTTCTCAATCTGTACCAGCTTTCTTTTTGTTCATACGAATTAGTTCCTTGGCTCAGCTACAATGAGAAATACAGGTGCAGTTTTCCATTAAGCTAATGGAAACTACGAAAATACTTTCCAAGGAATTAATCTGGCTAGTAGAATATAATTTATCACAGTCCAATTAACTGTATGGTAAAATGTGATGATTTCATAATGACAAGGCTGCTATTCCACTGTAAGGCAGAAGCTGAGAACTTTGTGTTGACTGCTGTGTTTGAAGAGAAAGGCAAAGCTAACCAATATGAGAAATGTTTACTTCTTTCTCTGTATGTCAGTCTTATTTATGGGAAAAATCCAACCAGAGTGTTCTCTGGTGAACAGAGAGAGAGGGAAATGACATCGAAGTCAGCAGTTACATCAATGGAACCCTAAGCAGAAATCACAAAGGACAAGGAAAAAAAGTGGTTGTTTCTTACTAGAAAAGCTCGGGATCGAGCCTATACTCCATACGCTGGTTTCTGCAACTGTTTTGCAATGTTCAGTGTGCTTACACAGTTGGGGTTTTTTTGCTACAGTAAATGTAACCATTTGTTGCATTCAAACACTGGGGCGCTAATACGTTTGCAAGAGCTTTATATGCAGCCTGTGTTCCCCACATCATGCGTCTGAGGCATAAAGCGGACCTGAGGCAAGTCTGTTCCCACACACAAGATTTTGCAAGAGCAGAACCATAGCTAGAATTCTATCTGCTCCAGGACGACCTGTACGAATTTAGGCAGAGCCCATGCAGGACTGAGCTTTTCCCAGAGGAGAAGGGAAAGGAATTACATTGTTGCCGTCAGCTTTTCATTCCCCTTCCAGGCTAGTACAATTTTCTGAGTGTTTGGCCCTCTCTATGTGATTAAAGGGTCCCGTGGCTCCTCTAAGCGGGGAAACAAGAGCTCCAAGACCCTCCAGAGCGGAGAGACACTTACAGAGCCGGGAAACCGTGTCCCGATGGCCCCAGCCCCGCGCTCTGCCCGCCCGAGATCCGAGCCTACCCGCTGGTCCCCGCTACCCGCTCTCTGCGCCCACACCCGACCCCTGTCCTCGGAGACAGTGGGCAGAGCTCGGTGGGACAGAGCAGCGCCGCTCCTCTGGAGATCCTCCAAATCCGCCCCCTCGGTTCCCCAATTCGGGGCTAGGGTTTGAAAGAGTGCTGGCGATCTTCGCCGGCGGCAACTACAACCACGGACCGTCAGGACGCGGGCAGGACACACTGGACGGGACACACAGGGACCGGACAGCGGGAAAATAAAGGATCCTCCTACCCTGAGGGCTCCCTCACTGACTCTGCTGTGTACCTGCTCTGCTCCTCCACGCTGCGGTTCTCCGGCGCCCGCCACTCGGGCAGGGTGCTGGCGCACAGCACCACCATGGACACGATGACGAAGAGGATGGAGACAGTGGCCAGGATCTGGGCGGCCACTGAAGACGTGGGCTCCTCGAAAGTCCTCCTCATCCTTTCCAGCCATTTCCCGCCCTCGGCTCCTTGCGGCCGCCGGCCCTTGCCTTCGGGGCCACTGACCGGGTCCCCCGGTGGCTCTTCCGCAGCGTAGTAGGTGCACGTCTCGGACATGCGGTCGTCGAGGCGGCGCTGGCAGCAGTAGTCGAGATGGGAGCCCTCCAACCCCCAGTAGATCATCTCGTTGTAGAAGGAGAGCTCGCACATGTGCGGCACGAAGCGCAGGTGGCCATGCCGCACGTATAGCATGATGAAACCGAAGGCCTCCGAGTGCCGGTCGAAGAAGTACTCGTTCCGCTCTCTGTCGTAGTCGTCGCACACCTCCAGCACGTCCTGTTCCGAGAGGCAGCCGTGGAGGCGGCTCACCCGCCGCAGCGGAAAATCCTTCAGTACCTCCCGGGAGAAAGAGTACCGGGTGCCCCCGACGTTCAACACCACCGAGGGGCCGCGGCCAAAGTTCATGGCTTGGGCGAGACGGAAGAGGGGAAGGGCGGGTAGGACAGGACGGAGGAGGGGAAGGGCGAGGCGTGGGGCAGCTTGGGCTATCACGGCCCCGGCTTCGGCTCCGCTTGCACTGCTGGCGGTTCCTGCTTGGCGACGGGGCGGGGAGGGACAGCGGGAGAGGCGCTGCTGCGGGTGCCCTGGCGGCCGCGCAGGAGATGGGGAGCAGTGGAGGCTGCGCGACCCTCTCCTGCGACGCCCCTCGCAGGTGCGGCCGCGACCTCAGTGCCAGCAGGCGGGCGACTCCGCAAGGAGCCGCCGGGGCGCGGGCACGGCCGCGGGCATCGCGGGGCCGTGCCTCTCGGCGCCGCTCCGCTCCGCCAGCGCCGGCTGGCAGCGGAGCGGGAGGCGGCACAGCGGCAGAGGGGTGGGGACACGCCTCCCCCGCCCGCGCACATGGCGGAGCGCTCGGCGGCGCTGGATGCTGCTGTGGGCGGTTCGTCGTCCCCGCCAAGGGGCCCGGCCCTGCGGGCACACCTCGGGGCAGTGGGCTTGGGCTGCGGTGGAGGGAGGGACGGCGCTCGCCAGCCCTGCTATCAGCCCTGCTGCCCGCCCCACGAAAGCGGCGCTTGGACGAAGTTGTCCGCTAAACCCAAGTGACACTCCGTGGGGGGAGGGAGTTCCCTCCCAGAACATCTGGAAATGAAGCGTTGGTGCACGGCACCGCTCGCTCCTCATTGAAAGTAACCGTCTGCCAACGTCTGTCGTCCCCGTCTCTTTTGTTTGCCACTTCACTTCTCAACGGGGCGGCCAGCGAGCATCCGCACGGCCGAGCGGTGTGGGTAGCGGCTGGCCGCAGCTGCGGGGCTGTCCCGCAAAACATGGGTTCCTTTCCCGAGCCCGGCCCCTGCACCCACCACTCTCTTCCGTGCACATGTGGATGAGGAGGCACTTGTCTTTCTCTTCAGCATTTAGTTGTGTGGACATCAGGAACAGTCGTGTAGCCTCAGAGAGAGCCTCCCTCTGCTTCCACGCACCCCTGCCTCATGTCTGTACTTCTGTAGCTCTCTGTCGTCTTGGGCTTTAAACCTGTCTACTACATTAAAACACCCATCAGCTGGCACGACCCTGCCTGCTCGTTAAAGCCTTGATTTTAATTTCATTTGGCTACGTTAGGTGCATGGTTCTGGTTTCCACTACCGATTTTTTAAAATTTATTTTTTAAACCCGCATATGAGAGTTTTCCAGGCTGATGTTTTATAAGCTTACTAACAGCTGGAGCATCATGTTGTAAAATCAGCCAAGACAGAGTCCTCCCTTTCACTGGGGTGCTTTCTGTTGCGAATGAACCTCCAGCTGAAAGGAGAAAGGGCAGGTTTTTTAACACCAGTGCCAAAGATCTGTCGCTTAAACTCCGTGTCTGTAAAAGGTCATCCAGGTTAAANTTTTTTGTGGCTCTAGATCGATGTATTTTGTCGGTCTGGTTTGAAGTTTTTCAGTTGTTCTTCTTGTTACTGCCGTGTTAGTTTCTCAGATGACATTTGTAAGACACATTTCCGTGTACCAAAATAAATTAATAGTGAGGTAATTGTGTAGTCGTGGGGTGGTTTCTTTGGCTGGTTGGTCGGTTTTGGCTTCGGTGTTTTTTTGTTTGTTTGTTTGTTTTTTAAGGAGGATACGATTAAGGACTACTATTTTTAACCCCGTTTGCACCTTCTGAAAACCACTTCGAGAGAGATTCCAGTAAATGCCCAGGTTCCCCAGCAAGAAACTGCTGGCTCTGCTGCGGTTGGTAGGCAGTGTATCCACTAGAGGTCATGGTTAGTCATTTTTCCTCTCTTCATTTACCGAGTTGACGAGAAACCCACCCGACCTTCAATTACAAAATGCAGTCAAGTATACACGGCAGCTCGTCGTTCCACACTGAGGTCATTTTTGATCTCACTTTAGTCATGCTGGTGTTCGTTTTCACATCGCTGTAACGTTTTCTCCTTCCAGCAGCTGCGTTCAGTTAATACATCTTGGCTGGCTGTTAATTTGATAAGCAACAAGCACTTTTAAACGTCTTCATCTGTCTTTCATGTGTGTGCTTCTGTATTTCATTCTTTCGGGAACAATTGATAGAATGTATGTTAAAAAAAAAAAAAATTAATAGTGATTAGAACTCTGCCAGTGGCAATAAGTTACCCAGGTGCTTCTGGCTTGCAATCTGTCGTGCTTCCTGCTCCATGGTTTTTAACGCACTTCACTCCTCGCAAGGGAGCTCGCAGTGGGAGAAAGCAGAAATAGCGTGGTCTGAAGACATCCATTTACTGACTACATAGAAGTACAGATTAGAGTTTATGTACTAGAAATCATTTCAAGGCGAATGAAGCTCTATGTGCTGTGTTGCGAAACTACAGCAGAACAGGTAAAGTGCTGGGCTGACAACACGTTCAAGTGCTTCGGTTGGTGAAGTGATTTCTGGTTTAGGTTTTCAGTTTATTTGGAACATAGAACACAATATTCTTCAGAAAACAGTATGAAACATCTAGTGTAAGCAAAGCTAGCTAGCTGGACGGTAGCAATGTTTTCTTTTCCTCTGTTGTCTGGCAAGTTCAAGTTTAGTTACTTTAGTTCTAATTAGTTGCTTTCAATTGAGATTTGCTCCAGTAGGCTGGTGTTAATATCTGTAAACAGCACCTTCTTGCAGGAGGAGCAGCAGTTTACTGGGAACAAAACCTCAGATTTTAGACAGGGGCTTTTAATCACCCAGCAAATATTTGGATTTGGGAATTTTGAGACTGGTCACTCCAGCAATAACTGCTTTATGATAAATTTGTGGTAATTCACATTCACAAGTGTCAGTTCAGTGATTGTTGTGGTATGGGTGTCTTCTTTTCCAGGAAACTTCAGCGAGTCACTTTGTTGTTTGGGGTTTTTGTTTGTTTGTATTGCTCTGTTTGTTTGGGGTTTGTTTTGTTTATTTGGTTTAGTATTGAATTTTGTGGCTAAAAATCTTAATATATAAGGTATATATAAGGTGGAGAGCTTCGAAGAGACAAAATGTTTATACTTTGTGTTGACAAAATGCTTAGTAATATATGAAGAAAAATAAACCTTTTTAAAAGCCATTCAGGGGAAAAGAAGTATTTGAGCATTCCAGCTTGTAATGGTTAGGTATGAGTGTGAGATGGTATTTTGAAAATTAATATAGTTTATTAATTTTGTTCTTCAGAAACTCTCTCCCAGCCAGTATTTTTAATAATAATCAGTTCTTCACACAGAAGGAGATAAACAGGGAATCTAGAACACTTAAGAAACGTAACTAGCAACAATAGAACAAACATTAAACTTAAAACTGGAAAGAGATTCTTAGTTTCAGTTGTACTTCTTGCCCCCCAGGGGACTGGAGAGGCTCCTTTCTGCTGCTAAGACAGAAGGTATTGGGATTATCTTAAGAATTTACAGAATTTTGCTAAAGATTTGCAAAGAGGCTTTTGAGTGTTTACTCACAAAGTAGTCTCTCCGTATTTCAGGGGCTGCATTATAGTGCCAAACAGTACCCAAAGCAGGTGGAGGGGTTGCTGTTGGTGGTTTCAAAGCCATTAGAGGCTTTGGAGTTTTTCCAGACTCTTTTTATTTTTCAGAAAGCTGAGGGTCTAACACAGTCTCTGACCTGGTTCCTCTTGACTCCTGATTCAGCAGAAGATTTGCAGAGGAGCAGGCAGGATGTAATGAGGCAGTAGACAGAGAGCACATTGAGGCAAAAAAAGCAATGGCAGCAGTGGCACCTTCTGTTACCTGCTCTTCCCTTTTATCCATGCAGCCCAAGTCTAATGAGCCTTTGGACATAGATAGGCAATCAGAATGGCACTTTGCCAAGCTTGACCACATTAGGTGAAACCAGGGCTTTGGTTTTCCTTTCCCATGGTTTATTCCCCACACACAGAAGGAGGGGGAGCAGAGGAAACATGTTTGAGCAAGCCAGGACATGTTCAAGCCTATTTTTGCCTATTTAGGCCCATCATGACAGAGCTGCCCTCACCTGAAAAGTGGTATGTAATTAGTAAAAAACAAATGAGCCAATACAGCCATTTAAATGGGTCAACTAAAAGAGTCTTCACCCTAGATATTAAATGGTAAAGTATGAGGCCTAAAATGAAGCCATAGAAGGACTGAGCTGGCTAATAATCTGAACTATAATAAAGACCTCTTTAAAGTAGTTACATTCAGAAGGTTGGGGAGTTCTTTTGATTTAGGATGGTTTTCTGTGATCTGGAGATACACACTGGGATGCTGAATCAAAGCAATTTCTCTTCCCCTGGTGTTACAGTTGTTATCATTTGCTGCCCAGGAGAAACTTTGCAATTAATAGTAATTATGTAAAAATAGCTTTCTTTGTGTCAACACTTATTTTCATGGCTTGAACTGTGCTATTGCGTCCCAGAGGTATTTAATGAACTTGAAATGTTTTCTACAGTTTCAAAATATTGTTGGCCTCATGCTGAGGCTGTTGCTTTGTGTTTTGAGTGCAACTCAATGTTTACTTTTTAAAAAACAGATTATTTACTTGCATTTTTTATGTGAACAAAGTGGTATATCATGGTGGCAGGCATTTTCATGACTCCAAAGGAGATTCTCTTCCTACTGAGGTAGCTACTGATTGTTGTCTACTTCAGTGCAAGCAAAAAGTGACTTTTGGTGGGGTGTCTGCTGTCAGGATTCTCAGTTATTTTCATGACCTGATGTACAGGAAGAAACCTCACAACACATGGAGTGCATTTAAATCAGTGCTGGGTGACAAGGGGAGGTCATCCTCCAAAGCCTTTGCACCCCTTCACCTTGTTCAGGTCAAGTATTTATGCTACAAAATCATATATATTCAGTACAGGGGTTGGGTTAATATAATTGGTTCTGGGAATAGGTGGGGCTATTACAACTAGTTCCTGGAACTCATTTCCATAACATGCTCAATGTGACCCAGTGGTCATCCTTTGGGGTCTTTTTGGTGAAGGCCTGATGTCTTCCTTGCTTCCACAGTTGTGGGTCACACTGTTGGCTGGAGTCTCCAATGTTTTCATCTTTGAATATGGTATTTTTCACCCATGAGAGCGTTTCAAGACCCTCTTGAGCTTAACTCACCTCCTTTGTGTTTATCTGATTGATGATGCTTTATGGAAGTGCTCACACAGGTAATGATTTAACCAGCTTCCTACATTCTGTATTTCCTGTCCCTTTTCCCGTGTCAGACCATAACACAGAAGAACATAGGAACTCCAGCTGTGGAGCAAGTTGCCATGATGACAGGCTTGTAGACAGAGGGGGAAAACAAAATCTACCCAAGGAGTATCCAGTATGTAACATGTAAAATTGCAAGGAGGAAAATACAATGCCTTTTGGTATTAAACACATTGTATTTGGCCATATCTATCTTAATTACTCAACGAAGCAATACATAAAGACTAGCAGAAATGCTTCAGGCTTGGCATGCAGAGATGGAAGGGCTGCAAGGGACCACAAGGATCAGCCAATTCCAACGCCCCTGCCATGCCCAGGGACACCCTACCCTAGATCAGGCTGCTCACAGGCTCATCCAGCCTGCCCTTAAACACCTCCAGGGATGTGGCCCCAACACCCCCCTGGGCAACCCATTCCAGGCTCTCACCATTCTCATTCTGAAGAACTTCCTCCTCAGGACCACTCTGAATCTCCCTTTGCTCCATTCCCCCTAGTCCTGTCACTATCTGATTGCCTATGAAGTCCCTCCACAGCTTTTTCGTAGGCCCCCTTCAGATCCTGGAAGGCCACAAGAAGGTCACCTGGGAGCCTCCTCTTCTCCAGACTGAACAGCCCCAACTCTTTCAGTCTGTGCTGCAGCCCTCTGATTGTCCTCTTGGCCCTTCTTAAGACTTGGGGGAAATGGTTTCAAATAGATGTTTTTGGGTTTTTTTTTTCTTTAATCAAACTTCTTTACACCAAAGCCTTTCTACTGAAATGTTATTTGAGAGTTATGTAGAAAACCTTTCACATGAACTAATTTCAACATGTAACTGCCAAACGGTCTAGTGCCAGATGCAGTCTGGATTGTCAGTGGCACCTGACACCAGTGCAAGTTCCCTTGTCACTTGAGGTACTTACAAAAATCTGAATAATTTTGAATATTAATGTTTCTAAGAGTGGATGAATGACATTTAGTAGGGAGCTGGGTATTCACATGTATCCACATGTGCACAGAACGCAAGCCGTAGTTGACATTTATGATTAGACTGACTTACCTCATGAAACAATTAAAAATTGATATTGAAGATTTGTATTTGTAGGTGAGGCTGTAAGCCTTTTTTTTTTTTTTTTAATAGGACAGACAATTGCATTTTCTGCTGCTGTTCACATATTAAGAAAATATTTCCAAAATTTCTGGGTTAATTATTAAAGGCTGTGAAATTTCAGTTGCCGTTGAACCAAATGAATTCCTCATGGACAGAGATGGCTACTAGCTGGAGTAAATGAGTTTGTTAGATTTGAATACCAGACATGCATATACAAAGCACTGAGAGAAGGACACTACTTGCCTAAGGAAGGTGATTAGGAGACTTGCAAATAAGGAATTCAAAGGCATGAAAGTATTCCCACAGTGGACTGCAACACAGGAAGGTGGTAATTATGGGCATGGACTCCACATCTACTCAGGCTAAGACATTTATTTGCACAACTTGAAAACACTTCAAGTTCTCTCCACAGGGCAGTCTTCAGATCACCCCACTCCCCATGTATCCTGATTACATTGGCTAATTAAAGGTGTGAAGGAAAGGAATGCAGGAGTAGGTCCAATTTATCTGCCATCTTTACGTAAAGGCACACCATCATTTCATCAATACTGAACTGAAACATGGCACTCCCCACATTTCCCCATTTTTATTAAATCATCTACCTGTTGTATTACCTGAGTACAGGAATGAATACCTCAATCTGAGAGAGTAACCATATGTACCACAGGTACTCTAGAGAAAACTTATCTGAAAAAGATATATGTGAGCACTAAAAGATACCTGTATCCCTTTTCTTTGAAAAACCACCAAATTACTAATTACTTCAAATGCTGTTTCTATAATTTCAGGCTAAAGCCTATCCCTTTTATATATTTTTTTACTATCTTTGGATCTATCTTAATATATCTTATACAACCTACTTAATATCTTTGAATTCCTTAAAATTAAACTTAATATTCAGTGTCTATTTCTTCTACATCTTAATATTGTACTTCCCTGTTTAAATATTATCACAGTATTTCACAGTTCTACTTATCTCAAGGTCTTAATGATTTGGTTGGGACAATTAACACTTAGCTTCAGCTTTTCAGCCCCTCCCACACACATGCAGGGAGAAAACCTAAACCCTAGTTTTGCTTTAACCAAATACATAACAGACTTCCCATCAGACATTGCCTGATTAGCTGCACTCCTTTTCTCCAGCGACTTCAATACAGCAAAATAGTTACAAAGCTACCAGTTGAATGTTTTTTATCAGGATATTATGCAAGCAGCTTTCCCCAAACGGTGACGCTTTAAGAACCTCACACCACAATTACAATCAATTAGCATGAAAAGCACTCAAACGCCAACCTCTCTGTGGTCCTACCAGCACACCCCAAACACCAACTGTGTACTTACTTACTTATCAATAGTGTCTTTTAACCGATCTACAAAATTTTTAAATGGTGCTTTGGGACCTTGTGTAGGCTTGTTTAAATCCGGAATTTGACTTAATGCCTGCTGAGCAAGTTCTTTACTTGATTAAAAAATGTCTTGATGCCTTCCTCTGCCTGAACTGGGCAAACTTGGCTTTCCCTGCCTCCAGCTTCTCCAGAGTCCCAAGAACCGGCCCCAAGACATTCAAAAGAGGTTCGTAGGGGGTGCTGAAGGGCTGGGGCACAACCATTCCTTTTGCTTCTGCCATAGGATTGGCAGGAGAAGCAGCCATGGTGGCAGCCTTAGGTTCTTAATAGCTGCCACGATGTGAGCAAAAACGCTCAAGATAGAATGATGTCCTTTGGTCATATACTGACCCATTATTATAGTTCCCAGCTGCTCACCTCTCTCTCTCTCTCTCAACCACAGAGGTGTTGAAAATGTCACACAACATAACAGCTCTCTGGTCTGCTGTATTTTAATTAGCTTAGCTGGGCTTTTTGCTACCCTCTGCTCTCTTCTCCACAGTAATTAGAATCCATCATGTCAGATGTCACCATTTGTAGCAATTAGAGGGCATGGACTCCACATTTACTCAGGCTAAGACATTTATTTGCACAACTTGTGCCACTTATGAACACTTTGAGTTGTCTTCACATGGCAGTCTTCAGATCGCATACCCTGCTCCCCATGCATACTGATTACATTGGCTAATTAAATCAGATCTACGCCTGCATTCCTTCTGTTCACACTTCCTTTTACCTTATATGCCATCTTTACCATTGTTCCATCAATACTGAACTGAAACATGTCACTCCCCATACAGGCATGTGTATTTACACCAGCGAGATGCTTTCTGAGGGGAAGGGAAGCTGCAGAAAAGATGGAGAGGAATACTGAGATTTGTAGAAGCGATGTGTATGGGTGAATCCAAAGTATGCTCTCAGAAGAGGAGGAAAACCAGGACAGATAAATGCATATAAACTTTACTTTGCCACATTATTACTTGGGGGTTGTTTCTTGTTTGATTTGTTTCTTGCTTGGAGGCTTTTTGTTTGGTTTGGTTTTTTGTTGGTTTTGTTTATTTGGTGGTTTGGTTTCTGTTTGTCTGTTTTGTTTGGTGTTTTGGTTTCTATTTGTCTGTTTTGTTTGGTGTTTTGGTTTCTGTTTGGTTTTTGTTGGTTTTGATTGGTCTTTTGGTTTCTATGGGTTTTGGGTTTTTTTGTTTGGCGGGGGTATTTTGTGTGTTGTTTGCTAGTTTATTAATTTTTGGTTGATTGAGTTTTGGGTTGTTTTTTTTTTTTCTTTAGCTAATTTGAAGAGTTGCTGTAGTGCTTTTTTGTACTGGAATTATTTTTCCACTTGCATCCTCAGCAAAGGTTATGAGTTTGCCTTACTTGCCTTACATACGGTAAGTGGGCCACCTGCATTGCTGTAATGGCCACTACCTCTGACTCAGCTCTTGATGGAAAGCACTGCAGGACACTGCAGGATAGAAAGCTAATCAACTGACATTAGCAATTTCAGCCCCCCTCTAATTTCCCTGCTTCCCATTGTGATAAACTGTGAGACCCAACTACTCAGGCTGGAGTGACTTTGGTAGAACTTCCTCATCAAGTTAGGACTGACTCTAGTCTTGATATAGCAGAAAACCAAAATGTCACAATACTGATGAAAAAACCCTGGAAGCAATGGTTAAGAAACACAGTTATGTAAATGTATTCTGATAAAATTTCTGGTAAAAAGAAAAATCAGTATGATTGGGCTTTTGCACATTAAGCTGCCCAGGCAGCTTAACTGAAGTGCCTTTGAATTGCAAGAGCCAGAACAAAATCATTTAGGATGATAAATCATATTTTCCTTTGATTAATGAGAGCTTTTGTGGTGGTTTGTTTGTTTTTTTAAATAAAAAAAAAAATTGCATCAACAAGGGAGGAGAGATAAGTAGTCTTGACATCATATTGAGAAGTTTGTGCATGTTGTTTTAGGAAAGCTTAATGCCATCTCATGTCACACACTTGCTCTCTTGAACTTCAATAAATATTGCCCTGCTTCTGAAAGGTGGGAAGTTGGAGTAGCAATCACAAAAGCCTCTTCCAGAAGGTCCCTACCCATAACAGAAATTCTCTGCCCATAGACTACAGCATTCAGCTTGAGGAACTTGTTTGGAGATTTAGACTTTTACTTACTTAGAGCATGTTGTGGTATTCTGCTGAAGACCATAAAGCATGACCTCAAGATCATGTTGCTTCCTTAATCTTATGAAGAGTATTGCTAACAAATCAAGGCTTTCTTTTCTTTCCCTCACCAGGTTTTAATGTGACTCTCTTTCTTTCTTCTCTCTTCTAGAATTTGTGTCTGTTTAAACATTTGTTCTGCCAAACAGATTTCAAACTGGGAACAGACATTTCATGTTTGCTGTGCCTTGTTTGTTTGATTTCTTTCCTCCTACAGTTGTATCTTTTAATTCTGAGATGTGTCTTTAATTCACCAATTTATATCAATGGTTTTCTGTCTTCTACCTAATAATTTTTGCAATTTTTTTTTTTCCTTCAGAAGAGAATAAGAATGAGAGAAATAAGCTTAAAAAAAAAAAAGAACCAGAAAACAAAACTAAGAGGCAAAAAAGATTAACCAAATGCACTGCTCAAACCTCAAATACTGATTAAAACATAAGATTGAAATCCTGTGCTTCTGTCTTCCAGAAGCCACACTGCAAGGTCTACTTCAGAGTGTCCCTCTCCATAGATCATATATTCATCCTCTCTCCTTCTCTTTTCTTAGCATCAAGCATCTTGTGTCTCTTAAGAGGAGGATGATGAGTTCCCTACTCAGTGTGGGCAGTGGTCATCCATTCAAAGATGTGTGGCCTGGTTCCCATAAAAAGTTAGTGGTGTGGCAGAGCCACAGTTTGGAAAAGAAAATTAAAACTACTGAAAATAATAACAATAAAATGAAATATATACAAAAGCTGTATCAGACCCAACCCCCCCAATGGCACTTAGTCACTCTCAGCACTGATGCTGTGGCAGAAGCTGCAGATGGAAAAGTAGATTCAGCAGCTGGATTCTGGAACTGGATTCAGGAACTTGCTGATCAGGATCAAAGGCAAAATGGACAGTGTCCTCCTCGGATGCTGGCCACTGAAGTAGAGGGGGGGAAAAAGAGCTTGGCCCTTGTGGTCCCTCAGCTTTATACTGAATGTGACATGTATGGAATGAAACCCTTCAGTGGTCAGTTTAAGGTCACCTGTCCTCTGCTCCTCCCGGCAGGTGCAGCCTTTTACTTCTGCACCCCTAATATGGCACATAAGATTTAGCAGTGACCTTAGTGTGCATATGAATCCTTGCTGCTAACAAGAAACACTGAGTGCTATCACCGCTAGAAGCAGACACTCTATGAAAACATGCTGTTAACTGCAGGAAGTGCAGTTAACAGAAGAGGCTCAGCTGAAAAGCAAAATCACTGAACGAAATTTGTTCTGTTGTAGCTCAAACCAGGACATGAGTATGCTGTGTTCAATCACTCATTATTTTATTTCAAAACAGAAAAGGTTGATATCCAAGTACACAATGACTCATGTTCAGAGGGAAATATTAATCAACCAACCATAAATAACCATTCTCATCCCAAAATGCTGGACACCTACCAAAGAGGAACCCAATCAGAACATGACATTTTCTTCAAATACGCACTTAAAATGTCATATTGGGAGCAGCCTGACAGTCACCACGGGTAGAACATTTTTATTGCCATTCGCTGTGCGCTATTTTGTCTGCTCTCATAGAGAGGTCTATAGGGAACTGATGTTATGAATAATTATGACAAGAACTATATTGTACTCTCCAGCAAAGTTCGAGAGCTGTCTACCTGTGTAGTATATAATGTACCTTTTGGTTGGTGTTCATGAAAACAGATGGCATGCAGCACTTGTTAGAACTGAGTGGGTGTTGATCACTGTTTATTCATGGTCTCAGCCAGTCCTCCAAGGGATACAAGTCTTCATCTGGGAGACGATCAGGACTTCCAGAAGCATATCTAAGAAGATAAGCAGGCCTCTGCAGTCTCAGAGTATATGGGATTAAGCAGTGTAATCTGTGTTTATTTTCTCTCTGATGCTGGGCAGTGAGTGGCTGGAGAGCAGCCTTGAGGAGAGGGACTTGAGGGTGCTGGTGGATGAGAAGCTCAACATAAGCCAGCAGTGTGCACTTGCAGCCCAGAAAGCCAACCAGAGCCTGGGCTGCAGCAGGAGCAGTGTGGCCAGCAGGGCCAGGGAGGTGATTCTCCCCC
Organism: Psilopogon haemacephalus; assembly: GCA_013396835.1. NCBI lineage: Eukaryota > Metazoa > Chordata > Aves > Piciformes > Megalaimidae > Psilopogon > Psilopogon haemacephalus. Next base: position 86,601 of record VWZI01004063.1, on the reverse strand, counting down.
TCTACTCCGCTTTGCTGAGACCTCACCTGGAGTACTGCATCCAGTTTTGGAGCCCCTAGTACAAGAGGGATGTGGACGTGCTGGAGTGTGTCCAGAGAAGGGCCACGAAGATGCTCAGAGGGCTGCAGCACCTCTGCTATGAGGACAGACTGAAAGAGTTGGGGCTGTGCAGGTTGGAGAAGAGGAGGCACCCAGGTGACCTTCTTGTGGCCTTCCAGTATCTGAAGGGGGCCTACAAAAAAGCTGGGGAGGGACTTTTTAGGCTCTCAGGTAGTGACAGGACTAGGGAGAATGGAGCAAAGCTGGAGGTGGGGAGATTCAAATTGGATGTGAAGGGCGAAGTTCTTCAGCATGAGAGTGTTGAGAGCCTGGAATGGGTTGCCCAGGGAGGTGTTTGAGGCCACATCCCTGGAGGTGTTTGCAGCCAGGCTGGCAGAGGCTGTGGGCAGCTTGATCTAGGGTAGGGTGTCCCTGGGCATGGCAGGGGGGTTGGAACTGGATGATCCTTGTGGTCCCTTCCAACCCTGACTGATTCTATGATTTCACATACACAGATGTTTGTATTTTGGGCAGGCTGCTGGCTGTCATTCTGGTGAAATTTGGGTTCTGGGGTTCAGTCAAACTTGCTGCTCAATTTTGCAGGGGATTTTTGTTTGCCTTTTGTTTGGTTGTTTTGTTTGGTTTGTTGTTGGTTAGTTGAGTTTTTAATTGCTGTTGATGTGGAGGAGTTTTTAAACTTTTACAGATTCCCAAAGGGAAAATAGCTGTCACAGTATGAAAGGAGGTTATTCTAGTATGGCTTACCTTTGTGTTTAGAAAAATAGGAAAACAAGCAGACGGTGTGCATTAGAGCCCAAGATTCCTTACTTCTTTCTGCCTTTTTCTTCAGAATTTTGTATTCTGTCTCAGAGTGGAACTTCGCAGGACAGACTCTAAATTATTTCCAGAGTTCTCTGGCAGAACTATTTGATCCAGTAAACCAGGTTATTTCAAAAAGTATATTGCAAAAGAAGAGCAAGAATTTGTGTTTTCCCCTAGCACTTCTCCTCATTACTGATTCCCTAGTTCAGAGTAGTTGGTCAGATAGCTTTGAGAAAGGCTGGGGAATGGGAGCAATGAATTTTGACTCTGTGTGTTTGGTAGTCTAAGCTACATGGCGTAGCCTTGCCTCCCAATGGAAACTCATGAGAGAGAGAGGGTTGATGCACCCTGCTTTTTTGTTTACATTGAAAAATAAATTAGAAGAACAACTTGTTTGTAAGCACACAGAATACTTTTTAAATTCTAGACAATATTGTACAATATTAAAGTTCAGATACTTGCAGACTATTAATCTCATGTATCCAGATCTCGCAAGTATCTACTCCTAGCTGTAAACAAGATCCAAGTGGAAAAAAAGGTTAAAGAATAGTGAGAGGCTCATTTCTCAATGGGCATGAAGACTGCAGAGCCAGAAATCTTCAGTCCGACAGGAAAAAGAGTAGAACTTGATAAGACAGGTATCAGAATTGGCATTTACTTTGAGTACGAAGAAGAGAGGGTTCACTGCAGTAGTGGGGGAATTTTTACTGAGGTATGTTCTCTCTTTTCTTTTTTTTTTTTGTTTTAGTTTTCTTCGTGCCTGTTTGGAACAAATGGCCAAATATGGCACACAAAGCAAAGTTAGGCTTCTTGCTGTAGTCCTGCTTAGGAAATGTATAAAATCTCCTCTCCCTTTGCATATGGTGGGAATACTCAGGGTATTTCAAGTGCATGAGTGTTCTCTGTCAGCCTGTTGTCTGCTACAGAGTTTTCACAGAAAGGTTTAGGTCGGAAGGGACCTCAAAGCTCATCCAGTCCCAACCCCCCTGTGCCATAGGCAAGGACACCTCCCACTAGAACAGGTTGCTCAAGGCCTCATCCTGGCCTTGAAGAACACCTCCAGGGAGGGAGCAGCCACAACCTCCCTGGGCAACCTGTTCCAGTTCAACCTGTTCAAACAGGTTTTTGTTTGTTTTCAGATATAACTGATTTAAAATACAAAGAAACAAAAATTCAGAACAAGGAAACATGCCAGCTTTCTGGCTAGGGAAGTCTCTCAGTCTTACAGAATTTCTTGTGTCATCACCTCTTGCTTGGTGTGGTAATTACCTCCCTGCAGTAATCTGCCTACCTAAAGGTACATTACTTGCCCTTTCCACCCGTTCAGAGAAAATACTTCATTTCACTGATTCCAGCAAAGTATGTCCCTGTCTCTCAGCAAAAGACTCACTTAAGAGCAGCTGCCACTGCTTTCCAAAATAACAGTATTGCTACTATCCTGCAGAGTGCTGCTGTTTTTACTCCTCAGTACCCAGGCTGCATTTTGGAAGCAAGACATCTAGTCAGAAGCCTGTTAATCAGGCAGGCAAAGTGACCTCCTCCGTGATACCGCCTGTCGTTAGAAATAAAGGTCACTTGGAACACAAATTGACTGTGTGTAAGCAGGCACGATTTTCCTGATTTAAAAGGAAGGCATGTGTATTATACCACTGAGAAATGTGTCCCTGAAATTCACCCAGCCATTTCAGAAGTGATGTTCCCCCTAACAACAGAATGAGTGATCATCTTCTCACTACACTGACCGGGAGACTTGCCACATGCATATAGAAAATACTTAGGTTTTCAAAACTAAAGGTAAAACCCTGGTAATTCGAGTTCAAACGTGTCTTTAATGGAAGCACAAAGCAGTGTTTAGAGGCACATTCAGGCACTGTGGGCACATTTGCTCAATAAATTGTGCTTTGGTGTTCCTTCCCCATAATCATTCAGTTCCCCAGGAAAAAAAACAACAGATGTTGAGCCCTTGTCTTTAATTCTGCCCAGGTGAATGTACTATCCTCTACTTAAATATGTGTCATTAAGCAACTTTGATAGGTTTTTAGCAGGTGTTTAGCACGAGAAATAGATCATTTGAGAGAGTAAATGCAGTGTGGTGTGCTTAGTGTCTATTCGGTATTAGTGTTTTCAAGCCCACAAGGGATTTACTTAGGAGTGCTGCAGGTGGATGCAATGCTCTAGCATGCTTCCATCTGCTCTGGTTTGCAACTTTGCTTCTATCAAAGACAGCAAAGGTACATAATGGTCTTAGTCTAGCCCTGCTGGAGTTAACCACAAAACTCACATTGGCTTTAAGAGAAACAAGATGTGAACTGAAGTCTTCTGTGAAACTGGCAAACAAAATGGGGTACAAACCTGAAGCTGCACAATTTTTCTCCATTAGCATGGGAACAAAAACTGTAGGTAGGCAAATTAAAGCCAGAACAAGAAGAGAGATGTACTGGTCCAGAACCAATATCTTCCACACAAAAAAAAAAAAACAACCCAGTCCTTAATTCCACTGTAAGATTTATGGGGAACGAAATTATGTGTGGTATCAAAGCAGTGCCATATGGCAGGCTATAGCATCTGTCTAAAAAACAATATGATACTTACTGAAAAATCATTACCAAGTAACTCTTTCTTTTCTTTTCTTTTTTCTTTTCTTTTTTTTTTTTTTTACTACCCACTCTATTTAACCTGTTGCCAGCCCATAAGCACCATTTTTCTCTGCACATTTAGCTATACTCTTGCCACTTTTAAGATTTTCATTGAACATGTAAATCCGCAGGCTACTGATAATTCAGCAATTAACTGTGAGCTATTGTTTAAATAACTTTTAATGAAAACAGTGACGTATGTGGCTGAGTCTCTTGAGAGATCTGACTCACAGAATCAATAAAAAAGCCAGTGTTATTTCTGATGCAAGAGGTGATTTTCTCTTGTGAGAGGGTTGGGATGGTTTTTTTCCCCAATTTATAAATAAGTTGACATGGAAGCAGCTATTACAGATTGCACCTGTCTGCTGTTTCAGTAAAGCCAGCTAGCATTTCCTGTTGCTTATAATAATAAACACTGAATTTTATATTCCTGCAAATAATAAACAAAAGAAACCCCAACCCTCACCTTATATGATATCTGTTACAACATGGGAGTTGTCTACAGATTTTCTGAGTATTGACATGGAAAAATGTTTTTCTTTGGTGACCATTTATGTGACAGCAATGCAAATTCTGTTTTGGCTACAAATTCGTTAGTGAGGTTTTGTAGGCTATGGTATGTCTGCATTCTGTACTAAAAAGCCATGCATATGCATTTAGCTGCCTGTAAGCCAGTCTGGTCTATATGCAGCTGTACTAGCTGACTTGCCTGATCACACTAAATGAACCATTGATAACACTGTACAGACTATGCATTATTTCTGAGCTGCAGGACAAGTCAGAGAACTACCAATGATGAAATACTCTCAGTGTGAGTTTAAGATGGTAAGAAACAGCAATTTGTTGTTGTTGGTTTTTTTTTTTAGCTCTTTGCATGCAGCCTGTTTATTTGTGTGGTGGTTTGGGAGTTCCCTGCCCTCCCACACTGTGAAACTGCCCAGGCTAGACTCAGTCAGCTGGAAGTTAAGGAAATGAAGCTTTATATTTACAGCTTTGCACAATATACAAGCAGATACTTACAATATATAACAGATATTTACAGAAATATACAGTAAAAAAAGGTAGTATGGAAATACCACACCCCTCGTAGAGATCAGAATCCCTAAGAGGGGTTTTTCAGCCACCCTACCACCTTCCCCCCCAGTTTCCCAATCTCACTGTTTTATGTGCCAGGTAAGTGAAGGTAGATGAGCCAGGGGGGTTAGCATCAGGAAAGTAGTTAGTGAAGTTATTCAGATCCAGCTAAGAAGGCAGGAAGAGAGATGCAGCAGCCAGCATGGCACAAAGTGGTCTGAGTTATTTTTGTTTTGGTTATAACATTTATACCATTTCAGTAAACAAATGAGTGAAGGAGACACTGGAATGTTTTCCTTTCTCATGCCTGTAGTCTAATTTCTCATTCAGATCCTCCAATTAGTTCAAACCAGCACAATTTGTTGTAGCAAAGTTGTACTAGCAAGGGAGCCATATTCCCTTTCATGTACTCATAAATGTCTCCTTGGCTCAAACTGATATTTCCTGTGCTTCCAGATTACCAATGTCTGAAACAAACTCCAGGCTCAGTTATACTGGGCAGGTCAGTATAGCCCAAGGACAGGAAAGTCTAAATGCCTTTTTCTTTCTGCTTCATCAGCATGGGGGTGAGTCTCTATAAAAGCTCTACAAGGAGTTGAGCACCTTTGAATTCAAGCAACTCTCTTCTCCAATGCCTCTGTTGATTTCAGTAAGAAAGTGTGGCCTGAAGTACTCCATACTTAAACACCATTCTGTCAATGTATTTTGTTTTAGACCTCAGTCAGTTTAAACAAGTAATTTAGGAAGATTTGTCTTCAGTATTATCAATTTTGTGGATTTTTGTTTTGTTTTTTTGGGTTTTGTTGTTGTTTGGCTTTTGTTTTGGGTTGGAATTTTTGTTTTGTTATTTAGAGAAGATGCTGAGATGGAACCTTTGAAAATACGTTCTCTGGACACAAAACAGGACATTGCAGAGAAGTTGCAAGCAAAGTAATCTTATTCTGCCATTTTCAGGGGTAATAGCGGTTGACTGAGGCAATCCCAAGCACAAATCCAGGCTGGGCAGTGAGTGGCTGGAGAGCAGCCTTGAGGAGAGGGACTTGGGGGTGCTGGTGGATGAGAAGCTCAATGTGAGCCAGCAGTGTGCACCTGCAGCCCAGAAAGCCAACCAGAGCCTGGGCTGCAGCAGAAGTGCGGCCAGCAGGGCAAGGCAGCTGATTCTCCCCCTTTACGGCACCCTGGTGAGACCCCACCTGGAGTACTGCATCCAGTTTTGGAGCTCCTATTACAAGACAGATGTGGACATGCTGGAGTGTGTCCAGATAAGGGCCACAAGGATTATCAGAGGGCTGCAGCACCTCTGCTATGAGAACAGATTGAAAGATTTGGAGCTGTTCAGTCTGGAGAAGGGGAGGCTCCCAGGTGACCTTATTGTTGCCTTCCAGCATCTGAAGGGGGCCTAAAAAAAGCTTGGGAGGGACTTTTTAGGCTATCAGGTAGTGACAGGACCAGGAGGAATGGAGCAAAGCTGGGGTGGGGAGATTCAGACTGGTCATGAGGAGGAAGTTCAGCATGAGAATGTTGAGGCCCTGGAATGGGTTGCCCAGGAAGGTGGTTGGGGCCACATCCCTGGAGGTGTTTAAGGCCAGGCTGGCCTCTCAAAATCATGAGTGCAGTCCAGGAAAGCTTGTGGTCGCAGCCTGACCCTTTGGATTGACAGCCTGAAAATAGTAAGAAAATCTCCTTTATTTACAGTTGCCTGACTGATGCACACATCACTGATCAGATGAAAAATGTTTATGTACCTTATTACTGAATCACTGAGCCTTATTCACACTAACACAGTTCAGATGGCCACAGATAGCACAGTCTCTTAAGATCAGATGTCCTGCTGCACACACCTTCTTTATTGGCTTCTTCACTCTAACACCATCAGATGCATCTAAATCCTGTCTATTAAATACCCTTTAAGCCAACTAGAGCTATACCGTTTTCTTACTGTATTTTTAAAAAATGCAGTGATGAAATACATTTTTTCACTAATGATAATACAAAAAGTTTCACATTTTCTTCATAGGCAGTTTAAAGCTTTTTTTTTTTTTTTATGTTTGGAATTTTTTGGACAGAGGGAATGTGACTACATTCTTTGCAAATTCTATTGCTCAATTTCCGCTTTTAATTTTTTGAGACCAAAAGTTGTGTTCAGACAGTGGCAGAACCCTGGCTGTTCACATCAGTGCAGAGGTTTTAGGACAAATCATCAAAGATGTGTGCATCAGACACAAGAAAAGCCTCACCACTGATCCTCTTTTGCTGTTATTGCAGAGCCAAGATTAAAGGTTCAAAAAGCTCTGTCAGAATCAGTCAGGGTTGGAAGGGACCACAAAGATCATCTAGTTCCAACCCCCCTGCCATGCCCAGGGACATCCTACCCTAGATTAGGCTGGACAGAGCCTCACCCAGCCTGGCTGCAAACACCTCCAGGGATGTGGCCCCAACCACCTCCCTGGGCAACCCATTACAGACTCTCAACACTCTCATGCTGAAGAACTTCGCCCTTCACATCCAATTTGAATCTCCCCACCTCCAGCTTTGCTCCATTCTCCCTAGTCCTGTCACTACCTGAGAGCCTAAAAAGTCCCTCCCCAGCTTTTTTGTAGGCCCCCTTCAGATACTGGAAGGCCACAAGAAGGTCACCTGGGTGCCTCCTCTTCTCCAACCTGCACAGCCCCAACTCTTTCAGTCTGTCCTCATAGCAGAGGTGCTGCAGCCCTCTGAGCATCTTCGTGGCCCTTCTCTGGACACACTCCAGCACGTCCACATCCCTCTTGTACTAGGAGTACTCCAGGTGAGGTCTCAGCAAAGCGGAGTAGAGGGGGAGAATCACCTCCCTGGCCCTGCTGGCCACACTTCTCCTCATGCAGCCCAGGAGACAGACTGCAACAAACCAGCTACTTAAATCAACTATTCTCTTGCCTGGAAAGTTCAGCGTGTTTAATTTACTAAACAGTAAACCCTAAGAGTACAAATAACACTGATTTCTAAGCTGTTTGTATTTAGGTCTCTGTCCTGGCAATGTTATTGTGCCTCTAGAAACAACTGGCTGGAACAGAACTGCTACTTCCCAAGAAGTTTAAGCAGACTTCCTTTTCAGCTGACACGGCTGTTCTTGCTTGGAGCGAGGAGAGATGAAGATTTCTCATTTTTTCTTTCTACGCATGAAAGTGGAACCTTGTTGAGTATCATGTGTCTACTTCACGTGTTTCAGGAATTTGGTACAGTTGCCTGTTTGACACAAAGTGGTCACTTGGGAAATTAAAAGTGCCATAGAAGAAATCTTAGCCTAATAGTCCCAGACACGCTTAAAAGGTGGAAGTGAAGAGAGCATCCAATCATCTGAAGCACCAGGGAAATCATCCTCTTTCTACTCAGCATTTCCGTGAAGCTCAGGGCAGAATGAAAAGTGAGATTAATAATGCTGAAGCTACATACCTAAGAAAATTCAGGGCGTGGAATGAATAATTACCTTCCTCGCAAGAAAATGAGGAAAACCCCCCATTTTTCTCCCCAAGGAAGCATTCCCCAGCAAGACCAATTCGCTCGCAAAGTGTATGGGTCGCTCGCCACGGTGTGAACTTTGTAACGAGGAAACGACTTCCTGTAACGTCAATTTTGATGTTCTTGAGGCATCCCTCTCATCCGATGATTGGTAAGCATCCCTTGAACGCTTCACGATTCCAAGATGAGCCGCTAGATTTATCTTTATTCGGTCGTAGACGCTTTCTGCCGCCTGCCGTGAGCCAGCCGGCTTCTCCCGGCAGCCGCCCCCCGGAGCGCCTCGGCGCCCAGCCGAAGGCAGGGTGCTGGCGCCCGCTGCTCTCAAGGCGAACAAAGGAGCCGCCAAATCTATCACCAACAGGTTCTCTGCACGCTCAAGTGTGAGAAACTTTCTCGGTGCCATGACTAGAATTCTCCTAACGGAGAGAGAACCCTCGGCTGAAAGGGACAAAGGAGCGCCGCCGGAAAGGCAACAAGCCGAAAGAAAAGAAACAGAGGGGTCCGGAAAGAAATCGATGGGAAGTGTCACCCGCTTCTTCCAGGCAGCGCGGGGCTCCCGAGTTTTGGGACAAAGCAGCGAGAGTCCGCAGAACGCGGCGGGGCGAGGAGCACGGTAAAGCACCTCGCCCTGCGCCACCGGCAACGCACGTCCGCCTCAGGCCGCCCTACCTGCGCACCAGCTGCCAGCCCCTACCTCCGAGCCGCCCTGGGGCCGGTGCACAGTGGGGGAGGGAGGGGAAGCGGTGGGGGCGGTTGTTTAACCCTTTCCCCGCTGGGCGGCTCGGGAAGCGGACGAGGCAGCGGCCCCGTGAGGCGCGGCGCTGTGTCCTGTGCCCGGGCGGTGAGGGGTGGCGCGGGGTGGGGGCGAGCGCGGGGCGGAGGGGGGCCGCGGGAGCAGCTCCTTCCTTGCCCTGCCCAGCCCAGCCCGGCCCGGCCCGGCCCGGCCCGGCCTGGCCCAGCCGAAGCAGAGGTAGAAGGGCGCAGAGCGCAGACATGGCGGCCAACATGTACAGAGTGGGAGGTATGTGGGGATGCAGCAACCCCCGCTTGGCGCCGGGGGGTCCTGCACACGGCAGCGGAGATGGGGCCTGCCCGGGAGGCCTCGCCGCGGGCTCTGCGCGGGGCGCCCGGATTAAAAGAGGCGAATGAGTTGCCTTTGCCGGCCGCGGCCACCGCCATGGCCCCTGCGGGGCTGCCGGGCCCTCCGCGGGGTGGAGGGAGAGGGCGCAGGTTCCTCCCACAGCAGCCCTGTGTGCCGGGTGGGAGGCCGGCCCTCACCGCTGAAAAGGGCAGCGCCGCCCTCCGTGAGGAAGGTGGGAGCAGTGTCGCTGCTTTCTTGACCGCTCACCGCGGCGCGGGCCGGGCACAGCCTCCCGTCGCGCCTCGCCTCGCCTCCTCCCCCGGTGAGGGGCGAAGGGGTTGCTTGGCCGCTTTGCTCGCCGAGCCGGCGCGCCGCACCGTAGCAGGCATGCTGGCTTGCCGGGGGCGGCCTGCTGGGGCCGGGCGCCCCCAACTCGGGGGCCGGCCTCGGCCCGGAGCTGCGGTCTGGAAATAGCTGGCAGTGTAGCGCGGGCAGCCGGCTTCCCTCAGTGCCGTTCCCAAACACCCCTTTCCGTCCTTCAACCAGCGGAGTTTGTCCACGCCTTTCTTAAATCACTCGGGGATAAAGTAACCGGCGGATTTCTGTCCGCTGTCTTGCTTACCGACGTGCCTCCTGATGAATGCTCTGATAGGTGTCTGCTCACTACTGCATAGAGTGGGTCACTTTGGTAGTAAAAACAACCAACCAACCAACCAGAAACATGACAAACCTGTCTTTTCCCACCCCTAGCCTAGTGAAATTGACACTGGTAACTTTCCGGTGCCCTACTTAGGGAGTGAACATAGGTGTGCTCCCACCACTGTGGCTCAGGCCACCGCTCAAGTGAGGTTTTCAGTAGTTGGTGCTCAAAAAAGGTTTGTTTCCTCCTGCTCTCGCCTCGACAGCCTGAGCTGAGAAGGAAGATGCAAGGAACTGAGCTAGTGTGAATCTTTGCTTCTGTTTGAAATATGCTGAATTGTCCATCTGCCTATTCCTTCGTCAGGGTGTTCACACTAATTTCATCAATCCTTGTTAGAGCAGTGCTGTTGAAATCTGGGTAGGGTTTGGTTTCTAGGTCATCAATTCTCAGTTTTTTCGTTGTAATCTCAATAAACAACTGTGGACAACCTGCAGAGATCATGGTCTTTCTTTACAACTAAGTAAGCAAACTACCAGAGACTGACTGTAAGGTAGACTGAAACCACTGTGAAAGAGTCTGATACATCATTATGAGCCCTACACCTGATTATTTTTTTTTCCCCAGTTTTGCTTGTTACAGAAGTCAGATATCAAATGTAAGGCAAGCTTAGCATTTGGTTTTTTTGTTTTTTGAAAATGAATTTGAGAAAACTATTGAAAAATGCATGTCAATTGTTTGTATGTTAGAGTTATTTTTATGGGAGCGGCTTTAAGTGTATGAGTGAACCTCCGTATGCTCTATGAAATATTTTTAATGTTAATGATGCTTTAACAGATTCTGTCCTGAAGAAACCTTGCTAACCTCGTGACCATTGCTGCTTAATATAGCCTGCATGTTCTTGAACAGAGACAACAGCAAAACCCAAGTGTCGTAAAAAGTGCATTACTCACTTGGAGTACTGTACTACCGTAGCACCTGATAACATGACGTAGCATATCTTGCAGAAATGTTCATCTCTGTAATATTGAAGCTTACTGCTGTGCTCAGTTCTTAACTCTTCCCTGATCATCAGCAACTGCTGCTTTTAAATCAAGATTTATGCATTACTGATCAGTGCAAGCTTCACCACAAGACAGTCGTTATAGCATGACTGTTACAGCATATGTAGTGCAGTTATACCAATAATTTAGAAACAAATTATGTTAAATCTCAGTATAGAAACAGTTTCCTGTCTTAATGCTTATTAAGAAATCTTATATTTTTAACCGATTCTATGTGTAGGAGAAAATTTTTGCACTAGTAATGATAGGCTTTTTACGTATTCATGTATTTTTGTGTGTCAGCATCTTTACTTTTTATTGCAGATTATGTTTATTTTGAAAATTCATCCAGCAATCCGTATCTCATAAGGAGAATTGAAGAACTTAACAAGGTACACAAGTCTCTTCAAATCTCTTCCTTAATCTTTGGCAGCTGTCAGTGCACTTTTCAAAACCTGAGAATTATTTCCATCCCATAACATTTCTACTGTACTAAAATTTGGCAGTGTTTTTTTTGGGTTTTTGTTTGTGTTTTTTTTGGGTTTTTGTTTCTTTGCTTGTTTTTTTAAAGTTGCTTTAGATTTGCTATGCGTTTTGTGCTGTGTTTCAGTTACTGAAATGTGATAGCCTGTAATTGTGGCCTGTTACCTGGGTGAGCACCCAGCTGATTATTCCTGGTGAGCAGGAGTATTCTGCTGTAAAAACTTCAAATCTTTTGAATGCTTGAAGAAGTGAATGAGTTTAATTGTGTATGGTGATGACACGGAGTCCATCTGGAGTGTTAAAGGTCGTGTAACATATTTGCTTTTGGATGTGTGTATAAAGAGTTAGGTAGCAGTGAGAGCTTGCGGTGATCAAATAACAGTATGTGACTTTGGTGGCTGTTTATGCTCTGCTTATCGGCAGCTGCAAATGAGGGGGAGAGGCTTTTGCATAGAGACTGTATTATCTCTATTTTGAGTGTATTTCTGTGCCATTTTCCTTCATTATTTTACTGCTAAGAGCCATGTGTGATTTTAATTTCTTTTTATTGTGGCATGTTTTCAGTAGTCCACCAAAGAGTATTAAAACTTACTGATACATTGTGTCAGATGATGATGATTGATACGCTGTGTAGTGCAGTGATAAAGATTTTTTTTCCTGTGGTTAAAAAATAAATTAAAATATTGGTGACCTGAAATGGTTTTCTTTTTGTTAATGGAAGAATACAGTACTCTGTCGTCAACAGCCACATTACCTGTTGATGCTCTCCAGCACATTTCCTGAACTTGTGCATGGCAAATAGTTTTTGTCTTTTATTGAAAGAGAGTGTTTTTTTATTTAGAGTAATTGAAGTGATTCCAATCATGTCCTGAATGTAATGTTTCTTATCTTTAAACTGCATTGCTATAATTTAATCTTGCTTACGGATGGTAGAGCAGAGTGATGTATTGATTTTTTAATCTCTTGTTAAAGAGAGTTTTGAGGATATAGTCCAGATATCTTAATTGTGAATTATGTGCTTTCATGTTAAAACTATTGAGCAAGCACAGAGGTGTTATGCTTATATGTAATAAAATGCATATAATCATTTTACCAGAGATAACATGCTTGCCTATGGCGAGAAATTTAACTGAAACATGGTATTTTTCAGTACCATATCTCAAGTTTTAAATAAGCAACTCCAAGTAATGAACCAGTTCTGTACTTTTGATACCAGAAAAGAGGATCCAGTTCTTCAGATACTAGAAGATTTTTTACATCATCAGACTAAAGAGCACAATCTCTGTAATGAGTCACAAAAGCAAGAATGAACTAAACAGCTCTTTTGTCTTGGGAGCTGCAGTGTGTTTTCAGAGCAAATGTGTTACATTAAATACAGTTCAAGACAAATTGCCAGAATACTTTGAAATACATATTTCAGTCTAAAGTTGGGTTGCAAAGAAACATTCACAAGGTTGTTGTATTTCTGAAGTAGTCTAGTGTTAGCATAATGGTGGCATTTAATCTCTAAACCTGCTGAGAAATTCTTACGACTAAATAATTCCAATCAGTACTGTTATCTGATCCAAAATTGATATTGGCCTGTGTTTGGAAGTTACTGCTTATTTGAGTAACTGTTGATTTCAGCCTGACCAATTGTGTGAGAACTACTATTACAGCAAGGCAGTGAATTTGTATTACTCAGCTGAGGAAGGGTGTATTCTGATTTGATTCACCTTTCTTTTGTAGACTGCCAGTGGAAACGTGGAAGCAAAGGTGGTGTGTTTTTACAGGCGAAGAGATATTTCCAACAGCCTTGTAATACTTGCAGATAAGCATGCTAGTAAGTAGATTGCACAGGGTGGTTTTTTTCTCTCTGTCATAGCCTATTCAATTTATACAGCTACTTAGAATTGCATTTCTTTGGCATGTGGAATATATCTTTACATTAAGCCTTAATTAATATCCAGTTAGAGACTTAGCATTATCTAATACTGACCCTGGTTCCTAATAGTTGCTTCTAGGACTTAAGCTGTATTAAAGCGATTGAAACTCTTAATTGGAGAAGAAAAATTAATCTGAAAGATACAACTATACTTTTTGTATGAAAGGTAAATCTTGGTCACAAATTCATTTAAGCTTAACAGTTTAAGGATTTCATTTTGGTTTTATTAAGCTAAACATAAAGGCAAATTACTTAATGTAAAGATGGAAAATTATCATTGGGACTGAAAAATCACTGGAGCTTCTAAAGTAGTGTTATTTGCCCTTATGCTAAACGTAGGTATTAATCAGTAGAATAGTAGCAAGTGTTATCTCAACTTTTGTTTTTCCTTAACTTTATAATTAAAAATTGAATTCTGAAGATGAAACCGGAACCTAAAATACCTGAAATATTTGAGAAAATAGTTATTTGCAAAATACTGCATTCTTGGTTGTAAATAATTGAAGTATTATTCAGAAGAATAGTAGCAAGTGTCATCTCAACTTTTGTTAGTTTGCTTTTTTTTTAATAACAAAGCAACAGGTAGTAATAGGGGAAAAGAGTTCAGTTTTCATAATGAACGTTTTGTGATAGCTACTATTTGGTCTACATCTGAAGCAGAATATTTTTCCTTAACTTTATAATTAAAAATAGAATTCTGAAGATGAAACCAGAATCTAAAAAAACCTGAACTATTTGAGAAAATAGTTATGTGCAAAATACGGCATTCTTGGTGCAACTATCACTATTGCTGAAATGAGCCTGAGGAATAGACTGCTTTTTTTGTGAGGAAGAACCTGACATTTTTGATCTCCTGAGACCAAAACATGAAGTTTTCCTCCTTCTATTTGAGAGAATGCCTTTAGCTCTAATTTATTTAGAGAGGAAGAAAAATTAAGAACTTGCTGAAATAGAGAGGGTCCAAAATTACATCCTTGTCACCAAGGAGAAACATATCTCAGGGCTCCCAATTATCATTTCCAAGGGCGCTTTGGGTAGTCTCATAAATTATGTGGTTTATTCATTTGACTTTTGTCCAAGAGTTGCATACTTGTGGACTTACTTTTTTTTTTTTCCCTCAACAGTAAGAGCAATAAAAAAGCAGTAATGAGGAGCTTTTTGCTTCTGGTAATATCTGAGTCTTCTTTTTGTGAATGTCATTTTAGAATGAGTAGTTAACTGTAGTGTATATTGTCTCATTAACAAGTTTACTGTCACCTCTAAGTATCTTTTGGAATTATTAACTACTGTGGCCATTCAGACTCCTCTTTTGATGCAGAATTACCTGTTACATTGTGAATGTTAATGATCTCCTCTTAGTGGAATGAATGGACTTCCAGGTTCCCTAATTTTAGGAGTTCTTAGCTCTGATGGAAATGCTTGCTTTTTTTTTCTCACCTGAGTATATGTGATCTGTATTTCCATATGTAAGATTTGGCATGTCTGCTGTGTGCAGTTTGAAGAACTGCATCTGATTTTTATGTTTTGGGGGTTAAGTTTACTCAAGAATAGAATAAACAAATTCTTATATTTCTCTCCCCCTCCCTTCCTCTCCTTCTTTCCTCCCTCCCTCCCCCCAGCCCTCTCCCCCGCCCTCTCCCCCCTTCTTGCAGCAAAAAAGCCCCAAATAAAATGTAGCTCTCTGGAAGGAGGAAGATAACTACATTGTGTTTTGTAAGCAGAATCATATGCCATTCTGAGAAGGGGCAGGAAGGTGCTTGTACAATCTGTGCCTTTTCATCTCTGCCAACAAATGTTGCAAATCTGTTTACCTATTATTGAAGATGTGAATTGCATGTTAGAAAAGCTTCTCTGAAGCTCTGTGGTTTTCATTACAGTGAAAGAAGATGCCAGTGTAGCTCTTAAATGTGGACTCCCAGTTCTTAGAGAAACTTAATGAGATTTTTTTTGTGTGCTTAGTTCTCTACATGATATATTTAATATTTTAAAAAAATATTGTCACTGTGCTCTTTTAAGTACAACTTGTTACCTAACTAGATCAGGCACACTTGTTGCCTATTCTAAAGGAAAAATCATCTTGTAGTAACACGATATTACAAATAGAAGGTTTGTATAGAAATGAGGAAGATTGAAGTGCTGGTAAAAGTTAACAGCATCAGTCTCATGAAAGTGGAAGATACAAATCTCCTTTTCTCCAGGTCAGGTCTAACAAGTATTCATACAGGCTGCATGGCATTGTTGCAGACAAGCCTTGTTATTTCTTAGAGTCAGGTGATAGATTAAAAAAAAAAAAAAAAAGAATACTTCTTGTCAGATTCCTTATGTGCCCTTTTGCTGTGTGGGTGGTTTGCCAGCCTGGATTTGAGGGTAGAACTAAAACTTTTCACTTAATTTCCTACCACAAATCTGAATGTATTTACACTGGAAAAATTACTAATTGGCTTCTGATTCAGCTGATGAGCTGGGTACCAATAATTAGACATTGGAAGTATTTGTCAGATTGCAAATAGCTGTGTCTGCAGCACAACTTACATGAAGTAAGTACTATGCAAGACTGTTGCTTCACACATCCTTCAGCAGGTTGCCGCAGTTCATACAGGTGCACACATGACCAAACATATTTTGAGCCCTGTAACAGGATACTTTCTCGTTTGGAAGAGTCTGGAAGAATGTGTGATACACAAACTGGGTAGGAGGGAGAGAAGGGAAGGAATTCCAGTTTAGATTTATGGTACAGCACTTTTCCTACATGTTATTATTGTAATGCTTCTGTGGGATACTTCTGCAGTGTTCTCATGAACTGTTTGTTGCTGGATAACTATTGTGCTTATTCTTGCATTTATTCATGTCACATTTAATTCATTAGGATGTATTTATTGGTGTAGCGCATCATGATTCATAGTTCTTAAAGGTAATCCTTCTCTGCCTTCCACCCACGAGCTCCTTCCTCTCAAAAATCTCCAAAACCAGTTACCTGAAAAACCTGTCTATTAAGCTTTGGAAGGCAGAGTTTTCTGGTAATGAAAACCCTGCTAGTTTTCATGATAGTTTTGGTATAGGCCTATGCTAAAAATGGGAGAGTTACCCAGTTGCTTTTAACTTACTCTTGTCTTGGGAATTCTTAATGTAATATGGTACTTGGAATTACCCAAAGGCTTCTGCATGATTTTAGGATTTTTTTGTTGTTTGTTTGTTACAGAATAGGTGTGGCATATTAGTACTTAATGGTTGTGCAGTGTAATTATTTCTTCTTTTTTTTTGTGACCTTCTTTAGAAGAAAAAATTGTAAGGTAGCTTATGAGGATCACCTGGATGATTGTGTAAGAAAACCGAATAATCTCCAAGAGGCCACATGTGTTATCCAACAGGAATTAAAAATACATCTCTTCCCTGTAAACACAACCAAGCAGTCTTTTTTTTCCTACTTACAGAATTGCTTGGATGTGATACTTTTAAATAACTTGTAATCCCAGCAAGTTGTGCTTTAGATTTCTAATCCTGTCTGACAGTAACAGCAAATACGAGATTGATGTTTTATATTGTAGGAGCCATCTGAACATTGTACTAACAGATGTGGTGTAAGTAAAGTTAATTAATTGAGTTCTGGAAACAGCTTTCTTAGTCAGCGTGACAATATAACCGTGTAGAGATGATTAAACTCATAAAGTTGATTAAACTGCATGACTACCACACTAGGGGGATTAAATATCACAACTAAGTTGGTACAACACAATGCGCGTCAAGAAACCTTGCTCAGATGAACAAAACTGCTCACTGAAGAGTTCTTCATTCACAGTTTGAATAGAGTTGTTCAGAGCGTTAGACTTCATGTTTATCTTTTGTACTCAGTTTAGCAGGAAATAATTTACTTCCTCTCCCCAAAAGCTACATTTAGAGTTCTTTGTGCTGTAGCATCTGGTTGCCGAATGCTCACTTGATGTTTTTGCCACAGCCAGCTAGCTGTCTTTCCATTTCATGTATATGGTAAACTTGCTGCTGTGTGGCATTCTCAGCTTTTTATCTGTAGGTTTTAAAATATGTTGATGGTACCTATGATGTATCTGGTTTTAGCCTGAGCACGGAAGCAAAAGGAATGCAGGAAGGAAAAAAACCTTAAACTGTTCAGAATGTAAGGATTAGTCGCATTCTTTGGATGGAAATTTAGACTGATAAAAATTTTAAGGGATCTTAACAAACTTGGTGAAACTGCTGTAACTCCACAAATTGTGGTAGTGATTTAAATCTCCCTGTCTAAAATTGCATAAACTGGATGCAGCCGAGCTGTGGTTTCAGAATTGGAAACAATTAATTGAGTTTAAGATGGAGGAAGTTAATGCACCTCAGGTTTTGGTTACACAGCTGGATTTAATTCAGTGTTGGTCCTTGCTGCTGTTGAAAGGAGCGGTCTTGGTTTTTTCCCATCTTGTCCTTCTCATTTGAAATTTTATTCCTTTTTTTTTTTTTTTTTTTTTGTGCCAGCGCTGATCTGGAATTGATCAGCATTAAGATAAAACTAGGTGACTAAAAACTAATTGTGAGTTCAAAGGGTGGTGCTGAAGGGTTTATACTGCATGTGGAGTCCCACGGTGACCTGTGTTCATGAGTGGCTGGGGCATACAACGTGCAGTGTCATTACACTCACAAGTGACACCAGGCTGTGGGGTGATGATGAGGTGATATGCTTCAGAGAAGGGCTGTCAGTCAGAGATTCCTTGAAAGCAGAAGGAATGGTTGGTTGAGTACCTGAAGATATTCAGGAGGAACAAATGCCAGATCTTGTGCCTTGGAAGGCAGAGTCGCTGGCAGGGATGCAGGCCGAGGACAGAGGAGCTTGGGAAGGCAGCTCCACAGGAAAGGCCCTGTGGGTGCTGGCAGACAGCAACTCCCTGTCAACAAGGCTGACCAGTTACCGTCCTGCACCATATCACCAGGCACATAACTGGTAGATTGAGGCAAGTAATTATCCTTCCTGATTATTGACCAGCCATTGCATTGCATTTGGGTACTGCATCCCATTTTAGGCTCGTGATGCAGGCATGTTGCTGATAAACTGGAGTAATCTTAGACTGTAATTGTTCAGTAAATTTATATTCATAGAAAGTGTGTTTTCCCGAAGACTGCTGTAAAAAATTTAGTAATAGCAATACCAGCAACAGGAAGTGGTCAACAAGCAAGAGGCACACTCAGAGGAGAGAGGGGGAAAAAAAAGAAAAAGAATGACAGATATTAAAGAAGATGGGAAAAAGAATGAATGATGTTGTCAGGATTGTTTTTAACAGCTGTGTGAAAGACATCAATGCATTGTACAGTAGGAGAGGAGCACATTTTTTTAAAGAGGTATAGAATTCAAAAGAACATTCTGTCAAGTTACATAAACTGTAGTCTCGTTAAACTCCTCTTTGAAGTACTAAGGGAGGTTGCTAAGGGTTGGGGGGGATGTCAAGTGAAATGGCTGCAGTGGTCTTATGCAACAGAGTTAATTTCGACCTATGCTCTGCTTCTCTGCAGAAGAAGTTGAAGAAGAGTCTGAAATTACAGTTGAGGTTGAGTTGACTGATAAACAGAAACATCAGTTGAAGCACAGAGAGCTCTTTCTCTCTCGACAGTATGAGTCCCTCCCAGCAACGCACATCAGGTAAGAAAAGTAGATACTCATTTACCTGTATATTTCATTGAGGTGGATTGCCAGTGGTACCTATTATGATTTATTTAAAGTTAATATTGATTTATTATTTTTGATGTTAATATCCAGGTGAAAAGTAATAAACGGTGGGAAATTATTTATTGATATGAAATAGCTCCAGAAACCTTTTTTACAAGGTTTGAATGCACAGCTGTGGGTGTTTACACACAAGGGAACAAGCAATTTAAACAATTAAGAAAAACTAGCAATGTACAAACAGTTTAATCTGGAAAGAGAATCCTGGGGTCAATATGCCACTTGCCCTTTAGGGGAGCTCGAGAGGCTCCTTTCTGCTGAAGGTAGAAGACACAATAGAGTTAATTACAGAACCAAGTCACGACTTTAATTACAAAGAGGCTTTTTAGAATATTTGCTCACCAAATATGATCTCTGGTTTCCTGGGGCTGCATTGTAGTCCCAGACAGTACCCAAACACATGGAGGGGTTGCTCTCAGTGGTTTGGTAGCCATTGAAGGCTTTGGAGTTTCCCCCAGGGCTCTAGCAGGATTGCTGGGGTTTAGATGGTCTATGACCTTGTCTTGGTTCTTCCAGCACAGATGATGTCTTGCTGGTGGCTAATTCTTCCCTACAGCCTGGAGGCACTTCAAGCCTCTCCTTTGTAAACTGAGGCACAGCAGTTTCCAGGTGGACAAGCTTGAAGCATCAAAGATTGTTGTTATACAGTAAAACTGTCTGGAGCATGGCAGCATAGCAAAACGAGGCAGAGCAGAGCACAATGAGTCAGAGTACCATGAGGCAAAGCACAGCAACAGACATCAGAGCAGAGCATGTTGATTTACAGACTCACTCATATTTATCAATTGCCCAATTCCTGGCCCATTTGGCCACAGAGATTTACCAATCAGAATGGCACTTTGCCAAAACTGACCATATCAGGTGAAGCAGGGCTTGCTTTATCCTTATTTGGGAAAACATGAGCCTTGCATGAACAAGTGTATGTACCCTGTTTGCCACTTCACAGTAGACTTGCTGGCTCCAGGCCTTTTGTCTTCTTTCCCACACTGCTCCCCACTTCAGCAGAGGAAAGGGCTGAGCAGGAGATCATGCCTGGAAAAGCCAGGACAGGTATTAGGCCTGTATTGGCCTACCACAGTAGCCCAAATTTTATCTTCCAAAAGGATGTGATTGCTCACAGGTGAGTTGTGCCAGATTGTCCCATGAGCTGACTTAGAAATGCTTTTGGGTTTTCCTTCTGTTACTTTCTGTTTGAGCCTTGGAATGGACAAGAGTCTCCGAGCTTTGGCTTGACAGTTAGAATATCAGTTTCATTCCTGCTTTGGAAGAGTTGTTTTTTTTTATTTATTCTTCTGCTGGCCAGAGGAGCTTTAATCACTTAGTCTGCCCAGGGAAACCATAGTTAGGTTTGGAAAAGAGACAGTTGCTCAGTGGCCAGGTCTGCAATTTAGGGCTGCATACATGTAAAGGTAACATTACCTCAACTTAATTCAGTAAGTGTGGAAAAGTAATGATTAGAGTTTGGCTAAATGTTGCAAAAGCGTTTCAAGTATTGTCTTAAATTGTCCTAACGTAGGAAGAGGTTTGCTAATGCTGAAAAGGAGTTTGTTGGTTTGCTTCTGTAAATGATGTGTCCTCTTGTTTTTATCAGTCAAGCAAATTCTTTTTGTGTTGGAGAGGAGGGAGGGACTTATGTACCTGGAAATGGAAAAGAACGACCCCAGTAACAGGAAAAAGTGTAGTAAGTGTAAAACAAAGGCTTTTACATTGAATTCTGAAGGAATTCCTCTTTTCTCCAGCTGCTCTTAGCCGTTTCAGACCATAAATTACTTGAAGCTACCAAAAATTGGAAAAACACTTTTTATGTGCGTATTTTTCTCTCATTGGCAAACACGTGGCTTATCTTCCTCACTGCCAACACTAAAACTGGAAGTTGGAAATTTTTGTATTAATTTCCTGTGCTTGATTCAGCTACTTGTTCTTTGACTTTGAGAAAGTAATTTAACTGTCAGGTCTCTGCTTCTCCAACTGTAGCATAGAGATAATAATCCTCTGCAGCTTCTTTTACTCACTCTGACATTTAGATACTGAAATAAGGTATTCTATTTGTAGAGAGATGATTAGACAGAAGAAGTATCGTAAATGTCTTCTTGCCTCACAACTCAGAGAGCAAATACAATAGAGTTTCTTCAGTGCATATTTCACAAAGAAACCTGGAAAACATGGGAATTCATAGTGCATGAAGCACTGGGCAGCACACAGAAGCACTGATGACTTGCATCTACTTTTCAGAACAGATGAATGCTGTAGGGCTGTGCTGCCACATGTTGCCCTAACCCTTTTACCAGACACATTCTGGACAAGCCTTATGTAGTCTAATGACATTATAGCAGTCTTAACTATTTTAGAAAGAAACAAGAAGGAAAATACACTGCAGTGTATTTGTTGTTTAGCTTTAGCTTGCTAATGTTCACAATCTGTAGTTCTCAGTAGTTTTTGCAATTTTTATTAATTAGCTGTTTATTAAATTAATTAGGTGTTTATTAAAAAGCAATACAGTGGAGGTGGCACTCCTCAAACTTTATCCTGTCACTGCTTCTGAATATCCCTTCATGGATATTCCCTAGCTTCTTTGGGTGTATGTTTCAGTGTTTGACCACTGTTGTGCTGAAATTGTTTTTTCCTGTCATCTAACTGGGATTTCACTTGTTGACATTTACTGTCCACTGCCTCTTGTCCTAGCACTGTGCTTCTCTGAAAGGAACCTGGCTCTAGTTTGCATCTTTTCGTTAGCTAATTGAAGACAGCAGCAGGATTTCTTACTTCAGTTGTTGTACCTTCAGAATGAACAAATCCAGTTTAATATAATCGGCAGACTTGCTGAGACTGTATTCAGTTAACTTGTTGAGATTGTTGATAAAGATGTTAAATTGTTGGCCTGAGTGTCAGCACTTGGAGGATGCATCCAGGGCCCAGCTGCCACCTAGACTTTGTACCACTCATCTTCTTCTTCTATAGAGCTAGCAGCTACTCTTGAAATAGGTTCGTGTAGCTCCGTCCTCTGGATCTTTGCTCTTACCACAACACTCGCAGTTCTTGCCCCTAGGTACAGTGCCGTACAGTGGAGAATGGAGATCTGTAATAGAAGGACTTCACTGAAGTATGGAAGTAAATTGTAGGTGTGGAAAAAAAGGCTGCTAAGCATCCCTGTAAAAGTCAGGAATTGACAACCTACTGATGGAGATACCTGAAACATACAAAACAAATTTACAAGCAAGCAGCAGCTTCTAACAAATGAAGGAAGATGTAACATGTGAAAACAGCTTTCCTCTGGGTAATGCTTTAAAGAATGAGAAGTTACGAGTTGTTATGGGTGGTCTATAACAGACTCCAACCAGGATGTCAGCCTTGGCCTCTTATTAGCCTTTCACCTTGGTGTGCCCATCCCTCAGTTTATACTCGTTGCTCGCCTTCGTGTCTTTAGTACACAACTCATTGTTATCTACCTTCCCTGAGATAGCAGTGGAGTTGACACATCACCCCACACTTGTTTCAGGCTTGCTTACAGTAAGCCTGGCTTTCTCCCTCCCCCACTTCCAACCTAGTTTAAAGCATGATTAATGACCCCAGCCAACCCCTGTGATATAAACCTTCTTCCACTTGGAGGGAGATGCAGCCATCTGCTACCAACAGACCTGGCATCATTTGGGGGCACCTGTATTCAAAACACCCAAAGCCCTGCTGGAGGCACCAGGCTGGAAGCCAAGAGTTAAGCAGGTGAGTCCCCTTCAGTCTTTTTGGGTTGGTACCTGCAACAGGGAGGATAGAAGAGAAGACTACCTATGCTCCCACTCCCTTGACCAGTTGACCCAAGGCCATGTAGACCCAAGGCTATCATGTCTTGATAGCCTTCAGTTTTCTTCTTTCAAGGTCATCATTACTTATCTGGAAGGTTAATAGTAAGTAATAATCTGTGGGCCATACTAGGGAGGGAAGCCTTCTTATCACATCCTTGACCCATGCCCCAGGGAGGCAGCAAACTTCCTTTTGAAGTGGATCAGGTCTGCATATTGGGCCTTCAGTTCCCATTGGAAGGGAGTCTCCTATAACAATGACTCTTTTTTTTCTGATAGAAGATGTTTGTATGCTGGGCTTGGGCTTCCTTAATTTTGGGAAATTATCCAAGACAGATGATTCATCTTCCTCATTGACTGCTGCACTTGCAGGACATCAAACCTGTTCTGCAAGGGCACCTGCAGGGCTCTGGTAATAACTGAAGCAACACTCCCACCACAGTGGGTGGAAACTTCTTGCCACAGCTCCCTGTTGAGGGGGACAAGGCAGGAGTTTGTTTACTGTCTTGACCATGGACTTGCCTCCCCTCCCTCTTTTTGGTTACTGGCTTTAGTTCTTTGTTCATCTTCCCACCATTTCTCTTTGGTGGTCTGGTTCTTCTGACAGATGTAGAGACTGAAGGGCGTTCAGAAAGCTACATACTGCAGATTTAATGAGTGGTTTAATCCCATTTCCTATGGTGTGCAATGGTAATGAGTAAGAGGTTAGCTGGGTGTGTTCTCTTAATGATCAGCTTTTGACAATTGGCATGTAATGCTTATGGTTCAAATTAACATTCATCAAAATGTGCTCTGACTTTTTCCTCTTAAGAACAAGGAAGCCTCTGCAAGCAATTAATTTCTATAAAATTGTTCTGGTCTGTTCCATGGGAAAGGGGTATTATGGGAAGAGGTACTATAGCTATATGTCGAAGGTCCCTGGAACCTCCTGACTATATTGATAGAAACTGAAAAGTGCATGAAATGCAAAGTGACACATATGAGGGGTAAAAAATATACACAATGATAAAATAGTGGCTCTGTTGAAAATAATAGCATAAAAATGCCAGTTGCCAGCAAGATGATTCACCACACAATATTTTTTTGTTCACATCTATGTGTGGTTTTTTAAAATACCATTTGTTGAAAAATACTTCTGCAGTTTATTTGCAGATGAGTTGGAAGCAGAGGAATTTTGAGGTGAAAGGAGTGTTGGGGAAGAAGGGGATGAGAAAGAGGGGAGAGAAAAGGGATGGGGATAATGGGGTCAAACTCCCATTGTGTTATCTATGTGTTTATGTACTACTGCTGAGTAAAGGGAAGCTTTGTACTAGCAGCCTGCACAAAAATGTGGTAGTTAGCATTTTAATGTGGCCATATGGCTTTGATGTTAATTTTGATCTCTTAAAAGTATGGCAGTGTGTATTTCACTGTAGTTTTCCATTGGAAGCTTATAATATGTCTAGATTGATTTGTTGCAAAAAAAAAAACAACCAAAAAAAACCCAACTTTCTAGCCTAAAATTTTGAACTTTAAAAAATAACAGTTTTTCCTTATTTTTGTGCAGGGGAAAATGCTGTGTTTCACTTCTGAATGAGACAGAGTCTGTGTTGTCATATCTGGAGAAAGAGGTAATGTTTGACTTCTATTTGGGTAAATATTGAGATAGATTTATGGGTTTTTTTTGTTGTTTTTTTTTTTTTTAACAGATGTATTTTTAATAAATGGAAATAAATACTTTTTGAAAATCTTTAATGATAAATGAGAATAATTGTTGTTGAAAAGGCTGATTTTTAGAAAGTTAGTGAATTAAAAAAATCAACTGACAGTATGGAATGGCTTCATTATGAATATGGTTATGGAAGAGTATGGTTATGAAAAAAATTTCCTTCATCTTTTTCCATTGACAGAGCAAGAGAGGCTTCTGTAGAGGGTAGTTTATTATAGAAGTTTAATATTAAGAGCTCTGAATTACTGTATGGAAAATATCTTCTCACCTTTAATTTCCTGTAAAAAGAGCTTAGGGTGCTTAGCTTTACCAGACAGCAAAAAAAATTCCCCAAGAATTTGAAAGACAATTGTACTGCATGATGCCCTCACAATAATCGTATTTTTCTTTGGAGTCTCTTAATATCACATCATGTAGATGGTGTTTTTTAGCTGGAATTAGCATGTCTTTATCCAGACGTTTCTACAGGACTGATAATCACAGAGCCGTGGAATGGTTTGGATTGGAAGAGACTTCCAATATCCCTGCCATTGACAGGAACATCTGCCAGCTTTCTCAAGGCCCCATCCAATCTGGTCTTGAACACTTCCAGTGTTGGAGCATTCACAATTTCTCTGGGCAATTTATTCCAGGGTCTCACCACCCTCATGGTGAATAATTTCTTTCTAATGATTAAGTCCAGCTTCTTCCAGTGTAAACCCATTACCTCTTGTCCTGTCACTACATGCCTTTGTAAAAAGTTCCTTTCCAGCTCCAGACCCCTTTAATATACTGGAAGGCTGCTATATGATCTCCCCAGAATCTTGTCTTCTCCAGGCTGATTTCTCTCAGCCTGTCTTTGTACGAGACGGGATCCAGCTCTTTAATCACCTTTGTGGCCCACCTCTGGATCTGCTGTAATAGTTCCATGTTCTTGGTCTAGGACACAGTATGTCAAGTGGGGTCTTATGAGAGCAGAGTAGAGGGGAAGAATCACCTTCCTTGACCTGCTGGCCACACTTCTTTTGTTGCAGCCTAGGATACAGGTATCTTTCTGGGCTGCAAGCACACATTGCTGACTTACATTAAATTTCTTACCAAACAGCACTCTCAAGTTCTTATCCTCAACTGCTCTCTATTCATTCTTCTCCCAGCCTCTATTTGTGTTTGAGATTGTCCCAACCTAGGTGAAGGACCTTGCACCTGGCTTTTTGAACTTGAGGAGGTTAACACTGGCCCACCTCTCAAGCCTCTAAAGGTTTCTCTGGGTGACATCCTTTCCCTCCAGCGTGTTGACCACAACACACAGCTTGGTGTCATTTGTGAACTTGCTGAGGTTGCACTCTCCATCTCACTCACAGAGAGTCATAGAATTGGCAGGGCTTGAAGGGACCTCAAGGATCATCTAGCTCCAACCCCCCTGCCATGGGCAAGGACACCTCACACTAGATGAAGTTGCTCAGATCCAGACTGCCCTTAAAAACTTCCAGAGATGGGGCTTTTACCACGTCCCTGAGCAACCTGTTCCAGTGTCTCACTACCCCATGGTGAAGAACTTCCTCCTAACATCCAATCTGAATTTAGCCACTTCCAGTTTTGTTCCTTTCCCCCTAGTCCTGTCACTACCAGACATCCTAAAAAGTCCCTCCCTAGCTTTTCTGTAGGCCCCCTTCAGATACTGGAAGGCCACAATAAGGTCTTCTCAGAGTCTTCTCCAGAGGGAACAGCCCCAACTCTCTGTCTGTCCTCACAGGAGAGGTGCTCCAGCCCTCTGATCATTCTTATGGCCCTTCTCCAGACACGTAAGTCTTCTCAAAAATGACCATTGGATAATTCTTTTGGAGTTAGAATCTAGCCACATGGAGGGACATTAATCCTAGACCATCACAGTGGTGTGTGTTGGGTCACTTGATGTTTTAGATGGCCTAGTATCAAGTAGGATAGAAACCAAGTATCAGCTAAATGAAGGTGAGCTCTGTTTTCGATGACCTAAACAAAATCTACACAATAAAGTAAAAAATACCTGTCTTCTGTAAAAGTGGGCAAAGGAGGTTAGTTTAATAGCCAAATGGAAGGCAATACACACTCAGAACCCGAATTTTAATCAGATGTTTAATTGTTATGCTGTCCAAATGTCTTCTTTTTTTAGGATACCTTTTTTTATTCGCTGGTGTATGATCCATCACTGAAAACACTTTTAGCAGACAAGGGAGAAATCAGAGTGGGGCCTAGATACCAAGCAGATGTGCCAGACATGCTTGCAGAAGGTAAATATATAATCTTTGATCAGTTAAAAAAAAAAAACAAAAACCACCCCCCTTCATTATTGCTTGTGCTGACTTCGAACTAATCTAATCTAGGTGCAGTGAAAATAAAATAGTAGGCCTGAGAAGATTGGCAGATAATATGAAGAAAGGAAGGAAGGATACTTGAATAGCCGTTGAAAAGATATTGTCAGTTTCTATTTTGTACGTACCAAAATTTAGACATTCTCTATTTTTTTTCATTTGATCATAGAGTCCATTTAGTTCTTTGATATTGGCCTCATGGAAAAAAAAGATGTTGAGGACCATCCCATTTTATAGAATAACATGTTAACAAATCAAGTGAAAAATATATTCTTTCTCTCCCTTTTAAAACAGATGTGCCTTGATGTCTGATGGAAATCAGTATCTAAAAATAAAAACCCCTTTGTTTTGTAGAAGGGCTGAAACAAATACTTCAAACTTTGTCGTATCTTTTAAATCGTTGGTATTTAAAAATTCTTACTTTAATCTAGCACGGCTACCCTTGTTTCAGTCTTTTGTTCCATAGGAACTTTAGCCTCTCAAAAGAATTCCAGATTTTGGGTGTTATTTCTGAAGCATGAGCCTCTGTCTCTTGTTTGAAATTTTGTATACTTAGTAAATTTCAATTGAGCTGGTTTTGTCAGTGAAATATGAACTCTACATATAGCACGAAGTGAAATAGAAAGAAGGTTTCTTGAAAAGTATCTAGATATAGATACTATTTTCAAGAATCTTGGTATTTATTCCTTAACAAGATAAAATGATGTGACGGGAATATAAGGACTCCTTTGTCTTTCCACAAGTGAATGCCCCAGCATTTATTTGTAAGCTTCAACAGTATATTTGCTCTAGGATCACCAAGTCCAACCTATGACCTAACCCTTCCAATTGACTAAGCCGTGGCACTAGGTGCATCATCCAGCCTCCTCTTAAACACCTCTAGGGATGGGGACTCCACTACCTCCCTGGGCAGCCCATTCCAATGACAATCACTCTTGCTGTGTAGAACTTCTTCCTAATATCCAGCCTAAATCTCCCCTGGTGCAGTTTGAGACTGTGTCCGCTTGTTGTGTCACTGGGTTCATTCTATTGTGACAAAATAAAAATTAGGCCTTTTAGAAACCAGTCAATGTGAAATATTTTTAGAATAGTCTGTGTTTAAATATTTCAGCTAAAAATTGGGAGAGCCCTACAACTGTTAAACAGATAAGCTATGGGGAATGTCTGAGGAGACAAGCATGCTGTCTCTGATGTCCTTCAGTTTTTGGAAAATATGATCTGCAGTTTGTGCTAAGGTTGATTACTTTTATAACAATTGCTGGATATGAGGAATGGACACAGTACAATAGACAGTATGCAGGAAGGTTTGTCTCTTTGTTCAGCCTAATATCTAACAACACCCCCAGGTCTCTCTCCGCCTGCCTGCTCTTCAGCCACTCTGTCCCCAGCCTGCAGACTCATGTTTGTTCTTATTCTTAAGCTTGTTATAAACCTCCTATTTTTCAATAACTGGAAGGAGATGGTTGAAGTGACTCTTTTCTTCTGCCATTCTGGTTGCAGTGGGACACAAATGGTCTGTGCTGTGTTGTTGGCGTGGAAGGTTGTGCATGATTGCTTTCAGAAAGAGTTCTTTAGTAGTGATAGCTGTAGAGTCTCAGCTGATGTTGTTCAAACACTGAGTTCTGTTATGCAGTCAGTGTTATGAAGGGCACACTTATTTATTGTGTGCTGTATGTGCTTGTTATCCGAAATAATAAATTGCAGTAAGAGCTCAAATCACATTTCGAACTGCAGCATTTTATGGTTTAATTTACTTGGGGTTTTTTTTTCTACCTCAGTAACTCTGTCTAAATGGACTTACTGTAAGTTCATATTTTTATTTCCTCTGCTGTTTTGCTACAAATCAGATGTTTTTTTTTTTTTAATTATGCTGCAGAATATGAAAAATATGCAGATGAAATATTTTCTATTCTTGAAAAAGTCAAAATAGATTTAATACTAAAGAAAGAGTTTTTCTCCAGATTATATATTTTGCTTGCATTTATGCAAATTAATAATTCTATCTTTAGACTACTGTAATTATGAGAGATTTGCACATTTAATAACATAACTTTTTTCCTATGTTTAAAAAAAATATTATTGCAGGACCAGAGGTTTCATATTAGCTTAGTGGGAGGATTTTTAAAAAAAGAATATAATATCTATGTATTGTAGTATCCATCTTTCAAAAAAAACCAGCTGTTTCAGCTATTCAGTGGGAGAACCTCATGAAGTTGAAGAAGACACAGTGTCAATACAGGCTGGGGAATGAGATTGAGAGCAGCCGTGCAGTAGAAGACTTGGGGGTACAGGTGCATGATAAGATGGACATGAGTCACCAGTGTGCACTTGCTGCCCACATCCTGGGCTGGTGTGACCAGCAGATGGAAAGAGGTAGTGCTGGCTGGGTCTGATCCCTTGGCCATCCTATAGGTGCTGTGTGATTGCACTCAAGATAACCTGTTCCATGACCTTGCCAGACACTGAGGTCAGGCTGACAGGTGTGGTTCCTCCTTCTGGCCCTTCTTGTGGATGGGCACCACATTGGCAGCTTCCAGTCATTAGTGACCTCTCCCGTGAGCCAGTGAGTAGATGCTAGACCACTTCACAGTGTCTACCAAACAAAACATCGCCCAAAATGGGGAAGAGAGGTGGTGAATCTTAGATGCAAGTTACATCTATTCACGTGTGGCAGAAGAGTCCTTTGCCTTTGAGCTGCAGGTGACCGTTGTCGTTTTATGCAGTATATTGATTTAGGTCATTGCCTTTAGATTTCTCATAAAAAGCAAAAATGAAAGGACTGACTTTTTACTATTTCATTTATGTGGCAGTGGGGGTTCTAACTAAATGCAATTTAATATAACCTCTATGAAGTGAGGAACAGTGTGATCTGAGGACATTGTGCCTCTGTGTTCTTCAATGGGTAGGAGCTTCTTTTTTGCATACTGTTCTGCAGGATTTTGGGGGTAAAGACAACCTTATTTGTTCCAGCATTGGACAGTGCCATATGTCAGCCATTCTTGATGCAGCATTATGGAGAATTTTGTCACTGCTATGTAATTACAGTGCAGTTTATTCTGAGGTAGATTGCACTTCTGTTTATTTCTAGAAATTTAGAACATGATGAATTAAAGTTCTTTCGAGTGTTTTTTTGAGGTCCTGGTCTTTTGATCGCCAGTGGTTGATTAATAAGCCCTGTAAGGCTGAGGACTTAAGAAGATCTAAAGTAATTTGAGTTAGTTTAATTTGGAAGGAATTTTTCAAGTGAAAAATGGTTTTATTTGTTTTTGGGAGGTCTTTTTACAGACTGGAGCTCTGGAGGATGGGAGATGGTTGCACTCTGCATGTTTTATTGGCTTAGAAAATGTTCAGTAGCAGTTTTAAGTTGCTGTAGACAAATAATGAGTTTGTATTCCTTGATGTCTTCCATTTGCAGTTTCTATATATTTAGTCTTCTTGGAGACTGGTTTTCATTTCTAATCTTCATACATGTGTTAATTTCATAAATGGAGTTTTGCCATGAGAGTTACGTTAATATATAACTCATTATCTGAATGACTAATTGAAATCTTCAATATACATCTGCCAGACAAATTAAGGAGAGGGGGAATTGTTCTGCAGTTGAAAGGGAAACAGGTAGTTTTCCTTTTACTTACACTTGAAAAATCTGATCTTTCTCATGTTACTTTAATCAGAGGTCTTATTTACACTGATTTTTTAAAAAATTTTTTTGGTGGTGCTGAGGCCACTTCTTGTGGAGTTCTTCCATGATAGGAACTCTGAAATACAAGCTAGTGGTCTGGTGTCCGACTCCTGTCTAGGGTTATATCCAATCAAAGTATTGCAACAGCAGATTTTCTGTCCCAATTGACTGAGGATCCAGAAGCTGGTACCCCTGTTTTATATATCATGGAAGATAAATTAGATAAATTCACTCAGAAAGCTGAACACTCTTTAGTTTGTATGTTTGTACTGAAGTGACCACTAAATTACTTTTTTGGAAAAGCACATTAAAAAGTATCTTGAGGCATAGTGTAAACTGTGCAACACTGTTGCTGGTATGATGTTTCTTTGAATAGAATAGAATAGAATAGAATAGAATAGAATAGAATAGAATAGAATAGAATAGAATAGAATAGAATAGAATAGAATAGAATAGAATAGAATAGAGTAAGCCAGATTGGAAGAGACCTCCAAGGTCATCCAGTCCAACCTATCACCCAGCCCTATCCAATGGCACTAAGTGCCCCATCCAGGCTTTTCTTGAACACCTTGAGGGCTGGCAACTCCACCACCTCCCTGGGCAGCCCATTCCTATGCCAATCACTCTCTCTGTGAAGAACTTCTTCCTAACATCCAGCCTATGCCTCCCCTGGCACAACCTGAGACTGTGTCCCCTTGTTCTGTTGCTGGTTGCCTGGGAGAAGAGACCAACCTGGCTACAACTTTCTTTTAGGTAGTTGTATACTCTGTCCTGAGTATTTTCACGATCTCCAGGATATGATGTCCTGAAACAGTTAACTAACACTAGAGTTATTAAGACTCCTGAATTAACAGATTGAAATGAAGTACTGGGAGATGGTTTATAAAATGTAGAATATCTCCCGCAATATGTCTGTCTCAGATGGAAACAAGAAAATGAACATGTTGATAGTTGTGTAGTCCCTTCGGTAAGCTTATAGACCTAAAATGCTACCCAAGATTGCCAGAGTTAACAGTTTGTCTCCCATAGTGGATGTGAATTAGCTTAAAGAGAAGCAGAAGTCCCATTAGGCAGGCAATTATTTGTTGTCTGTAAAAGTAATTTACTGTGTTTTTCGGAGAGTATGACTGTGACATTTGTTCCTGAAACATTAACCAGACAGCACAGTGCAGTTCTAACTTGTGTATTTGAGATAAACATTACACCACATTTTCATTTCCTTCCATAATGAGTGTGCTAGAGAAGATCAGCATACATGATTGAATTTCAGAAGAGCCAATACTTAGTTTGCAGTCTACATCCAGGCTCTTCAGCATGCAGGTTATTTCATGTCTTTATGATACTGTGGGTATTTGGGCTGGCTGCTTTCACTAAATCATAAGAAATAGCATAGACTAAACTGATTTTCTGTATCCTCAAAGGACTACCTGCACAGCCTAGATTTTCAAAGGAAATGGAATAGCTGTATTTCAGAACAGGTTTTTATTCTTGTAGTAGCTCACGAAAGTCAGAGACAAATACTGGCAGAGCCAGCTAAATATTAAAGTTTTTCATGTGTTCACTGAAGGAAGAACATGCTCACATTCTAAAATATCAAGGAAAGTCAATGATCTGCACTTTGGTCCTGTCATCTCCTGTGACCACAGATGTGTTAGCCACATCCTAGCAGTAAATAATTTTGTACTAGTAGAATATGTGTTGCCCACTTAATCAGCCTCTGTAATGTTTCTCATTTTGCAGTAGAAGTTGCTGGTGTGATAGTCAAGCCAAGATTTAAGCTTCCATATGAACATAGATCGTTGTACATCTTCACACTTACTGTTTTTCTAACACTTACTTGTACATCTTCACACTTACTGTTATTCTAGGCAGTGCAAATGCTCTTTTAACAATGCATACAGAGCAAATTGCATTTCAGACACCACCAGTGTTGGTTTGGCCACATGAATGTACACCAACTGATCTGTTCAGACAAGTAGAGTTGGGAAATTACGGTGTTGTATATAGTAGCTTTCTTGTGATTATTTTATAAGAGAAGCAGTCAGTGTAGATATTAATAGTATTATTTGAGTGCACGTAAAGTAGTGGCTGAGAGCAAGAAGTGAAAAAATGAATGTAGTGCACAGCATTTTTTTCATAATGATTTTTGTTTTGGTAAAGCTGGCTAAGTGGAAAAGTAATTTTAATACGCTTTAAGAGAAACAGTAGCTTTTCTAGAGTTGAATAGCAATTTAAAGAAGCCACTCATTGCTTAGGCTATAGTTTCAAGTTTATAGTTACATTTTATTAAAGTTCTTTGATACTACATTTCCTAAGAATAACTCCTTAAATTGAAATGATGGTGTGAAGGGAAGGTAATTGTTTTACTGATGCTGCGTTACGGAATTGAAATGGATATCTGCTTGAAAACATACAATGTCTCTTTAAAATATACTACAAGAAAGACATGGGAAAAGCCATTGAGAGTAATAAGTGTTTTGTCCCATCTACCTTTTGACAGGAGAATTAGATGACAGAGAACACGCAAAGCTGGAAGTAAAAGTATGGGATCCAGATAGCTCCCTTACTGACCGTCAGATTGACCAGTTTTTAGTTGTAGCACGGTAAGATTAAAATCATCTAATAAAAATTAATTTTCTGTTAACTGTTTATTCCCTTATATCACGTTACTTAACTTGTTTGGCATTTTGTGAGCCCTTCTTTCTCCCACAGTTAGCTAAAAAAGAAAATCAAACCATAGCCTTCTGCATGTTTATTGAAGCTACTAATACAGAAAGCCGCAAGTTTATACTGCAGTGTTTAGAGATTTGTCTCTGTCAAACTGTCTTTCGTTAGCAAAGGTCGGAAATCTTAAAAAGTTTGTGACCAGACTATGTCATATTTATAAAAAAAGTGGTTACATCTTGCTGTGTGTTTACTGTCTGCTGTTTCTCCATTGCAGTGCGGTTGGCACGTTTGCTCGAGCGTTGGACTGCAGCAGTTCTGTCAGGCAACCGAGTTTACACATGAGTGCAGCTGCTGCTTCCCGAGACATCACACTGGTAGGTGGTTTCTTAGAAACCCTACAGCTTTTTTCATATCTGTGAATTCAGCATTATCTGTCACTCCAGCATCCCCGTCCTCCAGATACCATTTTATTTAGATACATGCAAGGTGTGTGCGTGTATGGCAGGTAATCCTGTGTCTTTTCTGTAAGCTTACTGTTGCTGCCCTTGTAATCATATTGTAAATCAATTGACTTCAGCTGAAATCTGTTTAAATATAGTATCTCACATGTGAGATACACCACAGCAGAGTGGTGTAGTGGTTTGGCCCTGGCTGAGGGGGCCAAATGCTCACCAAAGTTGCTCTATCACTCCCCTTCACAGATGGGCAGCAACGAAAGTATAACAAAAGCCAGTAATAAGGTAGAAGCAATTTAATAATGCCAAGCACAGGCAGAGAGCAAAGACCGTGCATGGAAGCAAAACCAAAGAGAGATGTTATTCTCTACTTCCCATCAGCAGACAATCTTTGGTCCCTGGAAGCAGGGCTCTTTGTGTAGCAGTTGCTCTGGAGGACAGATGCCATGGATAAATATCCCCACACTTCCTTCTTTCACTTAGCTCTTCTACATGAGCTGATGTCCTGTGGCATGGAATGCCCCTTTTGTCCAGTTTGGGCCCCCTCCGAAGATCTTACTCATCCCTCAGTGTACTCTTGGGGTGGGGAAATGCTGGAAAAGCACAGCCTGGGTGCTTGGCTCAGCAGTAGCCAAAACGCTGGTGTGTTATCAACACCCAGCTCCAGCACTGCAAAACACAGCATGAGAAAGGAAAATTAACTGAGGAGAATTAACTCCAGCTCAGCCAAATCAAATACAAGTGGATAATGCACATTATACAGAGATTCAATTAGTATAATTGATCAATAATGTAATTTAAAGTTTGGGGTAATAAAGGTGGTTGAAAATTGTTTAGGTAATATTTTGTACTTAGTAGATAATGTGTGTCAGTAGATTTTCTGAAGGATAAGCAATTTAACCTTCTAAGCAACGTTTCGAAGAACATTTTACTCTTTTTTTTTTCTCATCAAAATAGTTATTCAGTTTAATATTTTTTATTTTATTAAGGTTTAATTGGATTAAGAATTTCTTATAAATCCCACATGTTGCACATCCTTCTTAGAATCATAGAATTAGTTAGGGTTGGAAGAGACCACAAGGATCAGCCAGTTCCAACCCCCCTGCCATGCCCAGGGACACCCTACCCTAGATCAAGTTGCCCACAGCCTTATCCAGCCTGGCTGCAAACATCTCCAGGGATGTGGCCCCAACCACCTCCCTGGGCAACCCATTCCAGGCTCTCACCACTCTGATGCTGAAGAACTTCCTCCCCACATCCAATCTGAATCTCCCCACCTCCAGCTTTACTCCATTCCCCCTAGTCCTCTCACTCCCTGATAGCCTAAAAAGTCCCTCCTCAGCTTTTTTTGTAGCCCACTTCAGATCCTGGAAGGCCACAAGAAGGTCACCTGGGAGCCTTGTGTTCTCCAACCTGAACAGCCCCAACTCTTTCAGTCTGTCCTCATAGCAGAGGTGCTGCAGCTCTCTGAGCATCCTCGTGGTCCTCATCCTCTTACGGTATTCAGTGATTAATAGAACACATGCATCCTTACAGCAGTTACTTCTTGTTTGAAAGTAGATACACAGTGCTGCTGATATAATGGGATACACTTAGTGTTTGAGTGCTGTATAAATGTTTCCCCATTGCAAATGATCCATTAAGTTCCATTACACTTAATAAGAGGCATATCTTATAATGAGGCACCAAAGGAACCACCCCAGGTTTAATTATTGTGTCTGTCCTCATTTTCTTATCCTCTCAGCTTTTTTAAACCCTTCTCTTTGTGTCCATGGGAAAGTACTTCTTTTCTAACTTAAGAAAAGGCACATTTGTCATTGCAGTAGTTAACTCTTTCAGACATTCCCGTGCTAATTTGGAGCGTGTTTTGAGCAGCAGTTACAGTTAGTACAGATGTTTGCAGAGCTCATTTATGCTTTGGAAGGGTTGTAGGTGCACTAAGAATATTACTCTGTCTTTATTCTTAAAGCAAGGTAGACAAGCCTTGCACCTCAAGTGCAGTTAATGAGATTTCTGTACAGCTGCATCTTTCCTGTATTCCTAGTTAGTTGCTTCACTTAGAGATGACTGTTAACAGACTGGTACAAAAAAAACCCCCAAACAATAAATGTATAGGTTGTGGACATCATTAAATTTAGGATGGATATACACATTAGGGAGGTCTAGAAGCTTAATAGCAAGTGAGAGGCTGCTTTCAGGTTTCCTTATTTTGGAAACATGAGAGTGGTAATATACATGAGAAAGGCAGGAAACTACCAGTGCTTATGAAAGACATGAGATGCTGTGTGCTTATCTTCTTAGATGATAAAAAATACTATTTTCTGGCCTTGTCAGAGGCAGTAGTTTATTTTATAATGAAAACTGATCTCAGAGAAGACAAAGAAACTGGAAAGACTTCTGGTTTCACATTTCTAAACATTGTGTAGTGCATACACTGATGATGACAGTTATTAAAGCAAAGCAGGCTACTGGAATTGCTTTTGCTTTGTGGAGGGCTTGTTTGGGAAAGCCTGTGCTACTTTACTGTAAGGACATAAAGACAGTTTTGAATGTTTCTTCAAAAAAAATGTATGGACAGTTTTTTTCTTTGCATTTTGAATGATGTCTTTTTACTGATTTTTTTTTTTAATTAGATTTCTGTATATGTGGCTTCTACAATAAACATCCTTAAAATATTATTGAGTTACAGAATCCATACTCTTGTTTCCTATTTGAGTGTTTTGTTGGAGGTAGCTCAGTCCAGCTGATTTAACTGACTACTGAAATTGCAGTTGGTTTTGGAACTGTGTTACAGTTTGTTTGCAGTGTCATTCACTTTCTTCCAGCTCTATGAAGCACTTCCTTGGATTTCAGTGTATAGCTACTTCTTTCACCTACTGAAGTTTGAACTCAGTTCCTTCTGTGTGGTTAATACCTTTACTTTGGTGGGGCTCCTTGTCTGTGCTGAACAGTATGTTCTGGGCAAGAACTCTTAGGGAAGGGCTGTTCTTCCTTAATCCTTCAAGCTTCTGTTTGGAAAAGGCAAGGCAAGATCTTCCCAGCTTCTTGCTCCTTAGATATGAGATACTACTTTTTTTCTTGTAGTCCTGTGATCCCTGCTTAAAGCAGATATTCCAGGACCTTTTGTCTTGGACTCTAGTGATATCTTTAGGCTATTCTTGCTTTTGCTAGCACAGTTTACACTCACTGCACTGTGAGAATTTGATTGCAGGTGAGGGCTGACAAATCTACAAAAGGCTAAGAATGGTTACTGTAGGAACTTGTCAGTGATGTGTCATAGAACAGCTCAGTTCTTATGGATAAGACAGTGCTTGTCCACAGAGCTCATTATGAATATTTTGTTTACTAATGTCAGAGAAGGCTATTACGGAATCAGATGTTTGTTATAGATGGAAAAAAATGAACAGAAGGCAAGAGCAAGATCCTACTGTTGTCATATTTAAAGAAAATTGGTCATTTAGCAGCTGCTTGGAAAATGCCCAGTATGTGCTGCTTTGCCACAAAGGCTGCAGAGAAGATTTAAACCTTGGTAATACTTAGACCGTAAGGGTTCAATCCTTAGGCTTGGTTTACTCATTGCCTGAATGGTAAGCAATAAACTAGTGATTTCATTTTACACTTTCTAATGTGAAAACAATGGATTTTAGACATTGTGTTACATATTTTCATAATAGAATACTTCAGTGTAACAATGTTTTTTTCCTCAAGGCTGGTGAATTCACCTTTAACCATAAGTAAAATGATGTTTTGTAGGGTACTGGTGTCATCACTTACTGACGATTAAACAGTTCAAGAGTATATTTGTATACAGAAGCTCAACTGGAATTGTGTTGTAAATGCTATCCTGAAACATACTGCTAAAGTGTTTCTTCCTTGAAAGATTTTGGATGCGTCCTGTGATAAAATGAGTTTAAGGCTGCCTGAGAGATTGCATGCAATGATTACAGCTCATTGCTGTGGTGGGACAAAGAGGCAGGAGACTGATTTACAGTCACAGGCATTATTGCACTTTACAACTCTAATGCTTCAGCACAATTTAAGATTGTTCCTATGGAATCTTTTGGGACACTGAGTCAGAAAGGCCTCTTGTATATTGCCCTCTTTTCCTGTAGGTGGATTTATGGTGGCATTACTTTTTTATTCTACCCATCATTACTACCCAGCACTCAACAATGTGAGTGTTCTGTGTTACCTGTAAAGTGAGGAATGCTATAACTTGATCATGTTCTATTTTACTCTTCTATAACAGAAGCTGAATTAACCAAAAACCCTCATGTACCCATCTCTAATCATAGAGTTTAGCAAGGGACAAACCACTGCTTGTTTTTCAGTGTGATGATAATGAAAATAATAAACGTCTTCCTTCCCCAACAACAAGCATATTGAGCAAAAAGATGTCTGTACAGCTGTTCAGCTACTATTTAGAACTTCTGGTAATGGAAACTGGCCCCTCAGTCAATATGTGCCAGTGTCTCTATTGGGTTATGTGAAACCAATTTCTACAGACTAAATATTCTCTAGAAATGTTTGCTTGTAATTTGCAGGAACTAATAAACGTAATTTTTAATAAACATTTTATTAAGGCATTTCCTTTCCCAAATTAAGTAATAAATGAATAACTTTCCTTGTATTCCATAGCAGAAAACCTACAAAATCAAGGTATATTCTAAATGTACTGTAAGTTGAGGCTTCTTTTGTGGCTTATAGAAAAGAATACATTGAATTTGCATTAACTGAAATGGGCTTTCTATTTAATTCATTTTTTTAATTATCATCTTCTACTTGCCAGTTTCATGCAATGGATACCCTGCATAAGCACAACTATGATTTGAGCAGTGCTATCAGTGTTTTAGTGCCACTTGGAGGGCCTGTCTTGTGTAGAGATGAGATGGAAGAGTGGTCAGCATCAGAAGCTAGTTTATTCGAAGAGGCACTGGAGAAGTATGGCAAGGACTTCAATGACATTCGACAAGATTTTGTGAGTACAAAAGTAGTGCCCTACTGTGTTTTCACATGGGTAAGCATAACTGCTTTCTGGTGGTTTGAAAGGTTAGCTAAAGGAGAAATCTGTGTAGCTGATAGATGTAATTAACACACATATATGTTGTGCCTAGCTGAAATCTTCTTGTTCTGTCATTCTCTGCAAAGATGCTGACAGAAGACAATCTGTTAAATGGTTTAATACCAGGTAGGATTTCTCATGCTGATATGTTTTGGTAGGATTTTTACAAGGTTTTAAAAGCATTTGAAAAAGTTCCAGCACCGTTTTGTTTTGTTTTTTTTAGAGTTTATCCACAATTTCCAATGAAATTTATTAGCAGTTTCATGGCTGACTCCCCTGAGTGCTTTTGGAAAGCCGAGGTTTCTTCCTGTGTTTACCAGAGAGAAATTTATATTCAGATAGCTTGTAAAGTGCATCACAGGGAGTTATTTTGACATATTAGATATTTTGGCAGTTCTGAAAAGTAAAGGAAATGTTTTCTAGTGTGCTCTAACTATACTGGTTTTGGTACTAAGTCTAACTATCAGGCTCTAGAGCATTAAAGCCTTAATTTTCTGAGACTGTATGCACAGTAATGGCATGAAAATGATTCTAGCACTGATTGCTGGAATTGCTGGTAATTTGTTTGCAAATTTCTTTGTGCATTTCTCAGAGACCTTTCTTTCAAGAAAAGAGATTTTCCCTGGTGTACTAAATTCAGGGTGGGCTTTGTGAAAAGGTTGGGATTTAAGCCAAAGGAATTCCATTATTTAAGACTGAAGTTGATCGAAACATTTCCACAGCAGTCTCAACTTGACTCAGCTCAGGATTTTTTTCATCCTTGCTGAAGTTATTAACAAGCTTTGTGAGAGGAAAGTGGTACTATATAGTAAATGTGAAAGTCCTTCCAAGACAGAGTGTGGGACAGTGGGAGAAGGCTTAGCACTGAACTAAGCTGTCTTCCCTTCACTTTCACAGTTCTGAAATGAGGCAGATAATTGAACAAAGGTGTGAAGGGAAGGCTAATGTTTTTCTGAAGAACTGACATTTTAATAGGTGTATTATATCTGTGCTTAATTTTGAGATTCCTAAAGGAGAAAATACTCAGTGTGTTCATCATGTAGTGTTGAAAATTGCATCATGTATGAAATAGTACAAAATATAATTGGAAAAGAATATTTATTTATAGAGTTTCAGAACTGAAATCCTAATGTTAACTACAATCCTTTATTCTTTTTCATTCAGATAAATGGTCCTCAGCTATAATTGTGCATGAATTCAGCATCTGTGTTTTCTCTCTAAATATTTCTATGTAAATACACAATATTTGTCTTTTTGAAATGCATAAAGCATATAATACAGCTTTTATTGGCTGTTAACAAGCTGAATCTTAGCACAACTTGTGGCCAAGTATACCTAAGCCTTATGTGTGTTATTTATGTAGTATTTTAATTTTCTGTATAGTTTCTGTGTTACATAACATAATTCTGTTGATGTCCATACAGTAAAGTGATACAGTGGAGTTTCTCATTAACTGCAGATGGACAGGGATTTACACACTATGGTACACTGCCTAAGAGAATTCACAGCTGAGTCTGGACTTGAATCCCAGCTCCAGAAAGTCAGAGATGGGAAAGCCAAACTCTTTTCCTCTTATCTGAAAGCTATCAGCATAAACTGTGGGATTCTGCCTCCAGGGAGAAGCAGCTTGATTTGGTGTTCCTCTGTTGGTTTAGGAACTTAATTAAAGATTCAGGAAAATGGCTTAAAACATGCAGAAAGCCCCACAGTGGAGTGAGTAGGATTGCAAAGACAGGATGCTACATCTGTATTTCCTGGGACTTCTAGAAAGTATCCTCATTACAGGGAAGCAGAGACTATTAATGTTAATGCATGTCTCTAGAAAATACCATGCAGAAAATAGTATCATATTTCCAGCTTATGAAGAAAAAAAAGTATTAATTTGCTAAGAAAAGTACTAATTTCAACTGTAGAAATAATTTATGGAGTCAAAAAGATTGTTTGGTAGCAACTAAAATGGCTACCGCATGCTTAATTTTCTCCCCCAAGTGTTTGCTGATGCATTTTTTCTTTTACCAGCAAACATGTGCATCCAAAATAATCAACAAGTGCCCTGAGTTTGCACAAAGATGTTTGGGAGACATTGTCAGTATCACAGTGATTACTCAAGGTAGCAATTCTTCCTAGCACCCCTTTCTTTCTTGTTTAATGGTCAAGAATGTGAAGGGTTTGCAAAACCAGTGCACAGTCTAGTTGTTGCAGGGCTTGAAGACCTCTAAACAAAGTACAGTAACCATTGTTTGAACATAGTCTAGTCGAGAGGATTGATTTGTTTTAGTCCTGATGTTCTCCATCTGATACACTTTATAATAGATACTACCTTCTGTGTTTCCTGAGGGAAATCTCAACTCTGTTCTGCTCATTTTGTTTAACCATATGGCTTAACCAGAATAAATTACATTTGCATTTGAGTGTGGTGTTGTTATTGTACATCCTTGTTAACTACAAGGAAAGGTTGTGTATTATTAATAATAATATTTATATTACCACTTGCCTACTGATTTTTAACATAGGCATTTTAATAACTTCACATTTCTGTATTTGTGTATCAGCTACACTTGAATTGTCCGTGTTTAATAAGGTATGGACATTGCAATGTCTTGGAACTGCTTTTCATTTGTAACAAATGTTTTTCAGCTCCCTTGGAAGTCACTGACTAGCATCATTGAGTATTATTACATGTGGAAAACGACTGACAGATATGTGCAGCAGGTAATTAAATGACTGTTTTCAGCATGAGCCAGTGTGTCTTTAAAAATTTGGACTTGTTAAACTGCTAAAATCTGTTGGTCTTCTTAGGAAGAAGTATGGTGGGATACCAGGTTTAATATTTTAGACCAGTGGGTTTGTGGTGTTCACAGGGTGCATTGCCAAATTCTCTGATGGCTGCTGTATATGATGTAGCTCAAAGAGCTTTTAAAGCCGTTTGTATTGTATGCTTGTCTGTAGCAATGTGGTTCCTAGTTCTTACTCCAGCATGGGATCAGAACGAAATGGGCTGCAGAGCTTTAGGCTGTGCATAGAACAGAAGGAAAAAGATAAAATACATTGTATTGAAGTGCCTGCTAATCTTGTGAACCTTTTATTGCTGCTCTGTGGTTAAAATATGCTTTGGCATTAGAAAGATTTAAAAACAAAATCAAGAACACTGTGCACAGTGGATGTGTTCAGCCATCTGATTGAGTGTCCAGTTTTTTGGATTGTCACTGCCCAGCTTATACTGGTGCTTGGGATTGTCGCAACCCAGGTGCAGGACCATGAACTTCATGAGGTTAGCTTGGGCCCACCTCTCCAGCCTGTCCAGGTCCCTCTGGAGTAAATTGTAATTGCAATTCTATTGTTATATTTGATCCCGTTGAGTTTTACTTGACAAGTGAGTGTGCTGCAATTTCAAATTAATCATAGAAATAGAGGACTCATCTTCCATGGTTTTCATCTTGTATGTTTTTGCACTGGTTTTGGAGAGTCCTGAAATCACCAAACACAAATAATTCCAAAGATGGATTGTGTGCATTTTTTAATATGAAATCTTGTATATAATAAAATATTTGAATGTGCTGATTTTCCGACTAGAAACGTCTGAAAGCGGCTGAAGCAGAAAGTAAATTGAAACAAGTATACATCCCTACCTAGTGAGTATAACAATAGTCTTTTAATAAGCTACAGGTGAAGTTGAAACTGTAACATGCAGTTGCATATAGTAACACATTTTGGTAATTTCATTATCTTTTTGATAGTTAATTTTCTTAATGGTTGCTATATATAAGCAGAATTATACAGAGAGAGAATCAGAAAAGGCCACAAACTCCTGTGGTAAGTGAAACCTTTGTGCTTAACTGAGCCCTTTGATCTGCAGATTGCTTGTTCTGGAAGTATTACAAAAGGCAGGGAAGTGCTATGTGGAGCACTCCCATGTGAGAAGGACCTTATGATTTTTCAAAAAAAAAGCTTTTCCAGAATGATCATTCCCCAGTCTCTGTAGCACATATTGTGCAAAAGTAATATTTCAAAAGAGAAGCAGTTTTGAATGGAGCTTAATAAACCTGAATAAAAATCAGATAGCTTACCGTTACAGTTTTGTCTCGTTGATACAATCAGCTACAGAAATTACATGTTCTGGCTGTGAATTAAAGCCCAAAAATCTTTTTGAACAAGTTTTTCCTGGGGTTTCTTTAACCTGTTTGGGTCTTGTTTGTTTGCTTTTATTTAAACTCAATGCTATATCTGCTTTTGTTACCATGCAAGTTACACAAACAAGATATCATCTGTCTCCTTCACATTCATAATTCCCTCAAGATTATGAGAAGAGAAAGGATTGCAGATTAAGGAATCTTTTAAGATTCCTGTGGGCATATTAAGTTCACATAAATGTGAATTTCTAATTGTTACAAATATTTGTGTAACAGAAGACTAGAATATCAGATGAAATGCATTGAAAATCCACTGATGTCTTTTGATTACTTATATAAATTTCAGACAGTGGAGCTTTGTTTCCGTATTTCATGCAGACTTTTCTCTCTTAAACAGATTTACTAATACAAACAGCAAAATTTAAAATTCAGTCAGTTAATCTCATCTCTGAAAAGATGTTGTGAGCTTTGAAGTTCAAGTGTCCCATACATGAGACCTTTTACAAAAAAGCTGAGAACTCTGTGATGAGTGTTCCCTGGCCTTCTCAAGGAAACAGCTGCATTAGGAAAACTGTACTATACTCAGTCTTTCCATAATGCTATTACGATTTTGTTTCTTTGGTCCATGTGGACAATTCAAGACTTTCACTTACATGTTCACAATAGGGACTGTTTACATTGGATGGCAAAATTGTATGATTTTTGCCTTTTTAATCTTTCTTCGTGTCTGTCTTTTGCCTCTGTATTAAGATAAAATCTGTAGTCAATGCTAAGATCTCTTAAGGTCCCTCTTAGAAATTCTCAAGCCTTTGGTAGGGAATCTGGGGCACTCATGGGCAAATGGGTTTCTTAATGCTCTGTTTGAGGACTGATTTATTGTATTTGAAATGTAAGGACTCTCAGAGATGAATACCTTTTTAAACTTGATCATAAGAGGTTTCTTGTAAAAGCAAGGTTCTGTCCTCAGTAACCAGAGTCCCTTTCATTTCATGGTTTCTGTGGAATGTATCTAAGCAACAGATTGCAACATGGGAGATAATAATCCCTTGATACCTTACCTTTTACCTTGAGCCCAAGGTACTTTTCTTGAAAGTACTTGATAAAGTCTTTGGACATCATGAAAGTGTCTCTCACTGGATTTAGTGAAAAAGTGGAGACAAATTTGCTGGTGTTTGGAGCAGGGATAACCTTGGATATATTTTGTGCTATCTAAAGTAGCAAATAATCATTTTAGCAATCAGTATGTCCAGCCTTGTATTTTGAGTATAGCTCATCAAAGGCATAATTAGCTCCCGCAAAATTGGAGCTTTGGAAATGCCATACTTAACCTAGTGAAAGAGTATCTTTATTGTCTCTGAGTTAACTGGCCTGTAAAGTTCTACTTCATTGAAGTATTAGTAGGTAAAGTAATCGCTATAATAATGTAACAAAAAAAGAAAATCCAAAAACCAGGTCTTCAGCCTTCTCAGAGGTAAAGTAGTTTAAAACAGAATCCAAAGAGAGCAGCCTGATGCTCTATGGGTGAGCTTTGGCATGGCTATATGATGTTTACCTTTACTGCATTGGTGCATATTTCTGCTTGAGCTGGGAGCAGCAGGCCCTGTGCAGCTTAGGCAGCTTTGTAGTACTACAGGCAGCACTGCTACTTTTAGTTGCACTTACCCCAAAGTCCAGCCTCACCTTGTTGACTGGAACTCCTTGTCCTGTGCCATGGCAGACTTTTGTTAATGCTTGACCCCAAGACTCAATCTTTTATTAGCTTGCCAGATCTTTTAGACCAAGTGAGAACATTTTACAAGGGTCTGTAAATTTGAGTATCAAAGGCAGCTCTTCACGTAGCAAGTCACTGACAGTGCTGAAAACATTAGTTCTGTTGATCAGAGCAGTTTTATAGATGTTACTGTCACATATCAGAATCCAGGATTATTTGCTTGTTTTTTATGTTGACTAGCTGGTTAGTAAAGTATTTCCAATTATTTTTTTTTGTTTAAAGCAACAAACCAAATCCTAATCAAATATCCAGCAACAGTGGGAAG
Source organism: Psilopogon haemacephalus (assembly GCA_013396835.1). NCBI lineage: Eukaryota > Metazoa > Chordata > Aves > Piciformes > Megalaimidae > Psilopogon > Psilopogon haemacephalus. Next base: position 41,784 of record VWZI01004063.1, on the reverse strand, counting down.
CCTGCAGCAGTCAATGGAGCGATGGGAGCCTCTTATCAGGCACAGGCCTCACTGATAGGGCGAGCCTGTGAAAGTTGCTATAGTAAGTAATTTTTTAAAAATAAGTAAATAATACTTGTTGTAGTAATAATTTATAATTCTATGCAGTTTTCTTTTTAACTTATATACTTTTCTATGTTGTAAATGGCAGAGAGTTTTCATTGAACCATATGAGAAATACGTTACAGCTGGTTTCAGCTTATTGATCAAATGTCAGTATTCAAATCCACTGTTCTTTTAACAATTCAGAGAGTGCAGAAGGATGAAGTAGTACAATATAATAGCACTGATACAGTTTTCCTTTACCTTCACAATACTGCATTCAAATTTATCTTTGGTTTTCCACAATGGCAGGGCTGTTTGAATTGTTTGGGATTGTTGGTTGGTTGTGGGGGGTTATTGTTGGTTGGGGGTTTTTTTGTATTTTATTTGGGTTTGTTTTTTCTTAGTATTTAATGTGTTTCTGGTGGTCAATGGTAAACCTCTTGAACTAGCAGCTTTTGACATAAATTATGTGTTAAAAAATCCAGGATTGAGAATAGCTACCATATGAGAGTTCTTTACTTATTGCTGCGTCTTTCAACACCGGTGAAATTGAAGTCATATTCTTGTTTTGCAAAGCACATTTTTCAAAACAACGGTTTTCTTGTGAAAGAATATTTTCTTAAAAAGGTTAAATTAGTGTTTCATGCTGAGTCTCGACATACACAAGATAACACATGCATCTCCCAACGTAGTGCTTGACATGGTTGCCCTTTTATTGTATGTATCTTGACTTACAAGTACTTGCTTTGCATGACTTAGGCAAGACCCCCAGATCTTAGTAATTCTAATAAGCAAGCAAGTTAATAACCTGTCTTGCAGGGTGAGATTAGAAATAGTGGAGAATTTATATGTTGTTTGTTTGGTCAGTTCTTTTTGTTGTTTGCTTGCTCTTGTACTTCCCTGTGGAAAAAAACCTTCTCGTTCATACAGTCACTCATTTGAACTTAAGTAGGAAAATACTTTGAAGTTTCCATTTGAAGTTGACTTCTGAGGTGCTTTAAAAAAAAATTAAAAATCCAAGTTGTTTTGTTTTCCATATGAAATGTATTAAGTATTTATCCATATAATGCTCTTAGGACTGCCATCTATTACAGCTTTTGGATTTATTATATTGAATGTAGCATGCATCACTTTAACTGTGCTGATTTTTCTCCCTTAGCTTCACAATCTCATCAGTGGTATTCTTGGGGTCCTCCTAATATGCAGTGTAGACTGTGTGCATCTTGCTGGATATATTGGAAGAAATATGGTGGCCTGAAAATGCCCACACAGACAGATGGAGATAAATTGTCTTCTAGCCAACCTGCAGAGGTGGGATTGCATGAAGTGTGATGCTTTCACAAGACTGCTGTGATTTAATGATTTTATTTTTTTTTTAATATGTTCAACTTCAGTGTTGCAAAACTTAATTTATTCATTCTTTTCCTGTTTTAAGTAAAACCGAACAGTGTGCAGGTCCCACAGTGTCTTTATATGACCATGTCATAGGTAAACTTCCAGTTTATACATTTTTGGTGAAGAAACATCATCTTGTCAGTGAATCAGTCATAAGAGTGTCTAGCAACAGGACTAGGGGGGAATGGTTTTAAGTTGAGCGAGGGTAGGTTTAGACTAGATCTTAGGAAGAAGCTCTTCAGTATAAGGGAATAGATTGCCCAGAGTGGTTGTGGATGCCTCTGGAGATGTTTTGAGGGCAGGCTGGATTAGGCCTTGATCAACCTTACCTGCTTGAGAAGTGTCTCTGACCATGGCAGAAAGGTTGGAGTAGATGATCTCTTGAATGTCACGAATGAGCTAGGAATCAATACTGCTGACCAGTATGATCAGAGTATCATTCAGCTTTATTGTAAAATCAGCACAAGTGACATAGCCCAAGTCTCTCCCAGTTTGCGCTATTCTATTTCTCATTGGTAATTCTTACCTGTTCATGCACCCTTTTCTTCTGATGTGTATTCGCTGCTTTGCCCAGGATGTTTTTGTTTCTTCTTCAGCCAGCTCCCTCTTATCAGTCAGTGCTGCTGGTGCAGTGCTTCCAAGACCTGCTTTTCTCACACTAAGAGAGGCCCACCAAAGGGGATCTGTTAACAAGTGGGTCCTTCATAACATACCCATGGCTCTGCAGCGATCTCACATCTCAGGTGTCTTCCAGCCTAAGTGAACGGGTGTTACCTTTAGACTGTTAGTATTATATCTCACCTACAATAGCATTATTTATCCACTCACAACAGAGCTCTCTACTCCCTTACTCAGCTTCTTGCATAAAACTCAGGCATTTTTAGTACTTGTACATATTATTTGATTACCCGTGTGAATTTATCCAAATTATGCATTCTTTTTTTTTTTCTTTTTAATGCTGTAACTTAGACGTATGTGTGATGATTCTTTCTGTTCTGTTTTACGTTTGCAGGAATCCCACGTTAGAACTCACATGTCCCGGCAGGCCACGCAGGGAACTCCGGTTCGTAACAGCGGTAGTCCGAAGTCGGCGGTGAAAACGCGCCAGGCTTTCTTCCTTCACACAACCTGCTGGACAAAACTGGCCCGCCAGGTCTGCAAAAACACCCTCCAGCTGCGGCAGGCAGCCAGACGTCCCTTTGTCCCTATTAACTGTGCTGCCATTAAGGCAGAATGTAAGATGTTTTTTTAATTCTTAACTTCTGTGTGATGTGCTTCCCACCCGTTTTTGTCTTTTAATTTTATTTTCATTTTCAATAAACATTCCTTTATCTATATGCCTTTGGTTTTCTTTTTTTTTTTCTTCTTTTTTTTTTCTTTTATTTTTTTTTGTCTCCATTTGTCCAGCATATCACCAACACATTGGATAAAGTCTGGCTGCACTGAGCAAATTTCAGGCTGAGGAAACAGTTCAGATGAGATAGCCATTATCACATTCACTTTAATAAAATTGTAACTAAAGAAGAAGTTGGAGACAGGGAAGAGAAATCAATACTGTGACATCCAAAACATGCTCTCTACTAAAGCAGTGTAAGAGAATTTTGGCTTTACGTTGTTTACTTTCTTGTTGAGCAGAAAGCACAAATCTGTATATCTTTATGTTTTCTTAGGGAGATTGGTCAAGGAATAAGGAGCTGAGGATACATAAGAATTCAAATCTGGTGTGTAATACAGCTCTTTGCTCCTGTGGTGATCAGATGGTGGTGACAGCCATGCTTATTATTTCATCATAGTTTTGGGTTGGGGGTTTTTTTGTTTGTTTTGGTTTGGGTGTTTTGTCCCACTTTTAAATAAAATTCTGGGTTGTGCTTATTCTTTTTATAGCCAAAATACGAAGAATGACAGATAAATGTACTAGTAGTATGACAAAAGGTTTAGTTGTAGGTAGCAACAGGAAGCCTCTTTGTGTGCATGTGTGTCACTTATGCCGCAGAGTCACAGACTATTTCAGCAAGGTTTGTGCCTGTGCTGAGCACATTGTTTTTCAGTTTGATTATGTTTCCCATTCTTCCATAAATGATACTCTCAGAGCAGTTGTACTGTCGACTGTATTAGAATTGCAGAGTCTTTTCTAGAGTATTAGACGTGGGATTTATAACCATGTTTACTAGATTAATGCTAAATATTTTTTTCCAGCATATTTTAATGGAGATGCTGATGACATCGGTGTCAATTGCAAGAAATTTACTCTCTGGAAGCGTAAAATCTGGTTTTGATTCTTTTATGTACTTTAATACCAGCCATTCTTTATATACAAGCTCTTTACCTGTAGCATTCTACGGCCATCCAGAACTTGGTGAATATTTCTGTTTGTTGTCCTGGTTTTACTTAGTCAGTTGTCCTGTTGGCTGTTTTCTCTTTCAAAGCTGTCCAAGTCAGTAGCAGCTTTCAGGTCTAAGGAAACCATATGTCTATTGTGTTGACATAATGAGTTGTGCTTTACAAAAGAAGTATGTCTAAGTTTTCACTAGGACTATACTTTTAATTTTTAATAGAAAAGAAGAGTGATTTTCTGGGAGGAAAGTGTTGTACCTTTTAATATATGCATTTGGCACAGACGTACTGAATCATAGAATCAGTCAGGGTTGGAAGGGACCACAAGGATCAGCCAGTTCCAACCCCCCTGCCATGGGCACGGAAACCCTACCCTAGATTAGTCTGGCCTTAAACACCTCCAGAGATGTAGCCCCAACCACCTCCCTGGGCAACCCATTCCAGGCTCTCACCACTCTCATGCTGAAGAACTTCCTCCTCATGACCGGTCTGAATCTGCCCACCTCCGGCTTTTCTCCATTCCCGTTAGTCCTGTCACTCCCTGATAGCCTAAAAAGTCCCTCCCCAGCTTTTCTGCAGCCCCACTTCAGATTCTGGAAGGCCACAATAAGGTCACCTCCTCTCCTCCAAACTTAACAGCCCCAACTCTTTCAGTCTGTCCTCGTAAGAGATGTGCTCTGACATGTCCACATCCTTCTTATAATAGGGGCTCCAAAACTGGATGCAGTACTCCAGGTGGGGTCTCACCAGAACGGAGTAGAGGTCATAACAAGACCTTGTGAATAGTCCCTCCCCAGCCCTCCTGTAGGCGCCTTGCAGATAGTGGAAGGCCACTCTAAGGTCTTCTGAAAGCCTTCTCTTCTCCAGGCTGAAGAGCCCCAACTCTCTCAGCCAGTTTTGTTCCTGTGTGGTTACTCCTGATGACCTGTGTTTAGTGCTCTGTATTATAACTAAGGAGACCTTCTTCCTGAGAATCCTTGAAGCCTTTCCTAGGGACAGCTCAGTGCAAGTTGGATTTTTTCAGTTGTTTGGGTTTTTTTGTAAAACATATTTGAAAACAAGATAATTAATTACAAGTAATGATTGCTTAAAGACCACTGAGTAATTACAATATTGAATTAATTCCTTTGTTGGCTTTATAAAAAGTTACAATCAAGCTTAGCTAATAAGCTGGCCAGAGTAGCAGGTCACCCATGATATGATATGACACGAGATGGTTAGGATGTCCAAGAACTAATTTGGAAATTGCTTTTCATGTTGGTGTGCTGAAACTTGAATCTAATGCCTGTTTAGCTGCTCTGTCAGACTTGCCTCACTCTCTGTGTGAGCCAAACCAGTGCTCAACTGCATTTCACAACTGTATTGCAGTGGGCAACATTCCAATACTCAGCAACCACGAAATCTAAAGACAGAAAGATGGTAGAGCACTTATCCCAGCAGTGTATCAGGTTTTATGCCTTCTTAGTCAGATGCAATTTGTTGCAGTGCCAGGTTGTAAGTGAAACTAATTCCCTGTTCTGAGGAAGTCTGAAAAAGCCGCTCAGAGCTAGCTCATAAAATAGATTGATAAATTGAGTCCACCTGAACTCATCTGCAGATACTTCTTTTGTTCTGAAGGGGCACAGAAGGCACTGAGGATGTTAATTGCCAGCCTAACCATCTTTTAGGTGAGACTAGATTTCAGATAGCATTTTTTTAATTCCACCCACACCATCTCCCTCTGGCCCATTATATCTGCTGGCAGAAACCAAAGTCCTCTTCTGTGTTTTTCATTGCTTCAGTTAGTGCAGAGAATTAGATCTTTTTTCTCATTAGTGAGCTGCATGGCATGACCCCTGCTGAGAGGCCAGCAGGAGGTGGTGGAATCAATGCATTTACATTCTAGTTTTGTGTAGGGATGGTTACCAGGAGGTGGAGAAGGCATGGCATCTCCTGCTAGTAGCACAACCCATTGTGGAAATCTCAGACTTTGTTCTGCCTAAAGGTAACAGACTTGCTGTAGTTGTTGACAATAAACTTGTTGGATGGATTTTCAGGAATAATTCGTGTTGGTGAGCTGTTCGGTAAAGAGAAAATCCCATGCTCTAAATGAGTCAAAATACCTTCTTAGTTTGACTTTGTTGGATTTAGAAAGGTAAGGAAAACATCCTGTCTGTAAAAGGTAACTTAATTAGGGGAAAATACAATGGGCATTTTCCTCTGGAGTCACTGACAAGATTGGATATGTTTCCAGCTTAAAAACATCCCTGCATGTGTCCTTTTACTGTGCCTGTTTTTACAGAAAATGTACATAGGAAGGGACCTCTGGAGGTCTTTAATCCCACCTCCTGCATAAAGTTCATGTGTCATGAGCCTTTTACCCAGATGAGGTTTATGCATCTCTGAAGGGTGGAGACTCCACAGCTTCTCTGGCCACCTGTTACTCACAGTAAATACTCCGTACATCTAATAAGAATTTCCTATCTTCCAGCTCATCTCTCTTGTGACACCAATACTGCATTTTCCTAGCCTCACATACCTCTGAAAACGGTCAGGCTTGGTCTTATTTATGCTTTGCTGCTAGGTAATTACAATTGGCCTTCTCATCTCAAGCCTGACCAGACCCAGTTCCCTCAGACTCTCTACATATGTTCTCTACTCAGCTTCCAACCATCTTGGTGACTCTCCAATAGCTGGAATCACTGCAATATTTCCCTATCTTTTTGTTTTAGTGGGGATTCCCACCTCCAGAGTCTGGAGATGGTTTCACAGGGCATGAGAGGAAGGGATAACCTTTCCTTGCCCTGCTGGTGACTACCCTTGTGCTGCTAAGGCCAGGTACGCAGTCATGCTCCTGGCTGTTGAAATAATGTGAACACATCAAACGTTGTTTCCTTTTACAAGGGCTTTGTTGACTCCCTTGACATTTCTATAGTTACCTGAATGCCTCTATTTCAACCCTTTCCCCTCTTTGCAGACCTGCTCACTGAAGAATGTTACCACATTTGCCATGTTTTTGTTCTCTGGAACTGAGACCAATTTAAACATTAAACAGCAGTAGTGTGAGTGCTCTGCAGTATCTGTTTGGATGAATTCCACCTAGTATGGTGACTTGGTTTTATTCATTAATCAGTTTGTTTTGAAATGTTCCCTGTAAGCACTTTGGTGTGACACCATTCTCATACTTTGCTAGAGTAAAGAATTTTGGAAATGAGCTGGTTTAAGTTCTTCTGCAGTGAACACTGACGCAAAGAACTCAGCTCTTCTGCCACAGTTTTATCTTTTTTTGTCTATTTTCCTCACAACTTCCTCCTGTTGCTACAGACACTTGCACACTTCCTGCTTTTGATGTGTTTGGGAGAATATACTATCCATGTAATACTGATTTTTTTTTTCCTCTTCTGATAGTTTACACTATTTCTGTGATTTTTACTGTTTGTGAGAGCACCCATATTTGGGTTTAGAACTTGTCTTTTGGTTTTGACAACTTCTGCCTAAATTTCGTTCTATGGTTTCACACTTGAGAGTCATGTGCAATCTAACTTGTGCTTTTCTGTGTGTAGCGAATAAAGGACATCAACTTAATTATCCTTTTTATGGGAAGACCATATTGTGGATTAAAATTTGCTGCTGTTAAGCATATTAAACTTTTTTTTTTTTTTCTTTTTTTTTTTAAGAGGTAGGTATGCTTTGGAATACCCATCTGGTACCTTTGTTAAACGTGCTTTGCCTCAAGCATGGAAATTTTGCTCTCTTTGCAGTCGGCGTTCTCACTCAGCATATTAATATCTCACTGTGATTCAAGGCCTTTTTTTTTTTTTTTTTTACAGTGATGACATGTAGATGGAAAATGTTCTGGCTAATTGCTTCTTAGGCAACGTTTTGCTGTTCCCAAAGTAAGAATAAAATGCTTACCGTATAGTCTGTGCTTATTTTACTAAAGGAGACAGTGGAGACACATTTTTCTACTCTCGTCAGTTAAAGTACTTCAGACATCGTGGAACAATAAAATTATTCCAGGCACCAGAGTCAGTGCTGCCTTTTTTTGTTGTTGGTTGTTTGTGGGGTTTTTTGGTTGGTTGGGGTTTTTGAGGGTTTTGTTTGTTCGCTTGTTTTGTTGTTGTTTGGTTGGTTTGTTTTTTACCAGGAACACTGAGTGCGTCATCCAGCCTCCTCTTAAACACCTCCCTGGGCAGCCCATTCCAGCACTAATCTCTTTCCATGTAGAACTTCTTCCCAACATCCAGCCTCAACCTGTCCTGGTGCAACATGAGGCTGTATCCTCTTGTTCTGTCCCTGGGTGCCTGGCAGAAGAGCCCAACCCCACCTGGCTACAACCTCCCTTCAGGTAGCAATGAGGTTTGCCCTGAGCCTCCTCTTCTGCAGGCTGCACACCCTCAGCCTCTCCTCACAGGGCTGTGCTCCAGGCCCCTCCCCAGCCTTGCTGCCCTTCTCTGGACACCTTCCAGCACCTCAACATCTTTCTGCTCAGTACCTCAACATCAGAGATGCTTTTATTTTAGTACTCGTGCTTTCATCTATTTCACTTGTCTAGCTGCCTCCAAAAAGGTTTCGTAAGGAAAAATTGCCATAAAATTTGTGTTAGGACTTTTATTAACTTCAAAAATTGCATATCACTTGCATGAATAAGAATGTGGCCTACCTTTGAATATCCCTCGTTATGAGTGTTGACGAAAAAAAGAACTAAGAGGGGAAATACTGGAGATTTTGGTAAAAGTGCAAGCCAGAATTGTAATTGTATACATAATGGTTAAAATATTTAAACTGAGTTTTATTCTTTAAAATTCTCAGATGCAGATCGACATTATGAACTGACTGGAAATCCTCTGAAGATAAAAAGCACCAGAAAACCACTGTCATGTATCATTGGGTATTTAGGTGCGTATCTGCCTCCAGAGAATTGGAAACCAAAGGAGCATTCGGTGTGCACTGAGACTTCATGTGCGTAGAATGAGAGATTGATGCTTTTGGTAACAAGAAAACGACAAAGTTAATAAAATTCTGGTCTGATACCAGTTGTAAAACTGCATGAACTACATAAAACTGTTGGAGTGAGCCCAGAGGAGGGCCATGAAGATGCTCAGAGGGCTGGAGTACCTCTGCTATGAGGACAGGCTGAGGGAGTTGGGGCTCTTTAGCCTGAAGAAGAGAAGGCTTCCAGGAGACTTTGTAGTAGCCTTCTGGTATCTGAAGGGGGCCTAGAGGAGGGCTGGAGAGGGACTGTTCACAAGGTGTTGTTATGACAGGACGAGGGGCAATGGGTTTACACTGGCTGAGGGGAGATTGAAAGAAGGATGTTAGAAGGAAGTTGTTTGCAGTGAGGGTGGTAAGACACTGGCACAGGTTGCCCAGGGAGGTTGTTTCTGCTCCCTCCCTGGAGGTGTTCAAACCAGGTTGGATGAGGCCTTGAGCAACCTGTTCTAGTGGGAGGTGTCCCTGCCTATGGCACAGGGGGGTTGGAATTGGCTGATCTCTGAGGTCCCTTCCAACCTAAACCATTCTATGATTCTATGCTTGAACTTGCAGAATATAGGCAGAAGGCCACCTGATCCTAGTTTAAGGTGGCAGAGGGAAACTTGATGTAATTAGAATGTGAAAAACAGTCTGGTGGTCTGCATAAACAGATAAGCACTCAATGGGACAATACTTGGTGCTGCTCTCACATGCTCCTGAATCCACTTGTGACACTCCTTTGTAGTTACACGGAGGAGACCTCAGCCACACTGAGACACTGATCTTTGATGGCATGATTTTAAAAGATGTGATGACATCTGTAGTGAGATCACAGCCAGTGAACTCACACAAGAGAATGGGAAGAGGAGAAATTCTAGTAATCATGACTCCATATGGAAAAAAGTTACCTCTTTAAGGAGCCACCACTGGTTATTAAATACTTAAGAGTCATACAAAAGTTGAATCACGCAGAATCACTGTGGTTGGAAAAGACTTTTAAGATCATCATCCATTATCTAATTCTGTCATGGGCACTACTACACCATATCTTTGAGCACCATATCTAGACAGCTTTTAAACATATGCAGAGATGGCAGTGCAGCCACTTCCCTGGGCAGCCTGTTCCCATCTTTGATAACCCTCTCACTATAGAAGTTTTTCCTAATGTCTGACCTAAACCATCCCTGGCATCACTTGATGCCATTTCCTCTTACCCTATCAGCTTTAACTTGTGAAAGAGACCCACACCCACCTCCCTACCTTTCAGGTAGCTGAGGTGCCCTAGAGGTTTCTGTTAATTCTTAAATGAATGCAAGAATCAATCCATTGATCAGAAAATAATTCTGCAGCGTATTGATCTTATTCTACAGAAGTGAAGCTGAGGGTACAGCTCAGCATAGATGTTTTCCTCCACATTTCAATCAATGGGAGTTTTGGGGGTTTTTTTTGCACAGGAACAGAGTAACCAATAACAATCTCTTGACTTACTGAATTAGAAATTGACTGTTAATGAGGTGGCTCAGCAGTTGTTCCCCCCCCAGTGCTAATATCTGTGATATCTGTGGAGTCTGTTTAGCATTTGACTGACTGGGAAGTGAAAGTAGCTCACTAAAGGCAAATTATAAATCTTACAGAGACTCTTCTAATTTTTGTCTCAGTCTCTCTGCCTTCACAGTCTTAACCCAGATGACTCTCCAACTGGAAGGGAAAGTCAGGAGGCTGACTTTAACTGGTCTGGAAGTGCTTCACAACCTGCACAGTGCTGGCAGCTGGTGGCCTGTGGCTGTGTCAGAGGGCCAGGGACCTGCCCTCAGACACTCTGACTTCCCTTGCAGGTTTGGGTCTGTCCAAAAATTGGCAGAGTGGTGGCATTTTGAACTCGAGTGCGTGATGGGAATAAGCAAATTGGTTCAGCAAATTCCTGGTGAAGGACTCTGCTGAGGCTTCCTTTTGCCGCTTTGGCAGATAACAGAGAAATTTCCATTTAGCTGTATCAGCTTTTGGCAAACACAGCAACTGCCACCCTGAAGCATTCTGGTCAGATAGCTGTGCTTCAGAGCTGCTTCTGAAACTTGAGGGCTGCAGCTTCAGAGCTGCTTCTCAAACATGAGGGCTGCAGCACCTCTGCTATGAGGACAGGCTGAGACAGTTGGGGCTCTTCAGCCTGGAGAAGAGAAGGCTGCCAGGAGACCTTGGAGTGGCCTTGCAGGATCTGAAAGGGGCCTACAGGAGGGCTGGGGAGGGACTGTTCACAAGGTCTTGTAATGACAGGATGAGGGGGAATGGGTTTAAACTGGAAGAGGGGAGATTGAAACTGGATGTTAGAAGGAAGTTTTTTACAGTGAGGGTGGTGAGACACTGGAACAGGTTGCCCAGGGAGGTTGTGGAGAACAGACTCACCCAATGTGATCAGGTGATTCTGTGCTCCGCAACTTCCCCGGAGGTGTTGAAGGCCAGGCTGGATGAGGCCTTGAGCAACCTGTTCTAGTGGGAGGTGTCCCTGCCTATGGCACAGGAGGCTTAGAACTGGCTGAGCTTTGAGGTCCCTTCCAACCTAAACCATTCTATGATTCTTACCCACCCAGTTCACCAGGGTAATCCTACTCTGTGAGCTGTGCTGAATACTCTGGGATGAAGCTTCCCAGTAACGACTTTTGTATGCAAGTCCAGCAGTAAGTGGGGGCTTAGTGCAGGCAATGATTTTGGTATTCCTGCAGCAGTTTTGGGATAGCTTGAGAGACTGGCTGCAGCTGGCGCCTCGACTCTGGCATCTCTTAACTCCTGCTTGGAAGCATTCTGTGAAGGTTGGTACCATGACAGAAAATATTTCATAGCTCGAGATACTGAGGTGATTTCACTATTGTAAAATTCATTTATTTGTTTGCTAAAAAAAAAAAAATCTGCAGGCGTGTAGCTCCAATATAAACCCTCAAAGAGTAGGAAAATAGAAATGTAGAACTGTTCCATGTTGATTTACATTACCTTTTCAATCTCTGAAGTCCTTGCATGTCTACATCGTAGTATTGAACCCAATCTTTGATCTGAAGTAAAATAGATTTTTTTTTTCTTAACTGGGGGAACAATAGGCATGAAGACCTGTGTTTGATTTTTTTTTTATTCAAGTTCCCAAAAACACACTTGTGCAAAGTAAGCTCTTTNCCCAAAAACACACTTGTGCAAAGTAAGCTCTTTTTTTTTGCTGGAAATTTAATTTGTTTGTTTTTTTTTTTTTTTAAACCAAGCATGTATAATTTCTCCCTCTCTTTTGTCTCAAGCAGAGATTCATCCTGCAGTGAAGCCCAATGTAATCACATCAACACCAAGTCTTCGAAGTCCAAGTTCAAAACAGCTGCTTGCACCTTCCAATTCCTCTTCATCACGGATTTTGGGAAAAAGAAACTGTAGCTATCATAAAAGCCTCGATGGTATGTGAAGGAATCTAAAATAAAGACTCTTCAAGTCTCTAAATTGCAAAACTCTTGGTGGGCCTGAGATGACATTAAATAATGGGGGTACAGGTCAAGAGAAATGTAAGGCACATACATATACATATGTGTATATATATAAATAAATTGATTTTTAATGCATGAAGGGCAGTGCTGCTTCACTCAGCATGGGTTCATGGCACCTCTTACAAAACCTCCTTTGACCATTTTTCTTACTAACCCTAATCTAAAAGGAGAAGAAAACAATAAAATTTGAGAAGGGCGGGAACGCAACGTGTTTTGTATTGACTTACTACATTGCATTTTTATTTGAAAGAATACTTTTCAGAGGTTTGAAAAAGTTTTTTAATAACTTTGTGTGAAATGACTTGGTACATACTGGACCCAGTAGTTTGCAGCCAATCTCTTTGTCGCTATTCTCTGGACATGTTCCAGTACCTCAACATCTCTCTTGAATAGAGGGGCCCAGAGCTGGACACAGTACTCAAGATGTGGCCTGATCAGTGCCAAATACAGGGGAAGGATAACCTCCCTTGGCCTGCTGGCCACACTATTCCTGATTCTTCATTCTGGTGTGGTGCAAAAAGAGAGCATGTGTAAAGCTGTGCAGAAAAAAATGGTGGAAATTTATGGGTAAGGCTAACTTTCATAAAATAATTTTTACTTTTTGTTCTGAAAAGTGATTATGTATTCGTGATTTGTTTTTGTATCTCTCATCAATCGTTGTGAAGAAGAAAGCTTTTCAGTTGGAACTGTGAACAGTTTTACCTCACGTGGAGAATCTTGCAGGATATCATTTACTTGCACTGAGAAGTGCCTGTGTTTCTAGAATTGCCTGTGTTTCTGAACTCTTTGGATGAGATGTAACTTCTGTAAACCATTCTCTTACTTGTTCTGCATTCAATGAGGTTGTTTAGATTAGAAATCCAAAAGATGGCCTCTCGAGTAGACCGTTCAAGACAAGAGATGTCTCTTTTTATGCTTCACAGAATAGATTGAGGTAGGAATGAGAGCAACTCAGCCTTTCAGATAAGCTAATAGAAATAGTGTTGCAAATAGAGGCAGAAAAAAATCAATCCATTATGTATTGTCTTTCCATAATCAGAGAATTGCTATCAGGTAGTGACAGGACTAGGGCGAATGGAGCAAAGCTGGAGGTGGGGAGATTCAGACTGGAGGTGAGGAGGAAGTTGTTGAGCATGAGAGTGGTGAGAATCTGGAATGGGTTGCCCAGGGAAGTGGCTGGGGCCAGAGGTTTGCAGCCAGGCTGGATGAGGCTCTGGGTGGCCTGATCTAGGGTAGGGTGTCCGTGCCCATGGTAGGGGGGTTGGAACTAGATGATCCTTGTGGTCCCTTCCAACCCTGACTGATTCTATGATTCTAGGTCCATGTCTTTCTTTTGTTGAGGGTACCAGAGCTGGGTGCAGTACTCTATGTGAGATGTTAGCAGAGCACAGTGGCAGAGTTGTCTTTCTCAGTCTGCTGACCATGCTTCTTTTGATGCAGCCTAGTGAGTTGTATGCATGAATTCACATATAAGGCATAGGCATAAGTAAAGCTCTACTGCTTAAGCATTATGCATTGTAGATAGATAGAGAGAAGACTTTACAGTTGCTTTGTCCTTTATTGTAAGAGGAAGACTTCATCTGGATGACCTTAGAAAAATGTTTTCTCCTTTTATTTTCAAACAACAGGAACTCCTGCGTTCAGTAGTATGGAATGAAAAGTGCCAGACAGCTTTTTTTTTTTCCATTCTGGAAAAAGAAAATCACAGTGCTTTGGGGAGTTTTTGTGTAATATACACGCTGGTGCTTTTAACATCTCTAAACTGTTATATTTCCATTGCAGCTGAAAATAAAGGCAGCACCAATCTATTTCAGTGGTTCTTGGCAGTGGAGGCAGTCTCTTTCAGATGGGAAAAGGATGTCTTCAGAAAATCACAGTGCTGCAGAATGTTACGTGGATCCAATTTTTTGGTAGGTTGAGGATGGGAAGATTTAGGTGTGGCTGTAAAGTGCTTTGTAGTTATTTTGAACCTAATATTCAAATTGCAGTGCCTGAAATTATTCCAATTGATTGCTTTCACCCACAAGCTGCTTAACTGTCAGCAGCAGTAGATAATAAGTAGTCAAGTTTCACAACAGGTAGGGTGAGTAATGAAAAAAATTCTTTATAACATTTGGGAAGGTCATGTAGAGGTATGAATATAATCTGTCAGCTGGCAGACACTTCCCTACTTTTACCTGCATCAGTACCAGAATATTCACAGGATGTCAGAGGTACTCAGGACTTGCTGATCTCTTCCAACCAAAATGATTTTTAATTGTGCCATATTAGCGTCACTGATGAGGTAAAGAAATCATTGCCCTTTTCTGTCCATTTTCATGACTCGTGGACAGAAATAAGGTAAATGGTTATTCATAGCAGAAGAAACTTTAATCAACAGACATGATCCTCCTTTCTTCTCCTGCATAGAAAAATGCTACATTGTAAGGCCAAGATGTCCTGATGCTTTCAAGAAGTTTCTTACAAATTCCTATTCTTGAGTATACTGTATTATGCAGTTACAGCTAAGAGTGAAACAGTTTTTGAGTCTGTTTTCCTAGGAACCCACATATCTCAGGCACAGCAAGGTGAGAAGGTGACATAAGTGATTGACAAAGGGAGAAGAACCTCAAACTCCCCCTCCCACCACCTTCTTTCTTAGATGCTGTCAGTTATTCACTCTCTGTTTATGACTTAATGCTATTGGCTGTTGAGGTAAGTAAGAAAGAAAGGCTTGTATTACACTCCTCTTTTTCCATGGGGAGTTTGAGAAACTTGCTCTGACAAACACATGAAGATACCAACAGCCTAACTGATAAGCAGAGAAACCAGAGCCTTTCATGGACAGAGTTTTCTTGGAACTGAGAGAATGCTTCTAATATGTTCTCCATCATAATTAACTTCACATAACCCTCTGTGAAAGTACATTAGAGGGCAGAAGTTTTCTTTGCTGCAGGGTGGAATTTCTCAGTGGAGGGAGCTGCTTTTCTGTAAGGTGTCTGGCCAGTGCTATCACAATTCAGTTTTTGGGTACAGATGGAGACATTGTGCTGTGGTGGCAGGTTAGCAGCATGAAATTCATACCAGAGAACATCTGGCATTCTATTACTTAAAAAAATAAAACCTTTGATTTCCCCCTTACATATTGATAGGCTATAAACCTACCTAGATAGCAGTGATTACCATAGACTCATAGAATCAGTCAGGGTTTGAAGGGACCACAAGGATGATCTAGTTCCAACTACAAAAAAGCTAGGGAGGGACTTTTTAGACTATCAGAGAGTGACAAGACTAGGGGGAATGGAACAAAGCAGGAGGTGGGGAGATTCAGATTGGATGTGAGGAGGAAGTTCTGCACCATGAGAGTGGTGAGAGCCTGGAATGGGTTGCCCAGGCCACATCCCTGGAGGTGTTTTTGGCCAGGCTGGCAGAGGCTGTGGGCATCCTGCTCTAGGGTAGTGTATCCCTCGGCATGGCAGTGAGGTTGGAACTAGATGATCCTTGTGGTCCCTTCCAACCCTGACTGATTCTATGATTCTATAACTCAATAGGAAGGCCTAGCAAGAGCAAACTGTGTGAGATTGCTGATCAAGGAAAGGACACTTCATAGTGAACTGCCCCGACTTCTGCTGCTGAATTGGTGTTTCTTTTATATACAGGCAATGTAGAGACAACAAATTGCTGCCTTTTGTAACTGACAGAATAAATCAGCTTTTAAAAGAGCAAACAATAAGAACAACACTATAATTCATTAATTTAATTAATTGATTGAAACATGGGTAGAGATAACCAGAACCCAGTTCCTGGAGCCACTACTTTCCCCTAGTATTGCTTTAAAGAATTAAAATTGTAGCAAGAGAATCCTCTGTGTTGGACAGATAACAGGATTAGCAGTGCATTACCTCACAAATACAGATTCTGAATTTCAGATCTGGAGTTCGTACTGTAAGGAAATGTTTACAGCTTACTCATTTCTATTTTTCAGTTCAAATAAATATGCTGTAGAACAAGTGTATGAGCATCTCAGGCAGTTCCTGCTGTTGGTGCATCGATTTCTCTCCAATAATAAAATTCTAAACATCTTGTCAGTTCTGTGAAATGGTGCATTACTGCAATTGCATTTACTGTAATTTGCTCGCTCCATATCACCAGAACCCCAGTGATGTTGTCTGACCATCCTGTTTAAAGTGGAATAATCCACTTTACTAGCATGACATTGGCCTTAAGGGGAGAATCATTCTATATTCTGGGGTTTCCTTTCTACCAAAGAAATGCAAGTACAGGTTATTGCTTTGCACAAAATAATTTGCTTTAAGAACTCAGTTTATAAAACAAGTGTCCACTGGTGTAAGTTTCACTGAAATTCGAGACCTAAGGTGTTCTAAAACTTGATAAAAATTAAAATCCCAAGTTTTGATTTTTTTTTTTTTTCTGCTTAACACCAGGATGTTTGTGGGTTTTAAATAAGCTCTGTTGCCCTCAAGCTGCATTGAAGGCTGGACTGCTCTGCAGACCTTTTGTAAAACATGCCTTTCTGAATGCTTCATGACTGCCCTTTTAATTGGATGCAAGATCTTTCTTCCTTAGTTACCTTAATTAAAAGCAAAGTTCTCTACAGATTTGTCTGGTGTGTGTTCATGCATGGAGAAGAGGAGGCTCTGAAGAGACCTTATTTTGGCCTTCCAGGATCTGAAGGGGGCCTACAGGAAAGCTGGGGAGGGACTTTTTAGGCAATCAGGGAGTGACAGAACTAGGGGGTATGGAGCAAAGCTGGAGGTGAGGAGATTCAGATTGGATGTGAGGAGGAAGTTGTTGAGCATGAGAGTGGTGAGAGCCTGGAATGGGTTGCCCAGGGAGCTGGTTGGGGCCATTTCCCTGGAGGTGTTTGCAGCCAGGCTGGATGAGGCTGTGGGCAGCCTGCTCTAGGGTAGGGTGTCCCTGGGCATGGCAGGGGGGTTGGAACTGGCTGATCCTTGTGGTCCCTTCCAACCCTGAGACTGATTCTATGATTCTAACTTCATAAACTCCCAAGGAGTTCCTACTAATGAAAGCAATTTGCTGCTGTCATTGAAAGTAAGGACAGTAAAGTATTTGTGATTACAGTTTGTGATTATTTTGTAAGGACACCAGAGTAAAAAAAAAAAGAGATGTAGTTACCCTCCTTATGTACTGGTTTGAAACTAGCATTGAGAAAGGCAGAACAACAAAAGGGGGGAGTCTCATCATATTATTACATCAAACAAATCACGAGAAAGGTCCTGCTCTTCACTTAGTTTAAATGGAAGTGGCTCTATATAGACTGATATGCACTCTACAAAGGCAGCCCAGCATTTCTATTTAAACAGTATTGTGAAAATCATTCCAGAAATGAGCTGTCTGGGATATAGCCTTTAAGAAAAAAAAAAAAAAAGGAAGAATGGAAATTTCCACTGACTTCATTAAAAGTAATATTTAAAGAGCATTTTCACTAAAAGTCAAAATTGTTCCTTTTACTGGAAAAAAAAAATACAATATATAGAGGGTGGAGTGCACTGATTCTTTACACTGAAGGGCTCAGCATCTAAATACGGCGAATTTGCTGGAGAGTCACCCTTCAGGTTTTATAATGCTTCAGGTTTTTCTTTGTTTTTTAACCCTTAAATATGCAGGCTGTAAGAGTAGCTGATGAAAGGCTGGAAATTCAAAGATAAGGTTGTCCTCACCCTCCTCTTTCCTACAACAATACAGTGAATTAAGGGCAGAGTCACCTTTAATGATCAGTTTCCTCTCCCTTTTTCAGCTAGTCCCAGCCATATGTTTTAATTACATAAAGCCTTGGTGATGGTAAGTAACTGGCTTTAATATCAGTAGTGTTGATAACATCCTTTGCAGTTGTTATGAAAGAGTAATTGCTATTTCCCCCTGGTTTTTTTTTCCTTTTGACTTCTCTACCAGTGCATGAAGTAGGGTGTTACAGCCTTAATTTGAAATGTGAATTTAAAAGTACCTTAAAGCCTTTGCATTGTATTTCTTGTTCTCCTGAGACCAAATGTGTGAGTATGAATCAAACCTTTCATAGGCAATGGGTATGTGAAGCCTACAGTGCTCATTTTTATGTCAGATATGATGCACTGCTGGTAATGTAGGAATAAGCCAAATTCTTTATGTCTGCATGACACTTCAATCAGCAACTGCAGATAAAAGTATGCCAGACTCCTTAGAATCATAGAATCAGTCAGAGTTGGAAGGGACCACAAGGATCAGCCAGTTCCAACCCCCCTGCCATGCCCAGGGACACCCTACCCTAGATCAGGCTGCCCACAGCCTCTGACAGCCTGGCTGCAAACACCTCCAGGGATGTGGCCTGGGCAACCCATTCCAGGCTCTCACCACTCTCATGCTCAACAACTTCCTCCTCACATCCAATCTGAATTTCCCCACCTCCAGCTTTGCTCCATTCCCCCTAGTCCTGTCACTCCCTGATTGCCTAAAAAGTCCCTCCCCAGCTTTTTTTGTAGGTCCTCTTCAGATCCTGGAAGGCCACAAGAAGGTCACTTGGGAGCCTCCTCTTCTCCAGCCTGCACAGCCCCAACTCTTTCAGTCTGTCGTCATAGCAGAGGTGCTGCAGCCTTCTGATTATCCTCATGGCACTTCTCTGGACATGTTCCAGCATGTCCACATCCCTCTGGAATTGCTGCCTAGGAATGGCCACCCTGAAATGGCCACCCTCAGGCGAGGTGCTGTGGAGACCAGTGGCATGCCACAGGTGGGTCTCTTGCAACAGGACTGCCCTCAGGGAGAAGAAAACAAATCAGCACTATGGCAAAATGTCATTCAAGATCAGACTTGGTGTGACCCTGGAGCAGCCTGCTCTATCTGAAGCTGTCCCTGCACTCTGCAGGAGGGGTTGGACAAGATGACCTTTGAGGGGTCCTTTCAACTTGGTGCAATCTGTGAATACGTAAAGTCTCCAGAGCTGGTGACAGACATTTTCTGGGTGTGCTACATGTATGCATGGTTTACTACAATTTTTTCAGTAACGCTGGTGGCCCTGACCCTCTGCTCTAGGAGAAAGCTTTTAAAAATCTGATGCATTTTCAGTAACTTTAAGAGTTTTGGCCTGGCTGTTCCTGCAGCAAAGTATTCCTCGTAGACCCTGTGTGCTGCTAATGGAAGTGGGCAGCACGTTATGCCTCCCTTATGTTCTAGGCCACAATGAATCACTCTCCAAAGTCCATTATCAGCCAGTCAAGCAAGGGCTGTTACTTCAGCAAGATGTTCTGTAATGGTGAAAGTGGCCTTTCCAGTACATAACACCATCAAAGTTGGACTCTCTTTACCTCATTATAGAACCCACCATGTAGCCTATTAAATAGCTGATTTCTTTTGCGTGAACAACAGCAAATCAAACTGTAAGGAAAAAAACAAAAACCTGTCAAGATGGTCTTTGTGCTGGTTTGAACTAATTGGAGGATTTGAGTGAGAAATTAGACTATAGGCTAAGAAAGGCAAACACTGATGATGCTACTTCACTCACAGCTTTACTGAAGAAGAAAAAAAAATGTTTTAAGAGCTGTAACCCAAACATAGATAAGTCAGATGACTTCAGACCATTTGAGGCTGTGGCTCCTGCATGGCTTTTTTCTCCCTTCCTAGCTGGATCTGAATAATTTCACTAACTTCTTCCCTGCTGCTAATCCCCCTGGGCCATCTACCTGTGCCTATCTGCTGCATAAGACAGATGGTAAGGTGGGATTGGGGAAGGTGGTAGGGGTGGTTGGCTACCCCTCTTAGGGATTTTGATCTCTGGGAGGGCTGTGGTGTTTCTGTATTACATTTTTACTGTATATATCTGTAAACAACTGTTATACATTGTAAATTCCTGCTTGTATANCTCCTGCATGGCTTTTTTCTCCCTTCCTAGCTGGATCTGAATAATTTCACTAACTTCTTCCCTGCTGCTAATCCCCCTGGGCCATCTACCTGTGCCTATCTGCTGCATAAGACAGATGGTAAGGTGGGATTGGGGAAGGTGGTAGGGGTGGTTGGCTACCCCTCTTAGGGATTTTGATCTCTGGGAGGGCTGTGGTGTTTCTGTATTACATTTTTACTGTATATATCTGTAAACAACTGTTATACATTGTAAATTCCTGCTTGTATATTGTGCAAAGCTGTAAATATAAAGCTTCTTTTATTAACTTCCAGCTCACTGAGTCCTAACCTGGGTGATTTCAAAGTGTGTGGGGGGGTGGGGAACTGTCGAACGACCACAGTCTTCTAAACACCCTTCCAGGCTCAATAAAAATGATTACTTTTTTTTTCTCCCCCTTCTTTTTAAAAATACTACCTGAAACCTGAGAAAATGAGTAAGACATTCTCAAGCTTCTTCATTCACTTCAAAAGGTTGGTTAAATTTTTCATATAATCCTGGAATTTAGGCATCAAAATTTTATTTACTAGTAATCTACACATGAGAATTTCTGAAGTTTTGGATGAACAATGGAAAATGTAGTTAAGGAAGAAGAAGCCATAAATAAGCCGTAAGAAGCCATAGTAATGTAAAAGAAGCTATGAAAACCCTTTTTTTTTTAGTTACTTTTCTTCCACAGAATCACAGAAGCATCCAGGTTGGAAAAGCCCCTCAAGATCACCAAGTCCAACCGATATTCCTAGTCTGCAAGGGTCACCCTAAACCGTATCCCCAGGCACCACGTCCAAATGACACTGAAACACATCCAGGTTTGGTGACACAACCACATCCCTGGGCAGCCCTTTCCAGTGCCTGACCACTCTTGTGAGGTAAGCAAAGGTAGATCAGCCAGGAGAGTTAGCAGCAGGAAATTGGTTAGTGAAGTTGCACAGATCCTGCTAAGAAAGGCAGGGAGAGAGAGATGCAGCAGCAAGCGTAGTTCAGACAGCTCTGAGTTATCTATGTTTTGGTTATAACATTTACACCATCTCAGTAAACAAATGAGTGGAGGAGAATTAAACTTTGTTTTCCTTTCTCAGCCTATAGCCTAATTTCTAGAGCTGCAGTTCCTCTCAGTCTTCCCTTTGGCAGTGCTTCTGAAGTGAAATGTGTTGTTTTCTTCTAAAATAATTGTAGGTTTTATTTTGAGGGAGTGGGTGCGGTGATGAAGAACAGAAACAATTCCTTCTAAAACTACTGATGCCTCTTCTTCATTTTTGTTAGCTTTTCTCTAGGAAAAATGCCCCTTTTTTTTCCCCCCTACCAACTTGTTTAATTGGGTACTTTGCATTCATGATTAAGAAGGAAACTTGTGTGACATGTTTTATTATGAATGTACATTCCTCTTTTAGTTCTTTAACTCGGCAAATGAACGTCTGAAACAAGTTTGAGCACCCCGTGTGTCTCATAGAATTCATTCTGTGAATGTTCCTGCAAATGAAATGTCAAATGTATGAATGTGTTAAAAAGGGAACAAAAAGGGGTGGTAAAAACATTAAAACAGATTTCTAATTAGAAATCAAATTAATGTCTCTGGTGATGTTAATGCTACTCAGATAGTTGCACTGGCAACACTCTGCAAATATTTATTTTTAAAATGGTGATTAGTCTGTGGTGGTTGCAGGGAACTGTCTTGGAAGTTGTGTTTAATGCTGTCAAAAAGATACAATTCTATTAAGAGTTGTGAATGTGAAGTCCAGAGGTATACTCTGGACTTTTGCCTTGGTGCTTTCTTCCACATGCAAAGGAAACCTGGTAATGAGGGATGGAGAGGAGTTGTGGTTCAGGCATGTAAAGGGTTAAGCCTCACCTGGAGCCCTCTGACTCCTCCCAGGGGGGTGGTCTGACCTTTCCCCAGGTGTCATGGTTAGCCTCTCCCACTTCCTTTTAAAGACTTGCTATAAAAGGGGAGACAGCTTGTCTTCTTTCTCTCTCTTGCTCTGCCTGCCTGCCCTGTCTCCTTGCTGCCCAACACCATGTGCTCTCTAGGAAACACGTGGGGATGGCAACCATTTTCCCTTTGGAACTTGGACTAACTTCTTTTCATCACGAAAAGCCTGCACCCTGCTGCATCCAACATCAAATCATCCATCCCAGCATTTGGACTCAATTGCCTTCCACAGGTTGTATTTCTATTTTGTGTATTATGATCCGTTTTCCCTCTACCATCTGTAATACCTCTCCTTTTTCCTACCCTGTATTTTTGGTTTCCCTTTTTCCCCAGCCTCTGCAATTTCCCCCTCATTCCCCATACCCTGCATTCTGCTTCCCTTTTCCTCCCACCTTCTGTAAAAATCCCCTTTACCCTTTTGTTTATTGTTAAAGTTTTATATCTTTTTACTTCCGAATCGAATTGAGTGTTTATTTGGCTTCTGGGCTCAGGGGTGGCTATCTGAAACCCAATACAAGGCCACTGAGATGAATATCCCATGTGAAATACATGTGTTTTGTAGAGTAAGTTGTGTAAATTAGGTAACATGGCAGCAGCATAGGTGTAATAACCACATGACCAGTGACTACCCAGTAAAAATGATAGGACAAGTATTTCTCAGGGAATCTGTGATCTGATTTATATTCCTAGAAGTGTTTTGTTGTTGTTGTTGTTTGGTTTTTGTTTTGTTTTTTTTTTAATATTCAACAAGTTAATTATAAACAGAAAATCTGCAGATGGATCAATGGGAAAAATTAAGTACTTCAAGCAATGTAACACTTCACTGGTACTTGATGAAGAAGGCCAGCAGAGTCAGCTGAAAGGTAGTCAACTGTACTGAGGTATGCAAGTACTGGTGTCTTATCCCAGCAGGTTTCCCAGCTCTGAACTGGTAGTCTCTGTAGGTTGTGCTGTTTGTATCCTGGTTAGCCTGGGGAAATGACTTTTTCTTACTCTTTGAGATCATGTGAGCTGTAGAAAATAATATGTGTGTGAATAGCTGTCCTTACTCACATTTCTCTGTAAGAGAATTTTCACAGTGGTAACTGGAAGGAGAAAGCTGGAAATATGTGCCAATGTAAAAGTTAAAAAAAAAACCCAAAACCAAACCAAAGCCAAGCAATAAGGACTGTAGAATAGCAACATGCTAAACATTGGTTTAGTAACAAATGCAACAGCTATTATTTCCACACTAAAGAGAAAACCTTATTTGTTGGGTGTCAGAATGATCAATGGATTGTTTATACATTACATCAGCACATATTTTTCTCAATATGTTGCAGTATTTAATGAACACATTACGGTTCCTGAATGCAACCCTAAAAAGTGTTGATAGGCCAGTAGCAAGATCCAATATTTTTCTTACCTATGACACCCTCAATTATTACAGTGAATAGATGCCCTCAAAACAAAAACTGGCTTCTACCCTCTACTTCAAGAGAGATGTTGAAAATCTCTCCTGATGCCTGTTCCAGGTGAGGATTTGTCTGTTTTCTTGGTACATGCAAATTACATCAGAGCTCCCTTGGGGTTTTCTTATTGAGGAGATTAAAATGGTAAATTCAACAGCAAACAGCTAGTGTTAAAGAGAAATCACGTCAGGGAATCATAGAAACACACTGGATTGGAAAGGACCTCTGGAGGGCATCTGGTCCAAGCCCCACTTGGTCAAATTAGAAAATATTTCTTGGGACATTGTCTCATCTGTTTCATGTAGGAACTTGTTTTTGAAATAGGTGGGTTGTCTGGTATTTGATTTTTGGACAGACACTCTGGGTAGAGTCTGAATGTTTAAGATGTATCTAGAAAAGCAATTGAGCTCTGTCCAGGGCATGTTGCAGCAAGATCTTTGTTCAGATTTTCTGGACTGCTTCTTTGAATGATTCCTGCAGCAGGAGGAAGAACTGTTAAGAGGGAAGGTCAAGAGTTAAAAAAGGACCAGGGTGGTTGTTGTAGCTCCATAATCATTCTTTGATTCACAGATAAGCATGAGCAATAGCTGACAAGAAAATACAAAAAAGAGCTGAGTGCGTTGAGCCTTGCTGTGGGCCATGGATCAATATGTTATACAAATAAATTATTTGAAGCAGCTGGAAAGAGACAGTGAGATTCCTGTGTCAAATTCTCACTATAAAACCCCCCAATAATTGAGACAAAGGAGAACACTGCTATGGAGACATTCAACACTGTGTAGCAGGAAGACCTATTGTTTGGTTCTGAGCTGCTGAACAGTGCCTAACACAGAATCATGTTGCAGCTGATAATGCCTTCCTCTAGCAAGAAAGATGCAGCTAACCTGACCAGATGGTGATTGTGGGTCTTGGTTTGCATGTGGACTAGATGTGTTTGTATAAAGCTTTTTCCAGACAAAGCTTGTCCCTTGCTTAGTTCACTTAATACATTGAGCTTAATCGTGCCACATTCCCTGGTGTTCCTTTTCCCTGTGACACTGGTATGCCTCTGAATCTCAGGATGACAAGGAGTCCAGATGTCGCTGGCTCACGTGCAGTCAGGCACTGGAGCTAGAAATTGCTATTTGGAATAGAATAGAATAGGCCAGGTTGGAAGAGATCTCCAAGATCATCCAGTCCAACCTATCACCCAGCCCTAGCCAATGGCACTAAGTGCCCCATCCAGGCTTTTCTTCAACACCTCCAGGGATGGCAACTCCCTGAGCAGCCCTTTCCAATGGCAAGATCTAACATCTCAGATACCGAGACTGTTTCTTTATCTTTGCTGCAGCTGGTGGTCCAGTTCTCCATCCTAATTCTGTGGATCAGTAACTTTCAGTGTATTTTTTTGGCTGCCATAAGACATGGCTAGACTGATGCAGAGTGCTCACAGTGGATATGAA
The DNA here is from genome assembly GCA_013396835.1 of Psilopogon haemacephalus. NCBI lineage: Eukaryota > Metazoa > Chordata > Aves > Piciformes > Megalaimidae > Psilopogon > Psilopogon haemacephalus. Next base: position 16,795 of record VWZI01004063.1, on the reverse strand, counting down.
TTAGCTGAAAAGTGCTTTTGCGTTGCAACACACGCACATGTCTGCACACCTGGTAGTAGAAGCAGACTGCTTGGAAAGATGTAACTTTAATAGCAGTTGAACCTGCATCCCAGAAATATTTCTTCCTTTCTCAGTTAAATGAGGAGCTTATAATTAATTCAAAACTCTGAGGATTGTGTTGCAGATAAGTCTTTCTTCTTTCTGGCTTTTAGGTCTTCTATTCACAGCATTAGATCAAGAAAGCAAAGCAAGGGTAAGACACTTCCAAACCAGACTGCTAACTAGGCAGAAATATTTTCTATTATTGTTTTAGATTAAGAAATGTTGCAAAAAAACCAATTATCCATATTTCATTTTTTGTCCAGGACCAAGGAATGTAGCTAGTTTGTCCCCTTTCAGAGGGCGAAGGAAAAAAAAAGAAGCAAAGCAGGGAGGTGTTTGCAGCCAGGCTGGATGAGGCTGTGGCCAGCCTGATCTAGGGTATGGTGTCCCTGCCCATGGCAGGGAGGTTGGAACTAGGTGATCCAACTCTGACTGATTTGTTATTCATGATTCTGTTAATTTAAGCACTTTAAAGGGCTTGTCCTTCAGAAACACAGTGCACAGCCTTAAAAAAAAAAAAATAAAAAAATATATATATATACATATGTTTAGGATGGAAGTTGAATCCAAATGGTGAAATTAGTGGTAAATGTAGATGGATGCTGGTGGGATACAGCAAGTTAGCCTTCCAAATATGGCTGCACTCCCCACATGTTTGTTGGAGAGCATGAGGTGAAATAGGAGAGAGGCAAGGTGCTGGGCTGGTGAGGAAAGCAGATGCCAAGAGGAAGAAACAGGAAGGTCATTCCCCCCCCAACCCTTTATAGTAGTCTCAGCAGGAAGTGAGAGGGGGCTAAACACAACACCTGGGGGCAGGTTAGACCACCCCCAGGGAGGAGTCAGGATCCAGTTCCAGGTAAGCCCCTCCAGGAGGGCTTAACCCTTTACATATGTTTTTGTTGTTTTTCCCCCGCCCCCCTTTGTCATATGTGGCTTTGAGATGTGTTTCTGATCTGTGTCCTCACGCTGCAACTTTAGAGCTGGTAACTCACACTTGTACCCTTTCCCCTCCCACTCACCCTTGTACTCCATTTGCTCCGTTGCTCTGCCTGGCAATAGTCTCTGTGATGAAAGCTGATAACTAACACAAATGAGAAGGGAAAAATATATTTCAGTGGAGAGGGGCTGTTGAATGCATAATGGTGTCATGAACTTTCAGTCTCCTATGCTGGGTTTTTGTGCAGTATGGGAAAAGCAGCATAGCAACATAACTGCTACTTCTAATTATATAATGTAAATGTCAAGCTTGTTCAAAATTCAAGGATTACACACTGCCAGAAGAAACTCTCTTCTGTAGACTGAAACTTTTTGGCAACAGAATCTGAAGGAAGCAACACTTACTGTCTGTGATTTCATCAGCCTCTGTCTTAAATAGCAAGGAGATTTTTTTAAAGGGCATTTTAATGATGTCTCTGCCAGGGAAATTTCCTTCTTTCAGCTCTGAAAAAGTTCCAAGGTACAAAAAAAAAAAAAACCCCAAAACCCAAAAAAACCTTGAAGTGCACACAAATCTAAATTATTAAGTTCAGAGAAGTTAATAAGCGTTTTGGCTGTGTGTTTAAGCATTAATGATGTCACAAAGCACATTCAGCTCATTGAAAATTCACAAATGACTTTTTGGTTCCAGCAGTGTGCAAAAGGACTTAGAAATGTGCAGCAAATAATTTCTAGCAAATGGATATAAACTACTGCTGAGAAGATCTAACATGTATTATTTTAATAATTTTTCCCTAATGCCACTCCTAACTAGAAGTAATCTGAAATTGTATACAATGCCTGTAGCAAAGAAGTTATCACTGTTTGAGGATTTTGTAAGTTTAAAAGCACACAAACCAGTGTTTCAGAAAGGAAGTAACCACATCTGTATTCCACAGCTGAGAACTGGAAAGTGAAATTTCTGCAAACCTTTGTCAAAGCAGATCGATCACCTGTTAAGTGAGGCCTTGGAGAACTTAAGAACTGCTTCTTGTAGAACTGATCATAGATGAAAAGCCAGGTGAGTGTTTACCTTGATTCATATTGATGCTGAACATCTTTGAAGCTATTCATATCAACTTGACTTCCAAAGAGATAATTTCATAAATAGTGAGAAATCATTTAGATGTGCAGAGACTTTTTTTTAAAATTATTTTTTAAATTGAAGCTGCAGATTAAGGAATTATAAGGTAAGTTATTTAAAAGTAATAATAATAATAATTATCTGGCAGTAATCCACACCTGGACTACTGCGTCCAGTTTTGGAGCCCCTATTACAAGAGGGATGTGGACATGCTGGAGAGTGTCCAGAGAAGGGCCATAAGAATGCTCAGAGGGCTGCAGCACCTCTGCTATGAGGAGACTGAAAAAGCTGGGGCTGTTCAATTTGGAGATGAGGAGGTTCCCAGGTGACCTTCTTGTGGCCTTCCAGGATCTGAAGGGGACCTACAAAAAAGCTGGGGAGGGACTTTTTAGGCTATCAGGTAGTGACAGGACTAGGGGGAATGGAGCAAAGCTGGAGGTGGGGAGATTCAGACTGGAGGTGAGGAGGAAGTTGTTGAGCATGAGAGTGGTGAGGGCCTGGAATGGGTTACCCAGGGAGGTGTTTGGGGCCAGATCCCTGGNGAGGTGTTTGGGGCCACATCCCTGGAGGTGTTTGCAGCCAGGCTGGCAGAGGCTGTGGGCAGCCTGATGTAGGGTAGGGTGTCCCTGCCCATGGCAGGGGGTTTGGAACTAGATGATCCTTGTGGTCCCTTCTAACCCTGACTGATTCTATGATTCTAATAAATAAACAGTAAGTAAAATAAATAAATTAATAAATAATCAATAAAATTACCTGTTGCAACAGTTTACCCAAAAAAAAAAAAAAAAAAAAGGGGATTTAAGGGGGGGGTATATATAACTGGTTAAGGGAATTCCTACAGGACCTTCTTATTTATTATCTAATATGGTTTGATTGAAAGTCAGGGAAGCATGCAAGTCAAATTTCTGGTTTGACCAAGTGGCAGAGAACACACATTTGATGTATGTAGAACGGGCAAAGGCTCAGCTTGGTGAAGTGTGCTGTAAATTACTTTTGATTAAAAATATCAGCAGAGGAAGTGAAAAATCATTATGACCAGAACAAGAACAATAAAACATTAATGCCCTTCGTGAAGATTAATGGATAATTGAGAAGTTGATTTGTAAAATCAACCAGTCCCACAGGGCAAAAGTTTATCAAGGCTACGAAAGAGTCAGAGTGAAAAACGAGCTCATACTTTAAGCAACAGAAATGGAAAATAAACAGCTCAATATTTGTAGGTATCTTTCAGTGGAGTATTAGTTTGAGGGTAATTGCCTCTACAAAAATCCTCAAAGACTTTAACCACTTGAAAAACAAGCTTTCCTCAACTCTGATTTGCCTGAGGAGCTTAATACAGGTAATAATGGGTGGAGAAGGCTTGACACTTCATATTCTTTCTCATAATTAAAACATTTAAGGAAATAAATGGAACACCTGTGCATTTTCTTGCTCCCCTTCTATTGCTACAAGAATTGTCATTTTCATATAGAATCTTAGAATCAGTCAGGGCTGGAAGGGACCATATCTAGTTCCAACCCCCCTGCCATGCCCAGGGACATCCTACCCTAGATCAAGCTGCCCACAGCCTCATCCAGCCTGGCTGCAAACACCCTCCTGGGCAACCCATTCCCATTCTCATCACTCTCATTCTGAAGAACTTCCTCCTCAGATCTAATCTGAATAACTTCCTCCTCAGATCCAATCTGAATCTCCCCACCTCCAGCTTTGCTCCATTCCCCCTAGTCCTGTCACTCCCTCATAGCCTAAAAAGTCGCTTTTTTGTAGGCTCCCTTCAGATACTGGAAGGCCACAATGAGGTCACCTGGGAGCCTCCTCTTCTCCAGACTGAACAGCCCCAACTCTTTCATTCTCTCCTCATAGCAGAGGTGCTGCAGCCCTCTGAGCATCCTCGTGGCCCTTTTCTGGACATGCTTCAGCATGTCTACATCCCTCTTGTAATAGGGGCTCCAGAACTGGATGCAGTTTTGTGTATTGTATGTAGTACCTTACACAAATAAATCATCAACTCCAGAGTGGGACTCATGCAAGTACTGATAAGAGATTCAGAGCCTACAGGGGACTTGGAAGGGACTATTCACAAGGTCTTGTAATGATGGGATGAGGAGGAATGGGTTTAAACTGGCAGAGGGGAGATTGAAACAGGATATTAGGAGGAAGTTCTTCACAGTGAGGGTGGCGAGACACTGGCACAGGTTGCCCAGGGAGGTTGTTTCGGCTCCCTCCCTGAGGTTGTTCAGGGCCAGGCTGGATGAGGCCTTGAGCGACCTGTTCTAGTGGGAGGTGTCCCTGCCTATGGCACAGGGGGGTTGGAACTGGATGAGCTTTGAGGTCTCTTCCAACCTAAACCATTTTATGATTCTATGATTTAGAAACTCTTGGTGAGTGGGATCATACTTTCACCTCTCTTTCTGCACAGGCACCCTACAAACTGTGCTATCTGCCTGAGGCTCCTGATCAGTCCAATGTTACACAAGCTGATAATAGCTTTGTCTGCTCAGGGAAGAAGTTAAAGACCCCCACAACTTCAGTGAAAACAGTTGGCTAAAAGTTGACCAGATCAGTTGTCCAAGGATCTTACAGGCATAAAACAAATTCTATTTTGTGAGATGAGCCACGCAGCTAAGAATGTACAGAGATGCTGGCAATGACATGTATTTCTGTGTACTGTTTCCACTGTTGATATAGAATAGGAAACTTACTTGATAAAATGTACAAAATTATACACTTGGAAGCTGCCAAATTGGCAGTCTTCATACCACAGTCAGAGGTAACAGGCATTTCTTCTATCTAGCCAGTGTGCTAAAAAATGTAAAAGCCCTGAAATACAGCGTAAGGAAGATATTTTAACCTCTTTTATGCTCATTTATGCTTTACTGCAAGATTTCTGGGAGCTGGTGGGAGCCTTTAACTCCTACTTTTGCTGAAAATGTGGTGTAAATATTTCACAAGAAATCCTGCCATTTTGTGGAGAAAACTGAGAGTTCTTCACCTCTCCTCTGAGGTTTGATGAAACACTTCAAGATGATCAAATACATTGACATGACAATCAAAGGCTCCCATGTATTTATTTTTTTTAGTTCACTTCCATCATGGTAACTTTATTTCTGTGCTTAGTGTTTATGTGATTTGATTTAATCTAGAATTAGGGCTAAATCATTAAAAAAAAAAAAAAAAGAAGAAAAAAAAAATACTTTCAGTGCCTGATATGGAAAAAAACCCCCATAACACTTAGCCTTGGAAAAGCCTCAAATTCAGAAGCCAATTTTCTCTTTGGCCTGAAGACAAGTAGAAATGATCACACTTTTCGAGGAATGCATGACACGTCTGTCATATGTACAATCATTTTAAAGGACTGCTTTGGTTTATGCTTCAAAACAATTTGCCACTCTTGTTAGTGGTGGTTTACCTGTTTATATTGAGGGGAATTAATTTTTGTAATTTCACAGAATCAATCGGTCAGGATTGGAAGGGACCACAAGGATCATCTGGTTCCAACCCCCCTGCCATGGGCAGGGACACCCCACTCTAGATCAGGATGCCCACAGCCTCTGCCAGCCTGGCCTTATACACCTCCAGGGATGTGGCCCCAACCACCTGCCTGGGCAACCCATTCCAAGAATCTTTATATTCAGTATATATCAAGCTTTTACAGCCTGTAGATTATATACTTTTTCTACAAAGCTAAGTATTTTAAAATGTGTGGCATATATTTTGAAGAACAGTGTAACAGTAAGGTTTATTAAACAGTAAACCACATGAAGTGAGACTTGAGGAGAAGAGTTACAGTGGTTTTCCTAGGTTAGGGGTGATCTTACGGGCTCTTGACACTACAAATATAAGGAGTAAATTAATGGTTGCAAGGAACAATTTAGTAGTGTTATCTTTCCAGAAACTAGCATTCTCTGTATGTAGTAAACAAAACTTTAGTAGTGTGGAGAACACTACTACATGAATAAAGATGCTAAAGCACAGCTAGAGTTGAATCTGGCTAGGGACATTAAGGGGAACAAGAAAAATTTCTTCAAGTATATCAGTGAAAAAAGGAGGACTAGGGAGAATGTTGGGACCCTTCCACAAGGGAAATGGAGAGCTGGCGACAAAGGATATGGGTAAGGCTGAGGTGCTCAGTGACTTCTTTGCCTCAGTCTTCAGCAGCAAGTACTCTGACCACAATGTCCAAATTCCAGAGGGCAAAAGTAAGGACTGGGAGAAGGAAAATCTGCCCACTGTAATTGAAGATCATGTTCATGAGCACCTAAGGAATCTAAATGTGCACAAGTCCATGGAGCCTGATGTGATCCACGCACAGGTTCTGAGGGAACTGGCAGATGAAGTTGCTAAACCATTGTCCATTGTATTTGAAAGGTCATGGCAGACTGGTGAAGCTCTTACTGACTGGAACAGGGCAAACAAAACACCCATCTTCAAGAAGGGAAAAAAGGATGACCCCAGGAACCATGGGCCAGTCAGTCTCACCTCTGTGGCTAGTGAGATCATGGAGCAGATCTTGCTGAAGGCTCTGCTAAGGCAAATGGAAAACAAAGCAGAGGTGATTGGTGGTAACCAGCAATGGCTTCACCAAGGGCAAATCATGCCAGGCAAATTTGGAGGCTTTTTATGATTAAGTCACAGCAACAATGGACAAGGGAAGGGCAACTGATGTCACCTACCTGGACCTGAGTAAAGCATTTGATTCTGTCCCACATGACATCCTGGTCACCAAACTGGAAAAACACAGACTTGATGGGTGGACAACTTGCTGGATAAGGAATTGGCTGGATGGTTGCACACAGAGAGTGGTGATCAATGGCACAACATCCACCTGGAGACCAGTGCCAAGTGGCTGGTCCCACTGCTGTTTAACATCTTTGTCAGTGATATGAACAGAGGAATCAAGTGCACCCTCATCAAGTTTGCAGATGGCAGCAAGCTGCGTGGCACAGTCAACTTGCTAGAGGGCAGGGATGCCATCCAGAGGGACCTGCACAGGCTGGAGAGGTGGGGCCAGGCCAAACTCATGAAATTCAACAACAGACATCTGATAGCAAGACTTTTATATTAAGTCAAGTAAAGCTCCACAGAATACCTAGTTTTCATATTCTCATTAATTCTTTCATCTATTTCATATCTCCATTAAAACTGCATAACTTTACCTCATTCAGAAGAGCTTAATATTCTCCTGCTGGAGGTTTTCTCCATTAGGTTGGTATTACTGTCATTTCATGTAAGGCCTGAACAGATGTCCTTTCTTCCTATAAGGGTTATTATTCAGAGTTATGCTCACAGAAGCAGTTTCTTCCAGTACAAGTGCCTGGAAATAAATATTCTCTGTGATATACCATCAGCATATCAAGGAAGAGCAGTGAATCAGACTGTCAGCAGCAACATCAGCTGGTGGAAGCTGCACATGAGCTCTCTGAACAATTCTATTCTGGCTATTTTTAGCACTGAAACTTTTACTGTCTTGGGAAAAAGGGTGATTACAAGGTTTAAAGGTACTTGACCCAGGATTGAAGTGATACGCAGCAGAGCTTTTGCTATGAGTGTGTTTCAAAAGGAAAAAAAATGAGCTGAGCTAGAAAAGAACAAAGGCAGAATTAATGCAAAAAGTCCTATACCTGAAAGCAGGGAGTGGGCACAGAAACAGCTCCATTGCCAGAGCTGAGCAGGGGCAGGATATTTATTCTTACTCTCCCTACAGCTAATGGCACTGCATCTCAACCTGGACACTGGAGAATGGCACATCATCCTTGCCTTTATTTTTTCCTGCTGAATTCATTAAATGCTTTTTCTACATCAAGTATGAAAATGGTGAGTTCCTGAACATGTTATGTGTAGGGTTTTCTAGTGCTATCATATGTAGTTACAAAATCTGTGAAGACATAATGTGGTCCCACATGGCTTGGGATATTAGTAAAGTGGGTTCAGTGCAAAATGTTAAGAAATAAACATGGAAGATAGTTTAATGACAAAACACACACAGGCTGTATTAAAATCATCAGTAACACAGATTTTCAAAATATTTCCTACTGTTTCTATGTGGTTTGTTTTTAAGCAAGATGAATATTAGTGCCTTTCGCAAAGTATTTTTCATTACTCGTGCAGGGCAAAGAAACTTGAAAGTGACTTACAGGAAGGCTGGTGAAGGATAGCTTAGAAGGGCTTGTAGAGATAAGACAAGGGGCATTGCTTTTTTACAATGGTTCTTTACAATGAGAGTGATTAAAATACTGGAACAGATTGTCTAGATATGGGGCTGGGGCCCCATCCCTGGAGACATTCAAGATCAGACTTGATCTGGCCCTAAGGACCCTGGTCTAGTTGGAGGTGTCCTTGCTCACTGCAGGGATGTCCAAGTTTTGAGCCATGAGCTGCCCAAGGGAAAAGGACAGAAAATATACTTTACCCCTTTCCAAGGGGTCTTAATTATGGGAGGAGCGCTCATGGTAGGTTAAAGCATATAGTGGAACAAGCCATGGTCTAGTTGATTGGATAGGGCTGGGTGGTAAGTTGGACTGGATGATCTTGGAGGTCTCTTCCAACCTGATTGATGCTATGATTCCAAGAACAGAAAAGGAGCTTGCTTTGCCACTTAACAGCTCCCACCATCATAGATAAAAGGAGTACTTCATTTTCCTGAGCTCTCAGTTTGTCTCTCCATTGACTATGTTCCCTTCTAAAATTTAGTCTGTTTAGCTTCCGCTGCCAGACACCCTGGCACATTTCCTCAGGCACTTAAATGCCTTTGCAGATTTGGGCTTCTGAGCCTACATCTTATTTATCTCTGAGGGGGAGGAAGTTTTGCAAGTAGAATTAATTTTGCTATGGAAGACATAAATGCCACAAACCCTTTTTATTAGATTAAAAGTTACAATAAAAAAAAACAACCCAAGTTTTGGCCCTCCATGAGAAATGTGAGTTCCACTGCCTGCGATGCTGTGTAAAGGCTGGGCCAAGTGGAGAATTTAGTCTGCTTCCAGTGAAGCCTAGGACAGTGCTCCTCTCTTGTGCAATTTGCTTTTTCTGTCCTCCAGCAGTATGTATGGAGTGGATCCAGCTCACAGAGAGCACAGATGTAGCTGCTCCATAAAAGCTTCTGAAGTGTCTGACATAAATAAAAATCATCAATTTCTGTCTCTCTGACTGCCAGTAATGGGCCAGTCGTGTTGCAAAATGCCAAGCACACGCAGTATTCTTGGCACAAATTGCACTAGTATGGCCAAGATACAACTAATTACTGCACAAAAATAATCTGAAGACATAGACAGGTGTGTTTGTGTGTATATATCTCTGCGTGTGTATGTATGATATAAATAAACAGTGCAACTATGCAATGGTACCTGGGGGCAGGCACAGAACACCGCAAAGTGACATTTGTAGTATTGTAGTGTGGCAGCCTGATTCTGTTAACATATTGGCACAAATCAGGGCAGCTGCATCTAAAATGCCAAAGATGTAAGTAGCAGCAAAATGTTTCCTGTGCAGATTGGGTGTGAACTGCCTAGCTTGATCCAAAAGATAGAAAGAATCACGTTAGACAACCGAATGTTGTCCACTCTATTGGAAATAGAAGCCAGAATTGTTTAATTTTACTGTTAAACTCTTAAGTCTGCCAGGCTACAGCAATCTGACTTCTGATTCCTGTGCTGGCATAAAATTTCCTAGCTTGGTTTAAAGGCAAATCTAATCTAGTTTTTTTGTGGATTAAAAAAACCCAAAAAAACCCAGCCTGTGAGGATTTTACTCCATTTCATTCACTGTTTTTGGTGGATTAAAGAAAATAGCCTGTGAAGATTTAACTCAATTTCATTCAGTGTTTTTGGTGGATTAAAGAAAATAGACTGTGAGGATTTTACTCAATTTCATTCGGTGTTTACCGTTGTTTTCATGAAGAAAATAAGAAGATTGCTGTCTCATGAGGGGATTGCATACCAAATGTGCATTTTCCATTCAGTAATGAAGCATATTGGATTTTTATCTTGTGGATTTTTAGTCACCAATATCAGTTGGCAGCCTGTTCAGGGTGTCTAAGGCTTTAGCTGCAGCCACTGCAGGAAGAAAGAGAGATGTTGCTGTTATTTTACCTCTTCCATAGAAATCGATGTTACCTGAATAATCCTTTTTAAAAGCATGGATGTTACATTTTTGCCTTTTTCTAAAGTGATTCATAATCATGGAAGAGTTTGGCATCAGCATGGTTAAGCATCCCAAAATGCAGGATCTTCCTCTTATCCATGAGGGCAAAGCTGGCCAGGAAAAGACCTGTAGCTGTGGTTTATCAAGCTCCATTGCTGGCAGAGTTTCAGTCTTATTACACCATGCACTATGATTTCTGTATTCCCTCCCTGCTAGAGTGACATCCTGGATGTACTTGACTCTCTTCCATGTAACGTTAAAAAGCACAATAATCCATTTTTAGTGATCCTAAAAGGCTAATCTCTTAAGGTTCTATACTAGGTAAGGGAAGATAGTGAGTCCAAACATTTCAATTTTTAGTCATGTATGCTGAAGTCAGGTTTGTCTTTTCAAATCCTTCCCAATCAATCAAAACCACCACAATTTTTAAGTTTCCCATAGGTAATATTAAAATGTATCAAGAAACTTACGTAAAATAATCTCAAATACAGTCGGTTGATTTTTTTTTTTTTTTTCCTGTACTGTCCTTCCATCCATTCACTGAACACCAACCAAACAGGTACTAAAGGGATTGGCAGGCACTGAAACTGGGAGACACAGCGTGTCTTGTCCTGTAGCATTAGCAAGAGCAACACATTTGTTCTACTGCTAAACCCTAATCTTAAACCTGTCCCTACACTGAACCTTAAGACTAACTCTAAAAACCTAAACTTTAAGTCTTAACCCTTAAAGCTGACCCTAACCACTATGCCTAAACCTAACCCTTATCCATAACCCTGTCCCTAAATCTAAAACTCTCATTAACCCTAACACTAAACCCTAACCCTAAATCAGTGGTCTGTTTTGTTTCAAAAAGTAATTAAATAGGCTTGCTTTGGTAAACTTGTTCTCTTCTGGGCTCTATCTACACCCAGATTCTGTGCTGCTGCTGGTTGCCTGCCCTGGGAGACATTGCTCCAGTTCCACTTTTGGGATTATAAATTTCCTCAACCACTGTGCTGACACCGCCTCTGGGATTGATCAGCTACTCCTTTGTGAGTAAGTTCGGCTATTGATGTATTCAAGTCTCCGTTTCCCTGACACTAGGTCTGTTTGAGAGCAAAGGGCCCCATCTTGTGGCCGAACCAGCAATTGCGGCGCCTCACTCTCCCGTTCTGACCTCTCTGTTGGATTGATGTCTTTTTCCTTTCTCCCCTCCCCTAAATTGCCTTTGCTAATTGTTATTGCGCATCCCATGTAATTCCCAACTGGGTACTCGAACCTTTAATTAGTTGTAAGTAGTTTATCTTCCTTTGGGATTTTTGGTTTTGTGGTTGTCATTGCAGAAACTTGTGTGTTAATAACGTTTAATACTTTCTTTTTCTTATTTTCACACATTAATTTTTATCTTTGTCACAGAGCTTGAAGGAGAGTGCAGAATGGGATTTACAATTCAGGCCTAGCACTTTTATTTCTGCAGTTAGAACTACACGTAAGGAGTTTTCAGAAGAGCCCTTTCTCATCCCGACAGCAGCAGTATGGACCACTGGAAGGTAAAAGCAAAAGAAAAGAGGCTACACCCAAATTGCTTTGCTCAGTGCCTGAGTTCAAGTGAGAGCCTCAGAACTGCCTTTAGAATTTAGGTCTAGCACTTTTCCTTTTAGAAACTGGAACTACACAAAAGTAGTTTTGATTCAGAGCTATTCATCTGAATAGCAAAGAGGTGAACTACTGGAGGATGAAAGCCCATGGAAAGAGGCTACACCCAAATGGCTTTGCTCTATGCTTGAGTTTCAGGGAGATCCTCCAAATGGCATTTAATATTTAGGTCTATCACTTTCCTTTTAGAACTGGAACTACACACAAACAGTTTCCACTCAGACTACTTTCTCCTGTGAAGAGCAAAAGTGAGGAAAACTAGAGGTTAAAAGCTAAGGAAAATTGCTATGACAAAATTACTGTCCTCTCTGAGTTTCAAGGAGATTCCTGAAGTGCAATTCTTAGGTTTCTTTCATTAGTTCAAATTAAACACAAACAGTTTTCAAGCAGAGCGCTCGGGAATAGTAGCAATGTGGACCACTGGAGGGTAAAAGCTACTTGAGTAAGACTACCACGAAGTACTTAACACTATGCATGAGTTTCAAGGCGAGGCCCAGAACAGCATTTAGTTTTCCCATCTTGCACTTTCATTTTAGGAACTCCACACAAAGAGTTTCCATTCAGAACACTTTCTTATGCAAATAGCAACAACATGAACCACTGCAGGGTGAAAGATAAAGGAAAGATGCTACACCCAAATTGCTGTGCTCTGTGGGTAAGCTTCAAGGAGAGTTCCAGAGTGGCATTTAGTATTCCCTAAGTCTAGCACTTTCCTTTTAGGAACTGGAACTACACACAAACAGTTTTCCATCAGAGTGCTTTCTCCTGCGAATAGCAACATTGTGGACCACTCGAAAGTAAAAGCCAAAGGAAAGAGGCTACACTCAAACTGCTTTGCACTATGCATGAGTTTCAGGGAGAGTCCTCAAAATTACAATTAGTATTCAGATCTAGCATGTTCCTTTTAGAACTTAAACAGAAGTAGTTTTCAGCAGAGCCCTTTCTCATCTGAACAGCATCAGTATGGCCCATCTGAGGGTAAAAGCAAAAGAAAAGAGACCTCTCCCAAATTGCTTTGCTCTATGCATGAGTTCAAGGGACAGCCTCAGAATGGCAGTTAGAATTCAGGTCTAGTGTTTTCCTTCTAGGAACTGGAACTACACATAAGCAGTTTTCATTCAGAGTACTTTCTTGTCCAAATGGCTAGAGGGTGGACCAGTGGAGGGTAAAAACTAAAGCAAAGGAGATACCCCGAAATTGCTTTACACTATGTACGAGCTTGTCTGGAAGGGACAAAAGAAGCCCAGACATGTTTCACCACAAATTCCCTTCCTCCCCACTCCTCTTTTCCGGAGGCCAGAGAAGCAGGGGAAGGAAGGCAAAAGAGGGGACACAGAAGGGTCTGGTGGCAAGAGTACACAGGTAGGCTTGCCCAAGCCTGCCGGCCATGTGAAGCTGATAAGGTGTTTGGACAGGTACCCTGGCCATGCACTGCAGTGCTGGTGTCCTGTTTTGAGTGGTAAAATTTCCAGTCTCCTTTTCTGCCAGTGGCCTGTTTTGTTTCAAAAAGTAATGAAATAGGCTTGCTTTGGTAAACTTGTTCTCTTTCGGGCTCTATCTACACCCAGATTCTGTGCTGCTGCTGGCTGCCTGCCCCGGGGGACATGGCTCCAATTCCACTTTTGGTTTTGGCAGCATCCTTGGCTCTGGGCTTGCACCAAGAGCATAATCTGGGATTATAAATTTCCTCAACCACTGTGCTGACACCGCCTCTGGGATTGATCAGCTACTCCTTTGTGAGTAAGTTCGGCTATTGATGTATTCAAGTCTCCGTTTCCCTGACACTAGGTCTGTTTGAGAGCAAAGGGCCCCATCTTGTGGCCGAACCAGCAATTGCGGCGCCTCACTCTCCCGTTCTGACCTCTCTGTTGGATTGATGTCTTTTTCCTTTCTCCCCTCCCCTAAATTGCCTTTGCTAATTGTTATTGCGCATCCCATGGGTACTGGAACCTTTAATTAGTTGTAAGTAGTTTATCTTCCTTTGGGATTTTTGGTTTTGTGGTTGTCATTGCAGAAACTTGTGTGTTAATAACGTTTAATACTTTCTTTTTCTTATTTTCACACATTAATTTTTATCTTTGTCACAGAGCTTGAAGGAGAGTGCAGAATGGGATTTACAATTCAGGCCTAGCACTTTTATTTCTGCAGTTAGAACTACACGTAAGGAGTTTTCAGAAGAGCCCTTTCTCATCCCGACAGCAGCAGTATGGACCACTGGAAGGTAAAAGCAAAAGAAAAGAGGCTACACCCAAATTGCTTTGCTCTATGCATGAGTTCAAGTGAGAGCCTCAGAACTGCCTTTAGAATTTAGGTCTGGCACTTTCCTTTTAGAAACTGGAACTACACAAAAGCAGTTTTGATTCAGAGCTATTCATCTGAATAGCAAAGAGGTGAACTACTGGAGGATGAAAGCCCATGGAAAGAGGCTACACCCAAATGGCTTTGCTCTATGCTTGAGTTTCAGGGAGACCCTCCAAATGACATTTAGCATTCATGTCTATCACTTTCCTTTTAGGATCTGGAACTACACACAAGCAGTTTTCAAGCAGAGCACTTCCTCCTGCACAGAGTAACACTGTGGACTGCCAGAGGGTAAAAGGAGTTTTCAGAAGAGTCCTTTTTCATCCTAACAGCAGCAGTAGGGAGCACTGGAGGGTAAAAGCAAAAGGAAAGAACTGTGTGCAGTTCCTGCTTTTGCATCATTCTGTGCAGTTCTGCTCCAATCCTGCACAGTTCTTGCCGCTCCCCTACAAGTCTGTAATTTTGGCAAGTTCTTAGCTCCATTTTAGAGACACCTGCCAGTGGCACCTGGACCTGGCTTCTCTTGGTCCACCATATCCTGGCTTCCTGCTCACTACCCCAAGCTGGGGAATATGGCAGCAGTTTGGCTTTTTACCCTGTGCTGCTAAGAGGGCACCTCTCCACCATCTCTGCCTCGTGGAAGCTGTGTCTACAGACACTTTGGGCATTGGCAGGTTCTACTGGCATTGAACCACGTGGATATAGCTTGTCATTTTAGAGGCTGCCACAGAGAAATTCAGCAGGTAGCATCTCTAAAATCCTACTTCACCTCCATGAGTAAAATCTGTGCTTCCCTAGGTTCTTTGCCCAGCCTGATTTATAAGTGGGGTAAAGCTGTCTTGTAGCTTTTCTGACTTTTCTAGATTACTAAACTTGCCCATAAGTATCCTTGTGAAGGTGTCATGACTGAATTAGAACCTGTAAATAAAATGTAACTAGTTTTGTATATAGGTTGGGAGCAGGGCTTTTCAGAAAAAAAATAATCTATTTTTATAATTCCTGACTCAGACAATTAATCCCCAACCAAATCATCTTCTCCAACAATTCTGGAAGCCTCCCTTCAAATACTGGAAGCCTGCTCTAAGGTCTCCACAGCCTTATCTTCTCCAGCCTGAACATGGCTGTGATAGAGCCTCATGATACCAAAGTAATTTCTCCAAAATACTACAGTGGCAGAGGCATCTTTATCACTTGGATCAGTTGGGCTCTGCAGTATGGCTAAAGTGATGAAACTTGAATTTTCAGGGCATGCAAATGAGGAAATGGCCAGGTAACTCCAAGCAGTTTATTGCTGGGCTAGTCACATAATTCTCACAACATTTTCAAAACATGCTTACCTACTTTGAGCATGCTTACCTACTCTAACCAAGTGTCCTTGCAAAAAAAACCATTGAGTTTAAATAGGGCAGGGATCCTCACAGTGCATTTTCAATCTCTAGGCAGATTTCACTGAAATTGAAGTATCTGGCTCGTATTTGCTTTATTCGAGTGTAGGAATTAATCATAAAGCTTTACCCTCACATCTTTAAACCACAATTTTATTGCTTCCTCTCTTAACCACACTGTCATTTATTTCCTCTTGTTTTCCTTCACTTGCTGTGATAGATTCCTTCCTCAAATCGCACTGTGCCCTCAGCTTTGTCACATCTGCTACGTTTTTTCCCCCCCTCTCACAGGGGCAAAATTTGACTGGCGAAGCTGGGCGGCAGCCTGTGCTTTGAGTTGCACGGTGCTTGGTTGAGTTTTCAAGGAATTGTCTGCTTCCCTGTGCGTGTCCCAGGGCGTTGCTGTTTCCCGGAGGCTGCGCTTCCCAGCCCGAGGTCCCCGTGGGCGGGGCGCGGCGCAGGGGCCGGGCTGGGAGGCACACACTGGTTAGCGGTGCCTGTGGCAGCACGGGCAGCGCTCCGTTTTAAAACAACTAAGAATTCCTCCGCCTTGGCTCCTTCTCCAGGCCTGACGCCGCAGTCGAGGCGGGCAGGCTCGGTCGACGGCCTCGATGCACAGACTGGACCGGAGTAGGCCTGGGCGGTGGCATCAGCGGCGGTGACACGGCACACCGCCCCGCCCCGCTCACCTGCTCGTCCCGGCCCTGCCCAGCCGACGGGCAGCCAGGAGCCCTTCATCAGGAGCAGCGGAAGCGCACCTGACCTTTCAAGGAGCGTCCCCGTTCCCGAGGGGCGGTGACCTCCCCCCCCCCGCCCCGCCGCCAGCGCGGCGGGATCCCCGCCTCTTTGCAGCCATTCCCGTTCCGCGAACGGTTCGAGGCGTTTTGGCCCGTGCCGGCCGCCCTCCTTCAGGTGCTGTGGCGTTGCCATGGCATTTTCCGCTCGGACCGGGCAGGCGGCGCGGCCTGGCCGGGCCTGAGCGGTGGGGAGCCCGCGGGTAGCCAGCAGCGCGTCTGGCCGCTGACCCTCCCCTGCTCGCCGGCGATCGCAGGGGACTGTGCTAGCCTGCTGGCCGATCTCCCGCCTTCTCCTTCCCCGCCGCCTTCGCCTTGCCCCGCCGCCGCTTCTCTCGACCCCGAGGTTCCGGCGGCGGGAGGCGGCGGCGGGCGCC